>CM047807.1:137017629-137478501 GCA_026214975.1 Gentiana macrophylla | reverse complement strand
TTAGTGACTTCAATGACTTATTAAAGTGTATACAAGGTTAACTTTCCCTCCTCAAAAAATAAAAATAAAAATCTGCCTCTCCATATTTAAGGACTTATCAAAATGTTAATTATCTAAACTTTAAGTTCAATCGTTTTCATATACTAACAGGCATTAGAGCAACGTAGAACTTTGAACCCAAATACATTTACATACAATGAAAGTAAACATGTTAGTAAGGAGGCGCCGCAAAAGGTCACAGGGATAAAAGGCTACATGTGATGTATTGATCTTCTTCTCCAAGAACGGACTCAATGTGAGTACGTAGCATCGTCGCTTGTAGCGATAAAGGATAAGTAAGTCCATCCGGTGCACCACCGATTGTCCATGTACCGGTAGAAGATTCGGCGGTATGCCGCGTGTTCCTGGCTTCTTGGTGGAACTCGGTTTGAGGGGTTACTCGGAATGATGCCAAGATATTAAGTATCCTTGGTTTCGTATTCAGGAGTATAATAAGTCAATTTGTACTTTCTTTAGCACCAGACTTTGAATTCAACACTTGCTTTAGTCTCTGTTTGTGGTGACATAAATCCCACCATACAACTCATGAATTAAGAATTATCACAACAACAAGGTCTACTCGAAATGCAATTAGTTGTTAATGAAACTTTCATAGGAATCTTTTCACAAAATACCCAACCAAAATAGCAGAATATTATCAACTAATCGGAATTTTCATTATTAGACATGCGACCGAGCTTAAGCTAAATCATCATTATTGTATACTCTTTCATATATATAAGAACCCAATTTTTCTTTTTTACCTTGGTTTTTTTGAATTGAACTAACTAATAAGAAATTCCTCATTGTGACGATATATATTGTCTATGTAAATCCTAGATGTGAAAATTCAGGCTATGAAAGAGTAGGGTATAAAAAAAAAAACAAATAGTCTAGACATAAATTCATACGTCTACCAAATAAATCGAAAAGAAAGTTGGTGGGATCTGAATAATGAATCGTAATAATACAGACGTGATCGAATCAATCCTCATATTTTTCACCGCACAAGAGTTCCTTGCTCTAAAATATTGGGATTGTCTCTAATGACATTAAATCAAACATGCTTCCAGGGCATCATGGATTCAATTACGTCGGAAAGTCGAACCTCAAACATTCGACCATTGAATCCTCGTATTTTGGTGTGATTTAACGATTGATGTTAGATTGTGCTATGAAAGACACCAAAACTATTATATACGTATCATGTATGAATATAGTGTAACACATGATGAAGCATGATGTAAATTGGATGTGCTGGTGGACTGAGTAACCAACATTAATTGTTGCATAACTCCGTTTATGTCTATACACTATTAATTACTAATCATAAACTTATTACTATTAAAAACAAGAGGTATTTTGGATGAATTCATTAATGTTTAAGGACTTAATTAATTCAATAAAATACCAAACTTAACAATCGTAAGGATATTTAGGTTAAGTACGTATCCTCAAACCAAGATTACATTTGTCTTTATCTTTATCTCTTTCAACCGACAATTAATAACCCATGCTTGTTTTCCCAGTTGTGGTGAGGCTGCCGATTCTTCAAGTTTGTATTTTTAATTACAAAACGAGCAATAAACTATGTAGCTTGTTTATCTTGTTCTCAGACTTTAACCCTTTTTAATTAAGAAAATGATGTTTATTTTATGTGAAAGGAACAACAAATAAAGTAATAAGAAAATAATGTTTATTAGGAAATTTTAATATATTTGTGAAGTATGAACGACGGCCAGTCTGGCAAATAAACTAGATAAAGCGATTTGTAAAATATATATTCCACTTATTTTCATATTTATCCTCTTTGAAAATATCTCATTAGAGTAAACATGTATTACATGTGATATCACGGGATTGCTCATAAAATCAATTGATGTTTATTTTGTAGGAGCAACAAATTAAATAGAGTAAATTAAATTTCCCGTGTGATTCTTAGGTGCTAACTCTTTTGGTAAAAGCTTATGTTGAATAATATGAATCGCGCGGTTTTATTTAAGTTAAAGATTGTATGGCCTGAACATATAATTTTATTACGAGTTAAAATGGCGTTCTTTTATTATAAAATCATCAGTGGTGAGACGATAGCGATAACCAATAATGTTCGGTAATGATGACGTTTTTCTTGTACGGAGGGGGGATTACAATTACGTTATTTTTATGTGGACGGAGCAATAATGATAATGTTAGTTACAATAACATTTCTTATACACAAGTAATACCAGTGCCCTATCATCGTCACTAACAATAACATTCAAATATGAAGTAGTTTTTTGAAGAAAAGATCTTTGATATATAATTTCAAAAAGTCATACAAAAATATACATTCTACATGCAGTAAGATCAAGAATGAAACAACCGTAAAGATCAAGAGATTGGGTTAAAATACTTGCTACCAAATGTCTAGTCAGGGCAAATCCCATCTTTCACAAAAAAAAATCTTTCACGCCAACGCCAAATACGTATCAGTCTCTAGCAAGATGAGTTTCAATCCATATCATTATCATAGCCGTTAGGGCGTTGGGCAAGATTAAAATTCATCAAGACTCAATTTTGTTGAAGAGGAAGAAGCGATGTAGCCAATAGTCGGGAATAATGATTTCCGAAATTTCTTAAGTCTGAGCAATCCCATAAAGCATGAAAATCAGATTCGAGAACCGCATTACAAAGAGGACAACAAAGGTCTATCTCAATGCGCGTAAGCGGAGGCGTCCTTGTCGAATCAGGACAAAGTGAAAAAAAAAAATTTAGAGCCTCTGCTTGAAAAAAAAAAAAAAATTAACAGTAAAATATATATAAAAAAATAAAAAAAAAAAGCTACGTGTGATAGTCATAGGTTTGGAAGGAAAAAAAACCTACTTATTTGAGCAGTCACAGTTTAAAAATAAAAAAAAATATTGTAGAGCTTTAAGATTGAGACAAATCTTATGTTTAAGATATCTTGAATCTGCCTTTAGAATACATCGTTATTCATATAAATACAGATATATATATAATATTAGATCAAATTCGTAGGATCTTTAAATTTATTGATTTTCGGGGCTGACCATTATATCTGCGCTTAGCACATGAGGCGCCCTGCGCATAAGGACAATAGAGAATTAACCTTTAAAATATTGTGTCTGGAGTAATTTTGTCATGCGGTGCAAAAACAAATAAAATCATGAAATAAAGTGCTCGAAATAAAACGCAAATAGAGCCCTTTTTCCGCTAATGGCACGCCTAACTTTCTTTAACGAGGAAGCCTGCTTTGACAACAGAAAAACAAAAATCTTAAATCCAAACCCAATAATGGCCTTTAGCTTGATTTTTCTTTTTCTTTTTTGAAAATGATTAGGTACCCGAAAGTGTACCCAACCCATCCCCGAATGGGAATTTAAGTGGTCCAAGAATTTTGTTGTTCTTTATATTTTCATTTAGTTTCTTAATGAATGGCCCAACTGTGTTCAGTATTCTTTTCCTGTGTAATGGGTCGGTGCCCTAATCACTTTCCAGTTTGAAAACAGGCCTTTAGCTTGATTGGATCTTTGAGTTTGTTAAACACATTGAGATACACTATTTATTTGCATTTTGGAACTTTGCTTTTTTATATTAAAAAATATATATATGGTAATAGAGACTCATATACATATATTTATTTTGACAAATTTTATGGGTCAATAATCATAAAACTCAATAGGCACATATCATTGCATAGATGATTGTGATCATATGTATTAATTCTCAACTTTCAGAACCGCACATGAGATTTTCACCTCATACGGCTCCGGGATAAAGGATATGTTGTGGGACGGAAGGATCCGATAGAGCCTCGTAGGTAAGTGCCACAAGAGCTCGTGCATCGGAACCCATGGTTATGAACCCGAATCTGCTATATTGGAACATTCTCTTTTTCCAAGTGAAATCCCCTAGTATATGAAAGAGTGAAAAAGTGTCATTAAAATCAAGATTGAGTAGGATCGTTGACCACCATAAAATTTGTCTTTGTTTAATGTCCATGTTGTGGACGCTCAAAGGCAATTGCTGACTTGTATAAGATGGTATACGTATTGTATAAATACGTTTCTATCACCTTTTACGTAGGATTGTATCGAAAATGTAGTGGTTTATCAATCCATCCGGCAATCGACATATGCCTATCCTATCAATGTATATTTGTCACTTGTGTAGTGAATATTCTTCATTGCTTCGTGATTGTCACTCGGAAGGGTTTGATTCGTGTTGACTCGTGGAGTGATCCTTTCAACATGGGGGGTAATGCAAGCGTGGATTGATATCAACCTTAATTCTCTATGTAGTCGTTTTATAAGTTTTTACACCACGTAAAGCTTCATGTATATTAACCTGGATTGTATAATTTCATTCCGGAGTAAAACAAGATGATACACATTCATTCACATGGTGCCACTCTAATAATGAACGATTGGAGTGTCAACTAAAGAACCCACGACGGGCAATTTCAATTGGTTTCCGTGGTAGACGTGCGCTTTGAAAACGCGAAGATCGAATCGCGCAGATCCGCGGTGTGAGAGTTAGCTCTGAATACAAGGTACTTCTAATCCTTCCACCCAAAGGGTGTTAATTCAAGCGTGATTAACCTCCTTACCACTCTTATCGATCGAGTGTGAGGATTTTCTATTAGAAAAGATTTTCGGATGACTTTTACATATACAAACATACGAAACAATTTTTGTTATTTTGTATATGTGACACTCATCTGACGATTCATTTTAATACAATCGTTGCTTTTTGTTTTTTGTTTTTTGTTTTTTATACATATGAGAATCATCCAATGATCCGTTTTAATAGAATATCGTTGCAACCAAGAGTTTTTCCCCTGTGCACCGGTGTGGAGACACAACATGGACACTTGTTATCCTATGAATAAACTATGGACACTACTTGAGAAACTTCTTTTATTTTTATTTTAGAAGCAACTAGTTGAGTAACTTGAGGACTTTGTGTAAGCAATTTGTATCGTTTTCTTTTGTTGAATTTCAATTCAAGTTGAAGAACTTGAAGGTAGTGAGCTTACTATAATATGGCTAAAGAAGATTTAAGCGAATCTCTGCAAGTTTTCTGCATTGGAACAGCTGACACCAAGCTTGATGAGCTCCGATTTCTCTCCGATTCTGTTCAATCTAATCTCATTAACTTCTCCACCGACTCTTCTCCTAAGGTACTCATTTCTCTTTGATTCCTCGTTCATTCTCATTCTTATTCCCGATTATTTGCAAATCGGACTAATTGTATAAGCTCAAAACTATTTTCTCTATTGATAATACATTAGGACTCAAGATCAAGTTAATTCTTTTGCTCATTTTCCGTTTTTTTAGCACTTTAAATTTCTGCATTTGTTACTATGGAAATTCAAAACTAACTTTTCCATTGATACATTTGGTGGACTGAAAATCGAGTTAATCCTACGAGATTTTGCTTTTACTCATTTTCCGTTTTTTTTAAGCATTTTAAATTTCTGCATTTCTAATTGTGGAAATTCTAAAGCTAATTTTTCCATTGATACATTTGGACTCAAAATCAAGTTAATCTAACGACGTTCTTCTTATACTCGTGTTCCGTTTTTTTAAATAAGCCTTTTAAGTTTCTGCAAATCCTTTTCGTTAGTAAGATGAATGTATGTTATGAAGAAAATAAAAGCAAAAGTTGACTATCAGAGAAGTTGGTGATTAATGTATATGATGCATTTTGAATTGCGCAGGTACAAGTTAGTATCGTTGATGTCTCTACTGGTAATAAGGAAATTCATAGCTGTGGAGATTTTAAATTTGTATCCAGAAAGGATGTTCTTTCTTGTTATTCGAGTCTGTGCAAGATAGTTCCGCCAATTTGCCCAATGACAGAGGAAGCCATTGCAGTCATGAATGTTGCACTCAAGAAGTTTTTGGAGGTGACACACAGAAATGGAGTTCTTGGTGGTGTTATTGGGCTGGGTGGTAGTGGAGGGACATCGTTGCTCTCGTCTGCTTTTAGGTCACTTCCGATTGGAATCCCGAAATTGATTGTATCTACTGTGGCCAGTGGTCAAACTGAACATTACGTTGGTACATCGGATTTGGTTTTGTTTCCATCAGTGGTGGATATTTGTGGTATTAATAGTGTAAGTAGGGTTGTTCTGTCGAATGCTGGTGCGGCTTTTGCTGGAATGGTGATTGGAAGGATTGTAAAGTCCAGAGAATCAGGCAATCAAGATGGAAAATTTACTGTGGGTATAACTATGTTTGGAGTGACAACTCCTGTGTTACCACTCTCAAAGATATACTGGTTAAAGAAGGATTCGACGTGTTGATTTTTCATGCCACTGGTGTAGGAGGTAAGGCAATGGAGGATCTTGTTAGGGATGGACTTATACAGGTACTATGTTCTTACATCCCTCGAGTTATCATATGATTTTTATATTACTTTTTTTCTTTTTCTTTCCCTCTATTTTAGTTACACTATTTATTCTAATGTTAATGTCATGAATTACGTGGATTATATGTGGTTGCTAATAAGTCTTGCTTACAGAAATTGATTATGGAGCAGAACTGCTTTTTTCTTTTTGGCCGGATTCATCAAATTTCACAATATTGATGCTATCAAAATTATAAGTTACCTACTCATGTAAAAGCTTAAGCTGTTAAGAAGCGTGAATAGTGTTCCTTTGTTGTTCATGTTAGCATAAAAATGTGTATCATGCTGACTGTGCTTTCCTTGATCAATGCAGGGGGTGGTGGATGTCACGACAACTGAGGTGGCAGATTATGTAGTCGGAGGTGTTATGCCATGTGACAGTTCCCGCTTTGACATCATATTAGAAAAGAAGATCCCTTTGTGCTTAGTGTTGGCGCATTGGATATGGTTAATTTTGGAGCCAAAGATACCATACCGTCTAAATTTCAGCAACGGAAGATCCATGAACACAATAAACAGGTAAACTAACAATTTACATGAATGTGTCGCTCAAGTACTCAAGTGTGTATTGTCGTGATTGTGAAGAACTGACCATTATTCTCATAATTTCAATTCGTGCTTCTGATTGCTTTTTGCTCTGAGACATTCATGCCACCATTTTGGTCTGCGTATCTTTTCATCTGTAGCTATCCACTGTTACAATTACATGTATTTTGTATGTCTTGATATTGTTCCTTGTGTTAAGGTTTCACTGATACGTACAACAGCTGATGAAAACAAGAAATTCGCTGCATTTATAGCTGAGAAGTTAAATACGCCCTCGTCACCGGTATGCATCTGCTTGCCAGAAAATGGTATTTCTGCCTTGGATGCTCCAGATAACGCTTTTTATGAGCCAGAGGCTACTGGTATTCTTATAAGCGAAATACAGAAGCTCGTTAAGACAGATACTGATCGTCAGGTAACTGCATGTACCAATTTTGTTTCTTTGGTTACTGTTATTCATTCTTTTCGCACACTAAATTTCTTGTGTCTGCTGTAGGTAAAGAATTTCCCGTATCATATTAATGATCCAGAATTCGCTAAGGCACTCGCTGACTCGTTTTTAGAGATCTGGAGGAATTCTCGACATGTTGGTCCGCATCAGGCTACTGATGAGTTTGCTCAAGACATTCAAGTAGATGTCACTTCTAGACTGAAGCCAACAAATGGATCCATTTCTTACAGCCTCAGAAACTTTCCAAATGCAAAACCCGGTATGAATTTTTCTCTCACCAACTTCCAGATATTTGTTCAAGTTTGTGATGTTACATGTGGCAAAGATTATAGCTTTTTAGTTCCCATTTGCGCCAATAGTCATTTTGCAGAAGACTTTTACTGTAAGAACTGGATAAAGGCTTAACAGAAGTTTCTGACATTCAACAGAAACTTTGCGAAGAACACATGCTGTTCTTCAGAATTTGAAAGAACAAATAAAGATGGGCAAACCAATAATCGGGGCTGGAGCAGGTACAGGCATATCTGCAAAGTTTGAGGAAGCTGGTGGTGTGGACCTGATAGTTTTGTACAACTCGGGGCGCTTCCGGATGGCAGGAAGGGGTTCATTGGCAGGATTACTACCATTTGCTGATGCAAATGCAGTGGTTCTTGAAATGGCAAACAAGTATTGCCTGTGAGTGTGTGTTTGTTTTATAGAACTTTATAACTAGTAATCATTAGGTACTGAGTGCATGGATTATTATAAACTAGCCTGCTAAGAATATTCCACATCATAATTTGTAGGTGGTGAAAAATGTGCCAGTTCTTGCTGGTGTGTGTGCAACTGATCCATTTCGCCGGATAGATCATTTTTTGAGGCAATTGGAGTCCATAGGTTTCTCTGGTGTGCAAAACTTTCCTACTGTTGGGCTTTTTGATGGTAATTTTAGACAAAATCTAGAAGAGACAGGGATGGGTTATGGGTATGTACTCACTTACGGGCACTTCCCTTTTCTTTCATCATTGTCCATGCTGTCTAAAGAGTAAAGTGATCGAGATTCTCCTCTTTCATGTGCAGATTGGAGGTAGAGATGATTTCAAAAGCTCATGAAATGGGTCTTCTGACAACACCCTACGCGTTCAATGAAGATGAAGGTGTAGCAATGGCAAAAGCAGGTGCTGATATTGTGGTGGCCCATATGGGGCTCACCACATCAGGTACCATCGGCGCGAAATCAGCTCTATCATTGGATGAAAGCGTGCTTCGTGTACAAGCTATTGCAGATGCTGTTCATAGTGTCAATTCTTTCGCCATTGTACTCTGCCATGGAGGTATAGAAATAGCAATTGGTCCTTTAACCAGTTTTAATATCTGATTAACTGGAGCCAGCCATTGGCTCTTTATGTTTTATTATTGTCAGGTCCGATATCGAGACCCGAAGAAGCAGAACATGTACTAAAGAACACCAAAGGAGTTCATGGATTCTATGGTGCTTCTAGCTTGGAGAGATTGCGGTGGAGCAGGCGATTACAGGCACTGTTCAGCTTTATAAATCCATTACCATGAACTAAGAATGTTGTTATGTTTGTTATAGTTATCGACACACAGTCGATTCTAGAGCATATAATTGAATTAAAATGAGTTGATCCTTATGATCAACCGTTGATTTTATGCTTTAAAATCGACTTTCAAAAGATCAAATGAGGTATCGTGTAATAAGTTTGGTGTGGTGCTTTTAAAGATGCTCCATCTGGAACAAATAAACTCTACAGCTCAACTTTTTTGATATTTGAACTAGCTGTCTAAATATGTTATAATAACCATTACTGGGGTAAAATTAAAAGATTAATAGTAAAGGGATTGTGGCATAATTAACCCAGATATTAAACAAGTCGATAAAAAATCTAATCACGAAAACATGCAAAAGCAACTCCAACCATTATGATAGTCCAATTAAACATACAGATTAAAAGCAAGCATGGATGTGTTGTACTACACATGTTCATCAGGGTATTTGTTCAGATCAATGCCTGTGGTACTATTCCCAGCTGCTTTGACTTCCGACGACGTAGCAGGTTCAGACGGACTAGGATATTTGTTCAGATCAAAGCCCGTGGGAGTGTTGTTTCCTGCTACTTCATGTTCGACAACGGACTAGGATGTTTGTTCAGATCAACGCTCGTGGGAATGTTGTTTCCTGCTACTTCAGCTTCTGCTTCTGACAATGTAACAGTCTCGGACACACTAGCATGCGGCAATGTAGCAGTCTCTGATAATGTAACCGTCTCAAACAGACTAGCTTTATGCAGTGTAGCAGCTGCTTCAGACGGGCTACAACATTTGTTCAGATCAAAGCCCGTGGGAGTGTTATTTCCTGCTACTTTAGCATCCGACAGTGTAACAGTCTCAGACAAACTGGCATGTGGCAATGTAACCGTCTCAGACGGACTAGGATATTTGTTCAGATCAAAGGTCATGGGAGTGTTGTTTCCTGCTACTTTAGCTTCCGACAATTTAACAGTCTCGGATTGACTACAAGCATGCAGCAATGTGACCGTCTCAGACAGACTTGCTTTCGGTAATGTTAGAGTCTTGGAGAAACTAGCTTCTGGGAGTGTAACTGCCTCTGACAAACCAGGTTCCGATAATGTAACTGCCTCAGACATACCAACTTCTGGAAGTGTAGCATCTTTTGATAATGTAACTGTCTCAGACATACAAACTTCCAACAGTGTAACAGTCTCAGCCATACCAGTTTCCATTGATGTTGCAGCCTCAACCAGGCTAGCTTCCGGCAGTTTAACAGCCTCACACAAACTGGATTCTGCCAATTTAACGGCCTCGGACGGACTAGCTCCTGATAGACTAGCTTCCGGCAATATAACGACCTCAGACATACTAGCTTCCGACACTCTTGCCAGCATACTAGACTCATGATGTTCAGATTTCATGTGATTTTCAACAGCCTCCTCTGTTATAATACTACCATTAATGAGTTGCTTTGAACTATCACTTAAAACTTCATTTTCTTCAGTTTCAGCTACAACATTATTGCCATCTTCTTGTGCTGCTGCATAACTTGATTCATGGGCAAGGACCTCCAAATCATCATCATCATTTTGCTTGGGCTTCGTCCCTTGTCCATGTTCTTGTAATAAGACAAAACCCATAAGAACTTAATTAATAATGCAAGTTCTTTTTATTTTAAATTAATGAGCTAGGTTGAAGTACAAGGTATTGAAAAGTTACTTTCAAAGTTCATTCAATCAAAATCTATTAAAAAGAATCACCAAATAACATGCTTTTAGGTGCTAATTAAAAAATGGACAAAGATCTAAAACCATGTTAAGTACTATAGTGACATGTATGTTGAAATTATGCAATTGACATAACTTCAAATGTAGCAACCCAGACAAAAAAAAAAAAAAAAAAAAAAAAAAAAAAAAAAAAATGAGTTTACACATCAATCAAGATTCAATGACTTACAAATATAAGAAATTATCTATATGCTAACTTTTGAAGTGCAAGAAAATACTATAAAAAAAAATTATATCGAAGGCGGGGATGAAAATTCGAACTTTAGTTTTCATCATTAAGTGTGATTTCATGTATCACTAGACCAGATTCAAATCCTAAGTGCAAGAAAATACATGCATCTAAATGTTATGGCTTTAAGTGAATGCATATATATGGTTATTTACACATAATATTTCACGGAACTCCAAATAAAATTATTTATCCACAATTTTTTTTTTATAATTTTGAATCAAAAATCACTTTAATACCATTGCTATTTTCCTCAAAATAAGAATAATAATAATAATAATACCATTGCTATTTTTTTGTAAACGGGAAAATGGATCAAAGTATACTAGTAATTTTTTACATACCTTCGTAGCATCAGAGCCCTCAGAAGAACTAATATCAAAGTCGTTCGATGGTGTAACGCGTTTATTGTTAAATAGACGATCTTCTTCTTCTTCTCTTAGTTTACGCTTTCTATACTCACTCTCACGTCTTTCATCATTAGATGTCTCCTCCTCAAAAAAATCCATTGATGTATACTCTTTTTAATCGATTTTTGATTGAATGAACTTTGAAAGTAATTTTTTTTTTTTTTGCTAATGCATTGCAATAAAATCATCAAACTATTGTGTATAATATAAAGCCGCCAAACATTTAATCCCCCCGGTTGCAGTTTTGGAAAATTGCTAATCAATATACGTAGAATCTTTGATAGATTATGGTAAGATATTATTCCGATTTGTAAATTATAAATTTTTTTCATCCCTAATTATAAGGGTTTTTTTTTCCTTGAGAAAAACTATAAGGTCTTTATAAAGACTCACACGCATTAAAAAGATTAATGTTACAAATTTTGTACCTACACTTTTGCTATCATTATATATTAAAGGCAAGATACATACAACAACAAAATAATTATAATGATAATAATAATAAATCCTCGGTTGATATTCCAAAATATAAAGAACTAAAAATCAATGACTTTCGGACATCTAAGGTAGTTTCTTGTGACGTTTTATTAAATCTTTGTGATATTGTTTAATAAAATTTATTGGTTTCCCAACAAAAAAATAAAATAAAATAAAATACCAATGACTTCCCTTCGTGCGATGTTATGTTTGATGACTCCGTTATTCATGAGAAACTTTAGTGATTTTTCTTCCGCGAAAAAAATAATCTAAAAAATGTGAGGTGTGATGTGATTTTTTTTTAGATATTCGAAGCAATTGTATTGCCTAAAACAAATTAATTGCGGTAGTGCTACATCCACTACAACTACCTCCACAACATCATCCACAACATCATCCACACATGTGCATTTAGTGGGACCACAAAAAAATATTTCTCTTCAATCATGGGACGGGATCATCCACAACATCATCCACTACACTTTTGTGTAGTGGACATAGCATTTTCCAATTAATTGTGGCAACATAAGGCTATGTAGGGCCGGGGGCAGCCTCACCAGGCCACCATCTAGGGCTCCACATACAGATTTTTTTTATTTTTTTATTTTTTGAAAGTAGAATTTGTTTTTAACGTCCCTAATTTTCCTACATTGTTGGTGTATTTTGCATCAATTTTAATTTTTTTACTTGAGCCAAAAAAATAATCGGTAAAACTACCGACAAGTTATCGGTCAAGTGGTTTATCTTACAGCGCCATAACGCTAAGAATGACTGAGGTTTGAAGTCCCACTTGAAAAAAAGGATACGTGTTTTGTTTGTTTTAAAAAAAACATCGTTAAAAATTAAATTTATACACAAATTAGATTAAAGGTTATAAAAAATGTTGTTTTATCGACACCACGATTTACCATCTGTGACTTTTTATTATTATTATTTTCATTTACTTACAGCACATGCACGCATTCCTTTTTTACTTTCTGTGCACCACACTAGTAACCTTAGACGTTCCTTTTCGAACACAACGTCAGTGGACTAACGTTTTTCACCCATGACACATATAACTGGGAAGTTCTTACGTAAGGACTCTTATATAGGGAGTAGCGTCGTAAGCGCATTTTGACCACGCGTTTCATTATGTAATGAAATTGTGTGGCCCGTAACGCGCATAACTGCTATTCCGCTTATATAGAGTCCTCACGTAAGAATTTCCCCATATAACTATAACGTCCTTGGCATTGATGTTTTACCGAAAATCAACGTCAAGATCGGTGACATTATTATCGAAAACCTATGCCGCATTCATGCGGACGGACGGATATACCGCACGACACGACACGACGATACGCCTTTTCCAAAATTTAAGGACACGATTAGATAGGTATTACGGAAACTCTTTGAATTCAATTCATCAACAAAAAAATTCGTAAATATCTAAAAAACTAAAGAAAATTAGATAGGTATTACGTAAACTCTTTGAATATCTAAAATAGATATTCGACTTTTATACGGTGCCAAAAGAAATTGTGATTGACCTTTAAAATACTACAAATTGTAAAAATGATTGTTTATCAACAAGAAACAGATAAACTTAATAGAGCGTACTATTTATTAAATTATTATAGAAATAAATCAAATGATTTTAATGTTTCCATTAAAAAAACTTAAATAAAAAAAAACTAAAAAAATTGGGTTAGAGTGTCGGGTGCCGTATCGTAGAGAGTGTTAATGGCGTGTCGGATATTAAAATTTTAAATAATATTATTTTAATCACCGAACGCGCGCTTGACTTGCGCTGTCGTGTTTCGGACACGGCGCACGGCGTCACATTGAAGTGTCGGTGATGTCAGTGTTATTGATATTATTTTACAAAAATAATTATGGTGCTGAAGTAATTTTGTAAGTGTCAAGAAGCGAAGTGTGGTCTTGGCCAAGTAAAAAGCGTAGTCTTAGATAAATTCGCGATGAAAGGTCCCAGAAAATAAAAACTTTTTTTTACAGTATAAGACTCCCAATTACACAAGGCCCTAAATAAAAGCCCAATAGATTTAATTCCACAACATACCCATATTTGGCCCAATGCTTCAAGACGTTACAACAGCATAGCTTAGGTTGCCGCCAAATCCAAAGTCTAAACACTAACCGCAATACTGGAAATGTCCTCGTCGTCTCCATCTGAGCTGTCGCCGGAGATTTCAGTAAACCCTAGAATATGGCGTTTCACTTGGGAGTGCCAATCTCACATCCCAACTGTTAAAGTATACCTCTTCAAACCGAACTTTAATCCTTTCACTGACTCTACAAACCTAAAAGTTGATTTAATTGTCGAACAGTCTTTACTGCTAATCAGTTTTATCTATGTTGAAGCTGAGGAGGATACTTCACTGCGGGTTCCACTACCCAGCAAGGCGTTGATAGACCCGGAGGCGACGGTTCATTTCAGAGCTCACGTTGATTATATTGAAGTGAAACTCGTTCTTCTACTCCCCATTGATCATCCACTCATTTCGGAAATTGATTCTCTGTCAGATGAATGTCGTCCTCTCTCAGCAACTTCTGGTGAGTATATTTGGTAGTAAATTCATAACCTGGAACTTTTCAATAACATGCGTACAAGAGATAAATAATATGTTACTCTTAGGTGGCTTGATAATAAAATGATCATCTTTGGGGGGGAAAAACTGTATAACTGGTCTGCTTAGGTGTGCTAAGGAGTTGTTGCAAATGAATTTCCACTTTTCGGTAAATCGATTTGTTTATTGCTTTTAGAAGACTGCTCCGGTTTAGAATACGAATCTGATTAATGACGATTTGGTGTACTTAGTGTATAGTGAGAAGAACTTCTGATTTATCACTTATGCCTTGTGACACATAATGAGTTTACGGGTGCAAGAATTCATGGAATTCGAGAAATTTTATATGAGTGCCTCAATTCAATGCAAGTGGGGTCCAAAGGATTTCATGTTAGTGAGGAACTGAGGATCCTTAACTAGAAGAATGTTGTCAGGAATTTCTTCGTCATGATAAAGAAAAACATAGTAATTCTGGAAGCAAATTCGCAAATTGTCGGGGTTAATATTTTTGGACATAGAGGATCTATGCCCTAACCATAATGGTCTATATTTACAGTCATCTAGCTCAAACATCTATTGTTTACTGCTTTCTATGTTTGTATTGATAGGCAATAGGTGTTGTACTACCAACTTGCATTAACTTAACTCTTGTGAAAAGCACAAAGTCCTCCATGCTTTCTTTTTGTCTTGTCTCTGCTCATTCGTTCTGTTTTCTGTTCAAGATATTCAAAATGTGGATGTCAAAGGATTTGTAGTAACCTTGGTTGTTGGATTTTAGATCTAAAGAAATTATCTGCTCTGGATGAAGTGTGCTTTTACTGCAGAAGTTGCTCAACTAAGTTGACAAGACCTCTCAGGTATTCTTTTCTTCCCTCTGAATGAGACACCGATTTCTGAGGTGATTAGCATATCTGCACATTTAGTATTTCCTCATCCCTTCCTTGAGCTTGAACCAACTTTCTTGATGCAATGTACTGATAGACTGAAGATTACTAACTCTTTGTAACCGTGGAGTTTGTGGAGAACCGTCAGCATTTTCATTTAGTAATATGGGAACTGAGATTGTTAATTTTTTTTTCAGTCACGGATACTATATGTGATTGCTTGTGCTAGTTTCTGTCATGACTTAACGGGTATTTTTATGATTTTTAAGCTTTTTCCAGAATATTTAAGGAAGTGCCATCTGTCAACTGGCAAGATGCAGCTGATAATTGGTTTGGGAATTGTTGTTGCACGTTTGAAGGCATAAGTGAGAAGCTGGTCACGGGATACGTGAAGTCTTATGAATGTTCCACAGGTGTTTGCCTTTTAGATACAACTTCCGTTCTTTTGTCCAAGGATGACCTCGTTGAGTGTGATTTTTCTACACGGAATGGGACTGTAAGCGGTCCACAGAAACTCAATTTAGCTGATGATAGCTCATTGGCATCAGCGTCACTGGATAATGTAATTAAAGAAGGACAACAAAGCTTTGTCGAGAATGGTGCTTCCAGAGGACAAGTTGCAGATAGTAAAGATTCTTCTGTGTGTTTAAATGGAGATACTTTGAAAACAAATCTGGAACATGAAGACTCTAATCTCAATTGACGACCATAGCTCTTGTTGCCTGCCTTCACCGTCAGAAGTTGATGAAAATGTTGAAAACCCGCTCTTTCTGGATACAAATACGAAACATGAGTTGAGTAATGGAGCTGCTGGATGTTCTCATCTTCACTTATCTCAATCTTATTCGAATGAGCAGCAATCTGCAAGAGGAAATGAACTTCTAGCTCATCAAAAAGTTTTACTCAATGGATTTCTTGAGAGTGGCTTCATGGCAAGATCTTCTAGCCTTTCAAAAGATGTGCGGTGGGTTGAGTTTTCATGTCATCAGTGCTCCTCTTTGCTAGGAGCATACCCATGCTTTGATGAGCATGTTCCGTTGGATGGTGGAGTTCGCTTGTTTAAATGTCAGATATCAACATGTTTGCCCTCTCTTGAATCAAATGATTTGTTCAGGTATGTCACCTCTATGTCTGGTTTGTTTTTTCCCCTTAAAGTTAAGCTTTGTTACTAAAATAAACATAAGTTTTTTCAATTTTGTCATCTCCTGTTTCATCAAAAGCTTAAGTGAAAGCAGCCCTAGTTTTTAAATGGTCCTACAGATTTCCCTTAGCCACAGAGTGCTTTTGATTAGAGCAACCTGCTTCCAAACTCAAATTCTTTTAATCTGAATTGGTGAAATGCCCGTGTTTTCCTTTTCTTGCATTCTGCATTTGTATATGCTTCCAAAGTGCTGATTGGCAAGAAAAATAACGACGATCCCTTTTTTTGTACTTAGCCTATTTCCCCATCTTGATTCCTTTACACTGGTAGAGAGTTTAACATGTCAATATGTTTGATTATGGGCAGATGTTTACAGCTTGGATAGAATGTTTGCACTTGAGTTAATAGAAAGTGCAAAAGAGGAGTTGTCGTTTCGAACTGTTGTCAGAGATTGGCAAACTGGCCATCCAATGCTGCAGCTTGTTCTGTTAAACCCCAATTCATGGTGTTATTCTGGAAGCTGTTTAATTTCTAAGGGCTCTGCTTCCAGGATAGATATGTACCCTGCTGTAAAAGTGCTTTTTTCTTCCTGTTGCAATGACAAGGATGTGGTTTCAAGGTTGGTTTTTATTTCCATTTGATGATTTGTCAAGTGTACTGATTCACAGCACATACACGTGCACGGTGCATGCACATATGTACGTACTTACACACATACGCATACATGTGCTTTAACTGTGCAGGGAGGTAGAAGAATGGATGGCAAATAATGAAGTAGAAGAAATATATATGCTGCCATCTTTAATAAAGAAGCTGGTCGCCTCTTTGGAGTCTGCAAATAGCACTTATCCCCCGGCGTTGCAGAAGACCATGCTGCAGGGCCTCCTTTTATCATCAATAAGGAGATGATTCTTTTGAATCTTCTGGTGTTAAAACTTCTTTTTCAGAGGAATTCTTATCGATTATGTAGTAGTCAGACTTGAACCCAAAACCTCGGGAAATGGGATTCTACCAACCATTGAATTGAATGATATTATGTATCAGATATAACATACATAAGATCATTTTATTTATATGTTCCTTCACATAGTTGGAGTTGTATGACAAAAGCGAGTAAAAAATGAAATGATATGATACATGTTATTTCACATTTTATAATCTTCTGATATCATCAATTTTATTAATTCCAGTATACCTTGTGTTGTATTTCTATGTTTTGCTTGTTGTTGGACACTTTTAGTCGCACCACACTGTTTTAGTCGTGACATAACACCGAAAATAATCAACCGACAAAAAAAAAGTTGATTTTAATGCTGAGAATCGGCTTTCACCCGATTAGTACAAGGGACCATCAAAAAGTCTTTTCACAAACTCTTCAACTGTATACTGTGGAACCAAAAGCGATAGATTTGATGTTGAGCCACTAAAGACACTGTTTACTTTTTTTTTTTTTTTTTTTTTTCAGAAACGAAATGTTTGAGGGGAGGGCGATTCGAACCCTGGACCTCCCACTGGAGGCCAGGGTAGACCCTAGTGGTTTACAATTCTTGTTTAAGCCAATTTTAACACATTTAATATCATGTGAAGGCATCGCAATCAAACTAATTTGCAAAATTGCACCCCAAAAAAAATTGAAATATAAACAAACACAACACTCCAACAGATAATATTTTGCACACCAGGCCATAACACTACAAAAGCCTCATTCAATGATAGACTAGCATTTACTACATAATCATTAAACTATAAACATTGACTTCTACCCAAAATTGACCTATGGATTATAAACCCCCCCCAGCTAATTGACTAACATACTGGGCCCAGATGTCTCAACATTCATTCTAAAGCCCACATATTGTGCAACTCAGTACAACTGTTATACCAAGTGGGATCGGTATATCATAAGGTGTGCAGGGTGAGTCAAACGATTTGCATATATCTCACTTAGTACAATCAGTTGTACCTCGTAATCAGTTGGGAGGTTCTTTCTAACGATGTCTCGACTTTCGAAGCACGTCCTTCAAGACTGCAGCAAGACGTTGCTCCATGTGTCGTCCTAAGAACCGTTCTTTCACCCTTTCATATCCTTTATTTCCCATTGTAAGTCTCCTTTCAACATGTGTGGCAAGTTTAACCATGTTTTTAGCTAGTGGAATCACGCCTTCTTTCCCTACAGGATGTAATAAACCGGTTGATCTGTTCACTACGATTTCTCGAGTCCCACCAGCTGTAGTTCCCTGTAAAATGTCGTCACCCCAGCCCACAACACAATCATGTACACCTTACACAATAAAAAAACCGACAAAAATAACAGATATAGCACCATTGATTGCCTAGGTTTATACATACCAGTACAGGTAGCTGAAATGCCATAGCTTCAATAGTTATTCTACCAAAACACTCACCCCTTGCCTGCGAATAAAGAAAAAGGGTAAATTAGATGTTGGGACAGATTGCCCACACTCTTAATGTATAAGAAATATAGTAAGCGTCTTTCTTGCACCAATTGGTTTTAGTCTGACAAAGCAGCTTGATCTTAACGTAGTATCGGAAGCAGGGAGGTCACGGGATCGAACCCTGGTTGGAACATTATTTTAAAAAAAAATGTTTACAGGATCGAACCCTGGTTGGAACATTAGGGATCGAACCCTGGTTGGAACATTATTTTAAAAAAAAATGTTTACAGGATCGAACCCTGGTTGGAACATTATTTTAAAAAAAATTGTTTACAGGATCGAAAACTGGTTGGAACATTATTTAAAAAAAATTGTTTAAGTGTTGGGGCATATTGCCCACACTTGAATCATCGCTTTCGAGAACTCTTCATGGTCATACTTCAAGGTTTTCGGGCCTCCGAAATCCGAATTCACTCGGAAAATTCTCGGTACTCTTCATGGTGCATATTGCCCACACTTGAATCATCGCTTTCGAGAACTCTTCATGGTCATACTTCAAGGTTTTCGGGCCTCCGAATTCACTCGGAAAATTCTCGGTACTCTTCATGGTCATACTTCAAGGTTTTCGGGCCTCCGAATTCACTCGGAAAATTCTCGGTATCGAAGAAGCTCTTCATTAAATCCAAGCTCTTGTCGTTGTTTGCGAACATGAAATGCATCTTTTGACTTCACTCGGAAAATTCTCGGTACTCTTCATGGTCATACTTCAAGGTCTTCGGGCCTCCGAATTCACTCGGAAAATTCTCGGTATCGAAGAAGCTCTTCATTAAATCCAAGCTCTTGTCGTTGTTTGCGAACATGAAATGCATCTTTTGACTTGTTTTTGAGTCTATAAAGTATTCAATCTTATCACCAACCGAACAGCCAGTTAGTCTATAAGGATATCCCTAGATACAGAGCCTCCATTGGACCGGATCGTCAAATGATGACATGTGTAAATAGACAAAGTATGGGGGTACATTAGTCATTATACCAATAGATTCAGGCTGCAATAGCTTGGGATGGTCCTAAGATTAAGGCTACATTATCTTTGTATAGCCCTAACAGCCTAAGGTTATGTCTCTATTGACGGGAATGTGCGGCTAGAGCACTTGCATTAGATACTGTAAAATAAGATATAAATGTATAAAATAGACATCTAACTACGGAAAAGAGAACATACCGAGTAAAACGCTTGAAAAATCTTTGGTGGATTGTGAAATATAATCAGACCAAGTCTCTCGGCATAAGATTTTGTAAAAAATATAGATGACTTCTCGAGCTGTCGAGATTGGAACTAGATTCCGAAATCTATCAACCATGTCATCTGTTCTTGGCCCTCTAGCAAGTTAAGGGTTGCATTCTCTATGAGATAGACTAGGTGACGGATGTTGCCTTCTGCGTCTGTGCTATTCTGTAAACACACCATAATATGCTAGCATTACATCGAAATAAAAATGCACTTTCTAGAAATTTCAGGTGATTTTGTTTCGGTCAATGTTTTCTTAGATACCACTATTATACTCAGCAAAAAAATTGTTCAAATTTCTTCCCAATTATTCATGATTTTTTCCACCAAGCCCACCGCAGCAAAATAGTTTTGAATAAGTGGAATTAATGATCCAATTGATATACCTGCTTTCCAGGCCTCATTATGACAGTCCTCCCATTCCGATCATGAAAATTTGCTTTTGATACTTTGCATGTCTCCCCTTCATGTGCTACTTCATGCTGAATATGCATCAACACATCAAGATAGTAAATGAGTAAAGCATACAAAAACATTGACAATTATAGTTATGTTATGGGTGATGTTACATGGCCTGACCCTTCTCCCCAGAATCCGTCTAGACAGGATGCATACATGCATCATACTGCCTTTACACCTTACTCGTGATTGAGTTCAGACATGAGTGCTAAATACAGCTACATTCATAAATATTCGGCATGTGATATGCAGACGCTGGAATAAAGTGATACATACACACGCTAAAATGGCAAACCAATCAAATGTGGATAAGTGATTTTTTTTTGAAGTAGATTAATTTCACTAAAGATGCAGAATAAATTTTTCTAAAAACATAAATATCAAACACTAGAAAGGGAAAATAAAACATAAGTTACAAACTGTAGTTAAAAAAAACAAACAAAAAAAAAGGATAAAAAAAAAAATTATGCAGCAGCTAAGATTCATTCCCTTAATCGCATGGTTAATACTTAGCAGCATACCAGTTGAGCTGCATGGAGAGTTATAATAAAAATGTTCGAAAATATATACATACACAGGTATTTAGGGGTATATTGAAGGGAAAGACAAGTCTCTGTATTGATGAATTATGTATCTACATGTGTCATGTATGATAATATCATAAAGACCAACGTGTTTCTTCTAGCTTGTAGGTAGCCCACCACTCAAGTGTCTCCTTTAACATTTTCTTTGCCTTTTCAAGATTCCAGTTCCGAGCTACTAGATATCTCCTCAAACACGCATCAGAACTGTACAGTAAGCTTCGCCCAGATAGAGGTCCGATAGCATTCTTTAATCCCTTCACCTGCTTCATGACAAGAACCGCCATTCAGCTCAGCAATAACCACAATGCTATAAATGCTTATTTTTCATTCAACAAAACAGACTTTTCTCCTTCAAAGTTATACTCCCTTTGTCCCAAAATATAAGGTATTTTGACTATTTGGTTTTGTCCCCACAATATAAGGTCTTTTAGAATAGCATCAACAAGATTTTTTTTCTTCTTTTACCCCTAATTCATTATCAATTCACCAACTTTTTATTATTTTACAACTATTGCATTAATGATAGTCAAAGGATATTTTAGACTTTCGTCATTAAAATTTATGACATTTTTCACTTTTTAAACTGTGTGAAAACTCTAACAACCTTATAATTTGGGATGGAGGGAGTATTAGCGAAAATGCATAGTATTTACTGTACGTTAGTAAAACCTGTGTTTGTTGTTTCCATGTAAAAAAAAAAATAGATGTTACTAAGTGACATTTTTCAAACATTTTTTCCTTGACTAAGAAGCTTTACCTTTGCATTTTGTTGCAGGATCATCCCGGCATGATTCTGGGATTGCCTCTTCCGAACATGGCTAACTAGTTACCTTCAATAATCTTAATCGAGTGCAAGAGTAAGAAAAAAATGGAAACTGCAGTTCTGGAGTAAAAAGCATTCACAAGTCTTCATTAATAAGAAGAGGTACATATACTCGGTCAAACAAGGCTTGGGATAAGCAATTGTGGCGCAAGAAAACATATATACTGTCTATGCAGGATCCATGAATGGACCGAGCTATCTACGGCTACTTACAAATCCTTATCTCGATTTTCTGTAATAGCTAAATAGGTTTTTTCAATGGCTTGAACACGTGAACTTTGATCACACGGCAATTATCACTTAACAAGACTATTGTACCCAAGATCCCCGAAGCTGAGAAGACTACTATGATGAAGAGAAAAACTGTGCCAACTAAAAGTATTAGTAGTTTCTTCCTTTTAATATACCAATTCAAGGTTGTTTTCTTGTTACTATCAAACATGGCTAAAGTCAACAAGATAAGGGACAGTATTCAGGTCAATAAACTATTGTTTTTTCATAATAAACAAACATGGCAGAAGTCAATCTCAAGCCAATGATACACCCCCCTCCCCCACGAGAAAAAAAAAAGATACTTTTCTTTTGTCTTACTTTCAATCTTTTGCAATATCTAATCTGGTTTTTAGCTTTTTAGTTGTTTGTCACCATTGTTTTACCTTTTACATCATTTCTTTGATATTTGCTAAATAATTTTTTTTTATGAAATGTTCTCTAAATAATTTAGGACCTTTATTTGCAACACAACGATTCTACTAATGCACCAAACACCAACATCTTTTTCTTGGATGGAACCACACTTACCATGCACCAACATTTTCAAAGTCGATTCTTGAGCCACTGTATCCTTCAGAAAGTTGATTTCTGAGCCACTATGACCTTCATAAAGTTGATTCTTGCGCCTAATCTTGACTCATAAATTAATTTTTAAAAGATTGATTCAGCATTGTGCATATGTAAATTTTTACAGGTGGAAATAAAGACTCCCAAACTTTATACTTACAAATGGTAAACTTGTTTGTTCCTTGAAGTTTAAATAAATAAAGCAGTGATAGTGCCACAACAAAAAAGACCACAACAAAGTGCACAACGCAATTCTAAACCATTGATTATGATGTAAAATATATTGATTGAAATGGGTTTGTTTGTTCCTTTAAGTTTAAACAAATAGAGTAGTGATAATACAACAACAAAAAAAACCACAACAAGCACACAATACACTTTTAAACCATTGATTACGATGTGAGATATATTGATTGAAATGAGCCTCATAAAAATCAAGGATGAAAAAGAATGTTAGTGGTTGATCTTGCATATAATTTTAATCGAAATCGAAATCAACTCAAAGAACCTTAATCGAAAACAAGGCATTTCATATAATTTTACGTAATATAGCTCAATAAAACCCGGCCAATACTTTTTAACTCATTCGAAAAGGTGTTTCATACTCATGCTAGTGGTGCTATAATGATAATGATGTACAAACGCGTTTCGTAGAAACCTTAATGATCTTGCATATATTCCTCCTTATATTTAGATTTAAGGAAAACAGCTTCAAATGCCGAACTCCAACAGCCCTTGCTAGCTTCAAATGCCGAACTCCAACAGCCCTCGTTGCCCTCCACCCTAGATCACTTCTGATCGTTAAGGAATTGAGATATAAAACTCTGATCACGTATTGCGTTATTAAAAGGCTACAAATCTATCCCACCCTAGACCACTTCTGATCGTTAAGGAATTGAGATATAAAACTCTGATCATGTATTGCGTTATTAAAGGGCCACAAATCTATCCCACGGTAGTTCCCACTTGGAATTCATCGCATGAAAAATATCGGAAAAAAATTGAAGAATCTTCGTTCTCTTATTTTCTAAGAAAGGGTGGTTGGATACCATGTCCACGCGATCGATATATCTAGAAAAAAAAAAAAAAACACAAAATAAGGGGATATATGTTTCTTAGGCATCTCAAAAGCTCTCGTAGCACTAGACGAAGTATCGATAATGTCGATCATAGCTCGTAGACTAGAAGAATCAATATTGTCGATCGTACCATTTCGGCTATTCTAAACGGAAACATATAATAAAGGCCATGGTAAAAACTATATCAATGTAAATTTGAGATCTGAAGGAAATGAAATTGACAAATTTTATAATACAACTGTTGTAGAGTTGTGCAAAGTCAAGCATACATTACAACCATTCATTTCTAACCTCTCACATACGATAAAAGTGTATTATGTGAAAGAGAGTAAAAATGAGAGGCTACAATGTATCTTGCCACTTTATGCATAACCTTCTTACAACCGATTATACTATAAAAATCTCTCAATGAAATTACCTAGAATTACATCACCTATATTTCGGACTGCATCAGTGTTTCTAATATTTTTTTTTTATCAAATCCTCCTCCGTGATCATCTCCATACTCTTCTACCATGTAATTCCAGAATTTATACGCAACAACTTTTGAATTACAAAGTATAAAGACCAAAGACCGATCTAAAAATCTGCACCGTAAAAAAGAAAGTTGAATGTCAAAACATAATATTTTATATATACCAAGTCAATTTCTACACTTCCAAATAGAGTAGTAATGTATGCTCATTAACGTGAGGTGGTGGTGCTGCCTAGATCTGAACAGAAAATTGTAGATCTGGACAGAAAAATGTACATTAGACACTTTCATTTCTAATACTATTATTCATTATAGAACACATCAATGAAAGAAACGGTCCCCGTAAAAGAAGAGATGAAGGAGAGAAATATTACTTAAACTAATGGAATAGCTGCTTGGTTTCTCAAAACATTTCCCTCCTAATGAAATTGATTTTCTTCTCTTTATTTTGCAGCAAGATGGAGGAGATCAAACAAGGGAGAATGAAAGGTTCACATAGTAAAACAGAGGTGGTGGTGGTACACAAAAACATTCTACTACACAAATAAAAGCTTTTTTATATAACAAAAGGAAAAAATATACATGTCTTAAACGAGTGAGAAAAAATGCAGGCATGATTTGAGAAATTGGAGAGCAAGTCATAACCAAATCAAAGAAATCATTTTTGTATTTTGTATATAGTTGTGTAGTATATATAGCTGCTGAAATCTCCAAAATAATTAAATACAGAAATTGGTTTTCGGTTTTAACAAACGAATACTGATGTGTACAGAAGGAGAATAAGAATGTAGGACTTACATGAGCTCGGTTTTAAAGCAAACTCCAATAGAAAGACCTCGACGCCGTCCCGGATGCTATTAAACAAATAGATCTGACCGGATCCGGTGAGATTCGCCTCGATCTACAACAATAAACCTTCAAAGTTCAGAAATTCTATAACACACGGAAAATAATGGATATAAGAGAAATTCTATAACACACGGAAAATAATGGATATAAGAGCTAGAAACAACGTGGTTATATATTGTATGATACTTTCAGCAAGCTGCGTGTGAAAGCACAAAAGGGGAAGCTGAAAGGGATGGAGGAAACTTCAAGAAAGTGGAGAAGATGAAGGATAAAAAAAATGAAGAGAAGAAAGTGGTTGGGACTTGGGAGAGTGCAGACGGTAGAAGAGTGATATATGCAAAAATTTCTTGAAGCTTTATTATATAGTAGGAGGGTTTTGATCGGACGGTTTGGGTTTGTTGTTTGTCTAAGAAACCTTTCCACTCTTCATCCAATCTGACGGACGGCATGTGCCATGCGGGCAATCCGAATGCATTATCCTTGTGAAATGTCATGTTTGCATTTGAATGATTTTTTTTCATTTGGAGTAATTTTTTTCCTGTTCAAACTCAAGCATCATTGTTTAGAGCCGTTGATCAACTCGATAAATGAATATTTGATTCATTTCGAATCGTTTACATCCCTATCCTACCCATGCATATGGATAAGGATACAACATATCGAGCGGCATGAAAATAAGGAAACGAATAATTTCAAAATTTAAAGACGCGAGACGTGTTTGAAAAAACAGAGGAAGGAAGCCGGAAAAGCACAGGGAAAATCAAAGAGAAACATGAAAGGGTAAAGTTCTTCTTATTATTTATTCGAGTAGCCTGACGATCTAATTTATACAACTTGTTCTAAGAGTCTGATCCATGGCAGACTTTATTTGAATTGATCCTTAAGGGATAAACCTAGATAAACCTAGTTCTTGAATGAATAATCTGAAATAATTCATAATTCGAAATACAAAAGTATATATGAGATAGATCACCCCTTTATTCAAAAGATTATGACTCTAGATAGACTTATCACTTCACACAGCCTGCTGTATTTGAATTTTGACCTTATCTCTCCATTTCCATCCTTATCTCTCCATTGAGTCGACCTGTTCAATGTCTGAGTCTTTATTGTCTGAACTTGAGTCTTGCGTTGTGTTTGTTGTGACTGCTTGACTCTTAATACCCTCCCTCAAACTGTGCCTGGGGCGAAGGCATAGTTTGTTGATGAATTGATGAAGGAGGAACCTGGTGGCTGGTTTTGTGAACAGATCGGCCACTTGGTTGTGAGCAGAAATGTGTTTGGTGACAAGTTTCCCTTGAGCCACTTTCTCTCGCACAAAGTGATAATCTAGCTCAATATGTTTAGTCCGAGCATGAAAAACTGGATTAATGGTGAGGTACAATGCACTTAGGTTGTCACAGTACACAGTTGGTGGTATAGAATGACCAAGTTGTAAGTCCTGAGTGAGGAGCCAGAGTTAAGTTAATTTCTTTGTGATTTGCTAAAGCCCGATACTCTGGCTTCAAAGATGCTTGATCTCGGAGATTGTGGGGTCGCAACTTGGCACACCAGGAGATGAGATTTTGGCCGAGGAATGTGCAAAACCGGTTGTAGACCTCCTAGTGGTGGGGCAGCCTGCCCAATCTGCATCTGAGTATGCTGTGAGGGCCAATGTACTATCTGCTGTGAACTCCAGACCTAGATCCAATGTGCCTTTAACATATCGGAGAATTCTGTGAGCCAGCTTTAGATGAACATGAGTAGGAGCCTGTAGGAATTGAGATGCATAGTTTACACTGTAGGCAATGTCAGGTCTTGTGAAGGTGAGATATTGGAGTGCTCCAATGAGTTGCCTGTAGTAAGTGGGGTCTTCCAGGACAGTGGACTCTGCATGAGCTTGAGGCTTGAGTTCCAAAGGTGTAGCCATAGACTTGCAATCTACCATTTTTGCCCTTTCCAGAATGGTGAGGGCATAGTGTGTCTGGGATAGATGCATTGTAGGACCTGCACAAGATATTTCCACTCCAAGAAAATGATGTAAAGTGCCCAAATCTTTCATAGCAAACTCAGTGTGTAGAAGTGTGATAAATGAAAAAAAGTAGCTGAGTGTTGGATCCTGTTAGTAACATATCATCTACATATAGCAATAGAAATAGAGATCTAGAATGTGAGTGAAGCACAAAAAGTGAGGGATCCGCAAGGCTACAATAAAAACCATAATTAATAAGGAATGAACTGAACCTGTCAAACCAGGCCCTTGGGGCCTGCTTGAGGCCATAAAGGGTCTTCCTTAACTTGCATACATGTGTAGGGAACTGAGCATCTGCCATGCCAGGTGGTTGGGACATATAGATTTCTTCATGGACAAGGCCATGCAAGAAGGCATTCTTGACATCTAACTGTCTAATAACCCACCCTTGACTTAGTGCTGCTGCTAGGACAAGTCTGATGGTACCAGGTTTAATGACTGGGGAGAAGGTTTCAGTGTAGTCTACCCCATCTACCTGGTTATACCCCTTTGCTACAAGTCTAGCCTTAAGTCTGTTAAGGGTTCCATCAGGATGTAGTTTGGCTTTGAAAACCCATTTAGAGCCAATGATGTGCATTCTAGGGGTTCTAGGGACTAAGTCCCAGGTTTGGTTTTGGTGAATGGCCTGTAACTCCTCCAGCATTGCAGTCTTCCAACCAGGATGTTTAAGGGCCTCAGTGACAGTTCTTGGCTCCCTAGGGACAGTAGGGAAGGTAGAGACTGTTAAAGCATATTTTGGATTAGGCTTGAGGATTCCATGTTGGGCCCTGGTAGTCATGGGGTGAGTGCCTAAAAGGATTGGATCAGAAACAGGAGAGGCAGGGGCTGGGGATGTAGGAGGGAGAGGACTGGAGCTGGGGGAGGTACTGTGAGATGGTGTTGAGTTAGGAGTGAGTTGATTGGGGAAAGTAGAGTCCAAGTCAGAATCAGGGGTGGTGAATGGTGTAGGTCCTGGTTATATGTGGAAGTAGGTGTAGAGGGTTCAGATGAAAGTGTTGGAGTGGGGGAAGTGTCTGATGCGACATGGTCAGGATGGGTGGTAGAAGTATCTGTCTCACTTTGTTGTGGAAGGATGGGAATGTCTAGGGGAGCAGTGGAGGTTTGGGTGTCTGGCTGGGGTATGTGTGGATGAGATGTTGGTGTGTGACCAGATGTAGGTTGAATCCAGTCTTCAAAAGTACTGAGGGGGTTGGAGTGGACAGGTCTGGGAGTAGGTGTGTCCTGAGTTTTGTAAGGGAATAGGGTTTCATCAAACACTACATGTCTGGAAATGATTATCTTCCTGGTTGGAGGATGGTAACACTTATATCCCTTATGTTGCATGCTGTATCCTATGAAAACACATGGCACTGTTTTGGGATCAAATTTGTTCTGTCTAGTGTCCCAAGTGTAGGGATAGCATCTAGTTCCAAACACCCTAAGAGATGAATACACAGGGTCTTTGTGATAGAGTTTGTGGTATGGTGATTCAAAGTTTAAGGCAGCACAGGGTGTCCTGTTCATAATATACACAGCTGTAGCAAATGCTTCATTCCACAAAAATAGAGGTAGGTTACTGTGGAATAGCATAGTCATCCCTAGTTCTCTTATGGTCCGATGCCTTCTTTCTACAACCCCTGTTTGCTGTGGTGTGTGAGGACAAGATAAGTGATGCAAAATGCCATTAGCCTGAAAGTGTTTGCTCATTTTGTTGTTAACAAACTCCCCTCCACAGTCTGAGTGGAACACTTTAATGTGTTTTTCAAATTGTCTATGTACATAACTTTCAAAATTGATATATGCTTGAAAGAAATCAGATTTGTGTACCAATGGAACAAACCAAGTAAACTTGGAAAAATCATCCACAAAACTTGCATAATAATTAAAACAACCAAGAGATCTAATGGGAGCTGGTCCCCAAAGATCACAGTGTATTATTTCAAAAGGAGCAGTGCTAATGTTCTCAGAATCAAGAAAAGGCAATCTACTAAGTTTCCCTAATTGACAGCTCTCACAGATGTGATCTGTCTTTATTTGTCCAATAACATCTATTAAACCTTTTGCTTTCAGAGCCTGAACAGTCCCCATCTGAGTGTGACCTAGCCTTTGGTGCCATAATTCACTTGAGCCTGACCTGAATCTTGTTGAGTAGTGTAATTCAGGTGTGTTTTGGAGGACATACAGGTCACCCTTTCTTGTCCCTCTGTTGTCGATTAATCGACTGTGGCTTGTTCCTTAACAAAACATTTTCATTAGTGAATTCACATATCACAAAGTTGATCTCATTTGTGTGGTGACTAAGCGATAGCAAACTTTTTGTAAGTTGTGGAACAAGTAATACATTGTTTAGTGGAAGAGTTGTGTGTTTGTGTTTAAGTTGAGACTGTCCTATTGCAGTAATGGGCAGTGTGGTGCCATTTCCTATTAGAACTGAATCTGTGCCAAATGCTCTATGCAAATTGTGCGGCAAAGATACCTGGTTTACTCCGTCATATGGAGAAGCTCTGTGTGTCATCATGCCCTTCTGTGTATGCTGCAATGGATGTGTGTCTAAGGTGAGAGCAAACCGATTAGCTTGGGGTAGGTCATTGCCCTGTTGATCTTTCTTTGATACCCACCAGCAGATTTTTGCTATGTGGCCCATGACTCCACAAGATTGACACTTCTCATTTTCTCAGATCGATCCCTTTCTTCAATGGTCATCCTCCTTTCTCCTGGTGGAGGAGGCCTCCTTTGTGTGTTGGTACTTGAGTAGTTACCTGCTCCAGAGTGATTACTGATATCTTCTTGCGTGCTCGGAACCTCCTCGGCGGATGATTCAAACTGTTGGATTGTGCTGCGGTGGCTGTAGTAGTTGGGTGAGATTTAGATTGATTCTGACCATAGAAAGCCATCTGCTGAGACGATTGTTGATAGAGTGGGGGTGAGAAGGAGGAGAACCAACTTCTTCTTTGATCCAGATTCTGTAAATGGGACACCAATTCTGTATAGGTAGGTCTGGGGGGCTTTAACATGGTTGTAGTGAAGGTTTCATAATTTGGTCCAAGGCTGGTAAGTCGTGCATAAACTTTCTCTGAGTCACTTATTGGTTTGCCTATGGCTGCAAGACTGTCACATATCCCTTTGAAGCTCCTTATATGTTCTGCAATAGTTTTGTTCTCATCCTTCTTTAGATAAGTTAGCTGCTGCTTGAGGGTAAATTCTCGTTCCTGTGAATCTTGTGCATATGCATCTTTGAGTGTTGTCCATACAGCCAGTGATGTGTCTAGCCCTATCACTATGCCTAGTGATTCCTCAGAGAGTGATCCAATGAGCCATCCTCTGAGTAGCCTCGTCGATTTCTTCCACTTACGGTACTCTGGATTTTTTCCGCAGGTTGTTTTCGAGTTTTACGGTCCGTGGTCTTGATCAATTTTTAGTCTTTGGATCTTCATTTGTGAGATGTCCTACAAGGTCTTGGCTTTCGCAGGGCCAAGGCTTGTTCTCTCCATAGTGGATAGTTGCTTTGTGTCAATTTTAGTGTGATGAAGTTGTTGACATTCGGTGAGAGGGTTGTCATTGTGATTGTGATCGTGGATTGCTTGATTTATCTGTGGTTTGTTTGTTTGCACTGTGTCTTGTATTTGATGAGTTTATTTTTCGTGTTTGTGTTTTTGAGTGTTATGTGTTCTGTTTGGCTGTTTTGATGGATTTGATTTTGACTTGTTTGTGAATTTTTATCTGTTTGTGTGTGGTTTAGGCAGAATTGATCTCTGATACCATGAAAAAACAGAGGAAGGAAGCCGGAAAAGCACAGGGAAAATCAAAGAGAAACATGAAAGGGTAAAGTTCTTCTTATTATTTATTCGAGTAGCCTGACGATCTAATTTATACAACTTGTTCTAAGAGTCTGATCCATGGCAGACTTTATTTGAATTGATCCTTAAGGGATAAACCTAGATAAACCTAGTTCTTGAATGAATAATCTGAAATAATTCATAATTCGAAATACAAAAAGTATATATGAGATAGATCACCCCTTTATTCAAAAGATTATGACTCTAGATAGACTTATCACTTCACATAGCCTGCTGTATTTGAATTTTGACCTTATCTCTCCATTTCCATCCTTATCTCTCCATTGAGTCGACCTGTTCAATGTCTGAATCTTTATTGTCTGAACTTGAGTCTTGCGTTGTGTTTGTTGTGACTGCTTGACTCTTAATAGTGTTAAAAATATATATAATAAATAATATTAATATTAGATGTTTTGTTGATTTGTGCATGAAAAAATGAAACGCATATTTTAGATCTTGGTCATATGGATGCACAGATCATATGATATATGACCATTACCCTTATTGTTTGCACATCAATTTTGGTTAGTTATTAAGGGCATTCACATAATATACATTATTTTTTATTTCTAAAATAATATATATCTCTACTTTACAACATCTCAATTCAAAATACTCCACAACAGCATCCCTATCATTATCCATATAATATTTCAAATACTATTAAATAATATATATTCTACCTCACAACTCTATTCATACACATTAAATATTTATTATTTCACTCCAGCAACACCCTATCATTATCCCTATAATTTTTAATAATTAAATATGTTTAGAGACGTGAATAGTGCATTCTCAAAAGTAGAGATGCACCGTTCATATCCCCTAAAATTAAATAGGTATAGAGACTCAGCTGTGGGAGATATTTGGGGTAAACTCTATTTTTTATCTTCATTTTAGAGATAGGACACCATATAAGGTTTCTGCTATGAATGCCCTGGGATTGTAGTTACAGAGAGCCTAAGATGAGAATATGTATTCTATTATGAAACTTGTTATATGCATGTCTTTATGTTATTTCATTAGGCGTCTTTCAATGGCACCACGGTGTTTTTACTATGGTACCGTATAAGATACAATCGTTTAATCAACGAGTTTGTCACGCCATAGTCCTTCATTACCCATACATCCATATTGCTACCAAACCGATCATGTGATAAATAGGTTTGATCATGTGGACCGGTAAAAAGAACCAAACCGATGGTGAATTGGTCCACCCCGAAAACACTTGGCAATAACATTTTCAAATAGTCTTCTCCGTAATCATACTTGTAATCTCTTAACTGTGGTGGAAATTCCATTATCTGAAACGACTCAGTGGCTAAGTTAAAGGTAAGGATATTAAATTCGAGATTGCATGTCATGACGTGAAGATCATCAATATTACCTGGGAAGCAAAAATGGAGGATCCCATTGACGAAGACAGGATTAGGCGGATGATGGATACGCACTAGATACAATCATGACGTCATGTATGATGTTTGGTCTTCTCCAAGAATTATTGGTGAGATTGTATACTTGTGCTTCTATATTACAAGAGGGTAGATCGTATGATGATAAGTCTCTACAAATCTGAACCAATCTAACGACCTTATCAAACCAAAAACCGACTCCAAATGCCAATCTATTAAACACATGCGGGTACTAATTGATTGGGTCGGTGTAAATATGGTTTTAAATTCGTTCAAAGAAGGATTCAACAAAGTAATAAAATTCGATAATCGGTTATGCAAACAATGTCATTACAATGCGTTATGATATTCATCTCATTCTTAATAGGCAATTTGAAAGCAAAATCACGAATTTGCAAAATCCCCAACATTTCATAGCATTTTTTATTAGGAAAATGATGAAAACTAGTAAGAACCGCATTACTTTCGTCGTCAAAATACTTGATAAGGATACTACGATTTTCAACTTTGAAGATGTCGACGTTCAGATGACTGCTGATAAAACGTGAACTCTCTATCAGATTGTACCACTTTTTCGATGCACATTTGTATCGGACAGGTGATTTGGTAAAATCAATAGGATCTCCCAAATCAAGTCTTCGTTGATGTCATTGAGGTTCATCCTAGCTAGATTATTTTGTCTAATAAGGGAAAAAAAAAAAAAAAAAAAAAAAAAAACAGAAGGTTATTCAATGCAAAAGGGAAATTTTGAAATAGAATTACTGTTATTATCAAAACTGAATTACGGTTTTAAAAGCATAAATTTTATAATGGTCGCCTCACCCAAGTGAATCTTAATAGTAGAAAAATATTAAAAAATGTATGAATCTTGAAAACGCCACTACAGTAGATATAGAAAGATGTAACAATCGGCATAGTGTTACAATAGGATGTATTCACGAAAAGTTATAAAATTTTATAAGAATCATTGCAGCTGTTAAATTAGATTTTCATGCTTGTAGTTGTAGATATACATTCTTTTTGAAGACATAGTTGTAGATATACTACTGTATGTATGTGTTGATGTGTGTGTATATATATATATATATACACACACTTAAAAGAGGCTTGATTTGCGTGGTTGTAAAACTAATAATATTTTTTCTAATGAATTTCATTTAATATTTCAAAATGGCCGGTTTGCGGTTCATAACGTGGCATCGGAAGTATTTAAATGATGTCAATAAGACCTGCTGTAATTATTGACTGAATAGAAAGTTGTAAATGTTGGGATTTCTTATTTTTGACATTAAAAAGTTCCAAAAAAATATCTACCGACATATGTTGATGTTAGTACTTTTTAATTTAGTACTACTTCCGTCACATAATATAAATCATCCTACACTTTTAAATTTATCCTACAATATAAGTCTGATGTAGAAGATTTACGATTAACGAATAAAACAAGTTAATCAAAATCAAATATAATATCATTCTCAAAGAGAAGATCATTCAATATTTCAAGAATACACTATGACTTAGCATTTAAGATACTAAGAGAGGATCATTCAATATTCGAGGTGTTTTATTAATTATGCATGAAACAAGAACTCTGATGCAAATTAAATGATCAAGTTGTTTTGATTCATGTGAATATATAGAGAATCCATCATTCATGGCGTTTTGATTTGATTGAAATGTGCCAATACCTTTTTTTTTTTTTTTTTTTTTTTTTTTTTTTTTACGTATCGCTTGATTTATGTTGAAATTATGTAACGGCCCGTTCTAGAGACCAAGCTCTTAACCGGAGCTCGACATGTGCCCTTTGACTATATTTCAGGAACACGCCGGTCAGACATTTGTTAAAACATTAGAAACAACACGGAAGCAATTGATTAAATGCTCAGAATATTTAATATGAAATCTTTACACTAGAACTGCTGCTTTAATCTAAAATCCCCTAAGTACATCAACCACATATACTAATACACTGAGCATGTAACAAAGATTGTCTAACCAAAAACAACCAACTTATTTATACATTCATCGCCTTGAACATATGGTGACTATCTTCATCATCACACGACGACGATCGATGCTTACACTTTAATATTTCATCATCTCATTGTCACCGCAAATCTTCTTATTCCAAATAACACGAGTGAAATTAATGTAGAGCTCAAGAATGAGTAGTAAATATTAATTAACAAATGGACATATACATTCGATTTTACCTGCTTACATTTAGAAGTGGAAATAGCCTTAAAACATTTTAGAATAAGTAGAAGCATATTATTAACATTTATTAACGGTTCATACCTACTTGAAATCACATCTATACATTTTTAACCCAATTACCCGTAAAATTCGACCCAAACCCGCTATTGACCCAACTCCCACACGTAATCAACCACGCCTTTAGGTTTTTTTTTCCGGACACACGCATTCAGTTCATTTACGTTTAATTCCCTAAACTTTCTTCCATTATGCGAATTTCTAACCCTTTATCTCTCGATTCTTGAACCCTCAATCGAGTTCAAGCCATTAGCCAGTTGCCCATCAATTTTTTTGATTCAAATTTTACAGATCACAAGAACACAATATAGAATCACCGCGCAGAATCACCGCAGTAGTAGCTCCTCCTCCTCTATTCAGATTCAATTTCCGGTTTATAGTAATGTCAGATGAAGAAGACAGTATAGAAAGCAACGAATTGAATCACGACTAAAAGCTCGAAATCGCCAAATGGTTTATCCTCAACACTCCGGCCGGTGAAATCCAATACGTTGCCAAAGGTTTTTTTTTTTCTTTTTGATAATCCTGTTATTTAATTGCTATGTTCGTGATTAAGACAGTATAGAACGAATTGAATCACGACTAAAACCTCGAAATCGCCAAATGGTTTATCCTGAACACTCCGGCCGGCTAAATCCAGTACGTTGCCAAAGGTTCTTTTTTTTCTTTTTGATAATCCTGTTATTTAATTAATTGCTATGTTCGTGATTAATATAGGATGTTCACGTTGTTGATTTTGCTTTATTTGTTTGTTTGTTTATTCGGGATACAGATATTATAACGATTTTGAAGGATGACTTTGTGTACGAAGAAGCGGCTGCTGAAGCATTTCCTCTGTACAAAAATCTCACATGATTTGCATTCAATTTCCTGGCCTGAGTGGCGAACTATTGCTCTCTATCTTTTTTATGTCTCATTTTTCGATTAAGTTATTGAATATGGTGATTCCTCGATGTTCTGGATTGTGTTAATGACCTTTGGTTTTGGTTTGAATCATTTTTGCAGGTGTTCGCTACATAATATAGTGAAGTCAGTGAGAATGAGTATCTTGACCCCAGGACTGCTCAGGTTGCAGTTGTTGACCATGTTAAGCAAGTGACTTGATTTCTTTCTCAAGCCATTCAATGCATTTTTTTTTAAACTTTCATAGAATCAGTAATTTTGGTATGTTTGGATCTGTTTGTTCTTATTTTAGATTGTTCCTTGCTTTATGCTTTCCTTGCACACTCCTCTGATTCAATATTTTTTTACTTAGTCCCTACAGCGGGTGTAAAGTTATGTCAAACAATAACATCTGTACTTCAATACGTATTCTTCTTTCGGTAAGTTTCCTTCTCCGTTATCAAAATTCTTTACTGCTTATTGCATTTGTAATTGTTATTAAAAAAGATTGTTTCATGGGACCGTAATATTAGCTTGCAAGAATGCATTTTTAACCTGTCATTCGGTTAGTGGGTTTTTTTTGTGTCGTCAATGATAGGGTTGTCAACCGTTCCTTCTTTTAAATTTCGTTTCCTGTTGACAGCGAGAACTTTTATTCTTCTCACTTGCGTATTTGGGCCGGAGACAGTTTTTTAATTTGAGAAAGTTGTTCATTTTTTCTTCGTTGTTAAGTATGTGTTTCAATTTTTTACTTTGCGGTTGCTAGACATATACATGACTTTATTGACAGCTGGTCATTGTTCAAATCCTTCTGAGCCTTATCTTAAGTAGTCCACAGTGGTTTTTTACTTGCTTCTTATTGTGATCATGTACCGTATTTTTTTCTCCACGCACGGTTGTAATGTGTTGCTTAATTTATTGCAAGATGACAATGAGATTTCTTTTCTTATATAAAAAAGGTGACAATGAGATCAGGGTACGTGGCTTGGTGTTTTGAAGCTTCGTCGATAAGAAATGGGGTTAAGAGATCGGTTAACGTGGTTTCTCTCAGGAATGCTTAGTAAAGAAGGAAACATTAAGAAAATCGCTTGGATATTGGGTAAAGATGCAGCGAGTTCGTATTCAAAACGCTACCTTCATGCTTTAATTTGTCTTTTAGCCTAAGCAAAAGACCCATTTCTTATGCTATGTTTTACATACTTCTGCCAAATAATTGGATAGGAGAGGCACAATTGCACCTTGATATGACATTTCAAGTTGTTATGAAATTCCGAATCACAATTTCTTCTTATGGATGGATGTATTTCCTCTTAGGTTATTTTATGGCGCGTGTTGTGGTTGGTGGTGAGAATTATCTGAGGAAAAGGTATATCTCTGTACCCCTTAATCAGTTTATTGCGATTTAGTTTTTCATGTGAAGGATCCATTTTTTATGCTATGTTTTACACACCTATGTCAAATCATCGGATAAGAGAACCACAATTGCAACTTGGAAGGACATTCTGCATTGTTACTTCTTATCATCTCTGATAGTGTGGCTTTGTGGATTTTTCATCTGCAAAGAATTTATTTGTCTAAAATGATAACCATCAGGGCATTTGTGGCCAAAGAACGTGATTCCAAACAAAGTCATATCACCTTATGGATTGTCCTTATGGACGATTTTGTCGATCGGATATTAAGTCAAGGCTTTAACCACAAAACTCATCATCTCATTTATAGTTTCTTATGACTTTAAATTTCAAAATTTAATAAGTGTTGATATGGTACATTGGTTTAGGTTTTAACTTTTATATATTTTGTTATTTTGCTGAGGTTTTTTTTCTTTCTCCCCATTTCATAGGTGAAAAATCCTATTTGGGTTTGTTGACTAGATTTTTTAATGTATTACCGGCTAGATTTATGTGCAGTGTGCTAATGGGTTCTAAGCATGCTGGTCTCTACTCAGGAGCTTAGTTTCTACTTTTTCGGTCACATGAACTTGAGACGCGAAATGTATGGGGTTGACGTATGTAGAAATCCGTGGATGGATGTACTGAAATTAAAGAAGTAAGTTCATTTTCAAGGGTGCTAAGCTTATCATATTTTTTTAATCCACAAAAAACTCAATTTTAGTGATTTACTTGCTTTGAATTTGCAAATTTCTAGGTTGTATGAATTACGATAAGGATGGTATATGATATGATCAATAGGGTGGACAGTGCACCATTGCTTTCACTTAGCTATAACAGGCTATTGAAAGCTGTGATTTAAAAAACAGCAGAATTTTAGAGTTTTATTCCATCTCCACACATATATTTTTCTTTGGCTGTTATAGTTTTAAAAGGAACGACATTCATTCGGTTCCCAAAAGATGGTCTTATATGACATGCATGTGTTATATATCCGTGGGTTATGTAGAATTTTTCAAATCTTCTTCCTATAAAGGCGATGATGTTGCTTGACGTTCCTAGAAGAAAACTAGAAAAAGATTTGTTAAGTAGTTTTTTTCTCCTTTTTCTTTTCATTTTTGAGAAGTGGATGGTGGCTTTGCTAGCTATGCCCGTAAACGATGTCAATAATGATGATGGCTTCCTCCACGATGATAATTTGAAGACATTGATTTGGCTCACAAAAAGGCCGCCTTTTGCGGTATGGATGTGTTATATATCTAACCGTGTTTGGTATGCATCTGAACAATGTGAATCTCAATAATACATATAGTTTCTTTCTAATGAATTTCACTTTTATTCCTCCTGTTATCATTTGGCTATTTTTATTTTTCAGTTACAAATTTGTACAACCACAAGTTTTCACATGTTAAGTTCTGCATTTGTGTGTGTGTTATAACTGGCAGGGGAAAAACTATGTCGTTGCAGGCATTGGTGTTGCTAGCATGGGAGATACATCACGCTGCTGCAGCATCTCCTTGATGTTTGGAGAATTTTATTCATCCTCTACCACACAAAAATACTTCTCTCTTACTTTATATGGGATGGATTAGATTGATATGTATGCTTGCGTTCAATGGAATGTAGGCTAGATTTTCTTCTTATTAGCAATCTGCAAAGATGGCGAACATGTTCATATTGTGTAGTGGTAGTGCGGTTCATTGCTAAAGTTGATGAAGTTTAATGTATTCAAGATTATTACAATAGGTTTTGTATCAGTGGAAAGAAAGATATTGATGTGAATTTTGTCTTTCAAGTTCGTGAGCTTTTTAGCCTATAGGAGAGGGCATTTGTGATTAATGTTAATTATGATTAGCTGAACGTTGTTGCATTTTTTTAGGATAATAAAGGTTAGACTCTTTTACATATTGAGGCATGAATGATGATAATATGTTTTTTAGTTTGTTATGAAGAAGTGTAGGTAAATTTTAGTCTAATCTACTTTCATAGATGATCCTAAACCATACTACTCATACATAAAAAGACCATACATTATCTTAAACCATACTACTCATACATATAAACATGGGGGACGCAGGATCTAGGGTGAGGCGATCATTATGGCAAGGAAAGTGTAAATTTTTAGAAGCGAAAAAAATACACAACATAAATAATAGTTTTTTTTTCCGGATCCCCCCCTTCCATGTACATCCGCCCCCATCTATAAGCACCTAACTCTATCTTATCCAAACTACAATTATGCATAATACTGAAGGCCAAAATGATCAATAACATGGTGCATATAATAAAATTAATGTTATACATGAAACCAACCAATGAGCCAGAACAAAGCTGGCATAAAGCTGGCTTATCTCGGTTACCTTGGGATACATGCAACATTTTTTCATAAATACTTTTTCAAAAATTACCAAAATATAAATAAAGATCATTTGAATTAAAATAATCGTATGCAACATTTCTCCATTAATACTTTTTCAAAAATTACCAAAAATATAAATAAAGATAATAAAAAGAACTGTATTAATTGATCGAAGAACATTCTACCTGAAATTCACGAATCTCTAAAGGCATATCAAATCGCAGACTACTTGGCCAACTACAAAGATACGAATAACTTCCTACATAAAATATCGAATCTTACGTTATTAATACAATGATTAATGATTCTAAAAAAACGACAATGATTAATGGATCTACGAATAACACAATAAAACTTAACTCATTGATGATCTAGTCGAATTAACAGCATAATTATCTTACTGGAAATCTTCGAAAATTTATGTGGAAAGACGCTCTTTGTTGTGAGGATCGATTTGATTATTTATGTGTATCAAACGGATCACCGGAACAAATTAAAAAAAGATTATTTTCCCTCCTCTTTTACTATGGCCGACGATCAGGCTGGGACGGGTTGAGCCGCACTTATGCCAGGGAATAGTTAAGATCATGCATGTGTATAGGTTTTACGGGTTAAATAGATTATTTAGATTGATATTTTCCAATATTGATAATAATATTTTAATGTAATCCTTTTATCAAAAGATATGCTAATATTATATTCTTATTAATTTATTTTACGGATACGAAACACATACACGAACGCACATTTTTATCCCTACTTGAACTTGTTGGAGAACATACTCTTAGTGGCCATAAAACACGGGTTAATAGTTTAAGTTATACTTAGTGACATAAGTGTAGAGCAGTGGCGGCCCACCTTAGGTGGTTAAGGGTCAACAGACCCGTTAAAAAAATATTATCGTAGGGAATTTTTTTCAGGTACACATAGATATGTGGGATTGACCTATTTATTTTTTTATATTGATCTGTATTGATCCGTATTGAGTTATAATATATAAGACTGAGTTTAGTAATCATAAAATATGACAAATTTCCGACTCGTATACCTAAATTCCTCTGATGTAAATTAAGTAGTGACCATATTTGCACTTAGTGGCTATAAAGTCATGAGATAATAGCCATTAGTGGGTAGTTTCTACTACTTTATAAACTCCATTGCTAGAGATATTTTTTAAACACTAGAATTCTATCTTGCACTCTCCTCGCGTATACCTCCTGTTGGATGTGCGACATGTGCGCAAGAAAAAAAAAAACTAATTTGCCTTCTTGCGCACATGTCGCACATCTAACGGGACGGTACACACGAGGACTCCCCGAGATAAAATTTCCCAGATGATTGGCTCTTCGATCTGCCTTCACGGACCATTAATTAATTGCTATTTGAAGAAGTATTCTATTAACAAATGCACACAGGACATTTACTTATCTCATGCAAGACAATTCATGGCCTAAGGTGGCCATGCAAAATAGAAGTTTTCTTTCAAGCATTTTATCAAACATATTCCGGATAATTGAAAGTAATTGAGGAAATTCAAATATAAATTCAAAATTTACAGATAAAGGACCTGTGATTGGAGAAATAAGGTGGAATGGAGAGATAAGGGTCGGTTGAATCACAGTCCATCCTCAGAACTTCTTCAAATGAGTCCTGCACAATTCAAACTGGAAATGGATAAGTACTTGAGAGTCCGAAGGCTGCTCTACTCCCTGGCATGATGATATAACAGTTTTTTGTACTTTAAAATAGAGATAAGGATGCATTTATCTTTATGTTTATCAGCTCTTCCATTTGATCTTCTAGATTAAGAGTTAGCATCTATAAAAGCAAGGCTACGGCCTGAAGCATTTTGTATGAAAAAAACCAATTTACTCCAATAAATAAAACCAGTCTTTTATTCTGTCTTTCATTTTTCACATGGTATCAGAGCCTAGTTGTGTTTAACACAATATATCATCACATAATCACATAAACAGGAAGCAAAACCATGACAAGCCTCTCCCTAAACGTATCTTGTTTTATTTCCCTAAAACTCACCTCCAGAAACTATCCCCTATGGAGAGAACAGGCCTTGGCCCTTGCAGAAAGCCAGGACCTCATAGACCACCTGACAAAAACAACACCAATACCTGCAGAATCCATCTCAACAACTGCAGCAGATGGATCTGTCACACAGACTTCGAATCCAGAATATGTGAAATGGAAAAAATCAGATAGACTACTAAGGGGGTGGTTGATCGGATCACTCTCAGAAGAATCCCTTGGTCTGGTCATAGGGCTTGACTTCTTCAAGTTGTATGGGATGCACTAAAGGGAGCATATGCACAAGACTCACAGGAACGAGAGTTTAACCTAAAACAGCAAATCACATATCTTAGGAAGGATGATGACAAAAGCATTAATGATCACATCCAACAATTCAAAAGCCTATGTGATAGCCTAGCAGCAATAGGAAGACCTGTGCAAGACTCAGAAAAAGTCTATTTTCTACTAACAAGTCTTGGTCCCCAATATGAAACATTCACAACCACAATGCTCAAACCTCCTAGACCAACCTACAGTGAACTGGTATCTCAACTACAGAATCTGGATCAAAGAAGGACTTGGTTTTCAACCAAGGGCACTGAAGGACAACCTCTCACTCAAATGGCCTTCTATGGACAGAGGCCACAACAGAGATCTGACAGCTCCTCCAGATTCACCTCCACTGGCAGAGGATTCCAGGCTCAACAGACAGCAGGAACAGCATCAAACAGTGGACAAAGAAGGATTTTCAAGAGGATGTCCAAGGCAGAAAGGGATCAATACAAGGATGAGACTTGCCATCATCGTGGAGTGCTTGGCCACATTGCCAAAATCTCTTTGGTGGAACCCTAAAGCACAAGAAGATACCACTCCACAAGCACTATCTGCACTCACATTGGACAACACTATTGCGACCATTGAATGGATAATGGACACGAGAGCATCCAACCATATGACAGTAACTCTTCTATCTTACATAATCTAAGACCCTATGATGGAAAAGACTGCATTGTAATAGGCAATGGTCAGTAAACTTGCAATAACAGCATAGGAGAATTGCATATAACAAATCACACTAATCCTGTTATCATTAAACAAGTGCTCTTAGTTCTCGCCATGCAAAAGAATCTACTATCTATAAGCCGCTTGACACAACAATTCTTTGCAGACTGTGTGTTTACTAACAATACTTGTATTCTTAAGGAAAAGATAACAGGTCAGGTACTGGTGGAGGGCTATCTTAAAGGCAATTTATATGTCATTCCTAGGACACTGGCAGTCCACTTTTCTCAAAGGTTTAGAGCTGGCACTGCAGAACTGTGGCACCAGAGACTAGGGCACATCCAATTTCCAACTATTCAAGTCTTGAAGAATAAAGGCCTCATTGAGGTTTTAGGGCAAAATAAACAGGAACATATCTGTGAAAGTTGCCAACTTGGCAAGTTAAACAGACTTCCTTTTCAAAAATCAGAACACTCTAGTTCAAATTCTTTTGATTTAATTCATTGTGATTTATGGGGCCTGATGTATTATTTTTATATGATTGAATTTACGTGATTTTATTATGTTTTGTTGACAAATTCTATGTAAAATATCTAAAATTATGATATAATTAGTATAAAATATTAATCTTTGTAGTTTAGTATAGTTAGTAGTAAAAGTTAGTATTTATAATAAAAAGTTGTAGTTTTTGTACCGGTTTTAGTAACCGGAATATTGTGTCTATTTTACACGGGTATTTTGTGTTTATTTCATTGCAGAATCCTAATATGAACTGAAATCCCGAGCATCGACACTTTTTGAAGTCAATACAAGTCAGTGAAAGGAAGTTATAAAGCGTCACTGATATAAATGATCAAGGGAATAATTGTTTCTAAATCTCGAAAAAGGACGTATAATACAAATGGCTCATCGAGTATGTTTTACGAAGAAGTGGTCTTGATGAAAGTTGTAGAGAATTTAACGAGCTTTTCAACGGAAGTTCGATTATGTCATTCGATATATCGAATTCAAGTTACGATTTTTAGAAGATTAACTGTGTAATTATATATAATTATATATATAATTACACAGCACAAGTAATGATTATGTGTAACATGGGGGAACATGCTGAGGACAAGCTGAAATGATTAGCATCATTACACCGGACCGATCCGGCAAATTTTCAGGACCGGTCCGGGAAGGGGAAAATTCTATAAAAGGAGCATCAGAGAGTTCATTTGGAGGGGTACCAAATTATATATATAAACCATATTCTATATATATAACTCTTTCCCTCTTTCTTTTATAGTTGTAAATAGGCCTTATGCCAAAATAATGTAGTAGTAGTACGGTAATAATGTTCGGGAAATTCTCGAAGGTTCGGTGTTGCTGAAATCGTTGTAAAATCCGGAAAAGACGATTTCGAAGTGGCCGATTATAATCGGGTAATTTCTATAATAATTATGTTTATGTTTGTCATTTTCTTCTTTTTAGTTTTTATAATGTTATTAGGCTAGATCTAATAACTAGCCAAAGTTATGTAATTATATTATTTTGATCTTTTCGGTAATGGAATGATGTTAAAATAAAAATGACTAAAATTGAGTAAAATGAATCTTTTTCTATTTCGCTACGTAATGATAACATATTCGAATGAAGTAATCAATCATAATGAATACTACATATAACCTGGCGATGAACTCGACCGGAGAAGTCAGGATATGAGTAAAAATAGAAAAACCGGAGGGTAAAAATGGCCGTCGATTAACGGAATCCTATTTCCTACCCGAGGCGATTTGTCCTAATAAAACAAATCTTATTAAAATTTGTACTCGAGATCTTAATAATGTTAAAATCACGTTTAATTGAAACTACATCGTTTGTATTAAATCGATCCGCTTGACAACCGGAGCCTCTTGAATAACATCGGCCATTTGACAAATGGAATCACCTCTTTATCCGGGGTAGATTTGTACTGCACTGTTTTGACTAACTAAGTTTAGCATGGGGCGGTTGTGGACCTTGGGTGATGACTTTTGACATATGACAATTTCATACGCTCGTGTGAGGAGGAATTGTTGACATTAGGAGTACACCGTTTCATTCACTCAATTGGACCTAAAAAGGAAGATCGAACACATTCCATTAATCTGAAAAGATCATATAATTTGATTACATATACTTTGGTTAGTGCGGTTATATATTATATTTTGGTATCTATATATTTATATATCTATATATATTATATTAGAATAACTTTTAAATTACGATTTATTTTATGTTGGTTAGAGTAGTAGTGTCTGTGTTATAAAATTGCGGTTTAGATCGAGTTAATAGCGACTCTTTGGTATTTAACCACACTTAAAAGAATTACCACTTTTTCCTCGAGGATTCGACACGACTCACCACTTTATCACTACAATTTGACCCGGTACATTGCCGGTTAGGATCCGTCTAACCTAGAAAAAGGTCGTCCCCTTCTTCTTGACGCCGTTTTAAGGTGCAGTTTGGTGACGTCGACTTTACGGCGCCGTTGTCGGGAAACAAAGTCGCTATTTTTTTTTGTGTCTATGGTTACTACTTGTATTAGTTAAAAATTTCGAGGATAAACCAACACTCTTCTTATCACATTTCTTTTTTATTTTTCGTTGGTATCTACTTTCTTTTAGTACCAATTTTCTTCTTCTTTAAAACTCGAGCATTTTTCTATTTTAATTAGTTGATGACCAGAAGCGGTAAAGCCTCACTTACTCCTTATAAGCCTGATATAAACGCTTACGAAAGGCAGTTGCGGATAGAGAGTAAACGTGGTCAACCCAAACTTAGGACTCCTTGGAAAATCTCCAACGGAATCATCTTCTAATAAAAATAAAGAAATGGCTGAAGGTAGTGATGAAACAAACGAACAGAGGCTAGATCATGCTTTAGGGCATGGACAAAACCCTGTTAATATTAATAATAATCAGAATAATAATAATAGGAACAATCAAGATCGGAACCGAGAATAATCGTAATAATCCGCCAAACCGAGACCTATCTCGTGATCAAACTGTAAGGAGAAACCAGACTAATAATCCCATACTTTTACCGAATGAAGGAGCGAATAATTTCGAAATTAAGTCTCATCTTTTTGGTTTAATTGACGCAAGAGCCCAATTTCTAGGAGAAGATGATGAAGATCCACATCATCATCTCTATCTGCTTGAAGAATCGTGCAATCTGACCAAAAGTCAAGGTGCTCATAAGGAATTAACAAGGATGACTATGTTTCCTTTTTCTTTAAAAGGAAGAGCCGAGATTGGTTTATGTCTCTTCCACACCACTCGTTAACTAGTTGGGAGGATATTCAAACCGAATTTCAAACAATATTTCACCCAGGACGGAATTTGGAATTAAAAGTCGAGGTTGCCAATTTTAGACAAGGATCTGAAGAAACACTTGGGAATGCGTGGGAAAGGTTTAAAAAATTGTTAAGAGCTTGTCCCGATCATGGTTATTCCTTAGATATGCAAATTCAACTTTTCTGTCGTAAATTAAGAAAAGATTCACGTGCAGATGTAGATCATGCATGTGGTGGTTCGTTAATGATGAGTGAAGCTCAAACAGTTTACGATGCTATAGAAAAGATTTCCAAAAACAATAGAATGTGGGAAACCGGCTCTAGCACTAGAAAAGTAGCTTTTGCAGAAGGATGTACTTCAAATACGGAAGTTCTAGCACATTTGGAGAATTTAAGTAGAAAGTTTGATGGATTACAACAAGGTAAGAATCAAAATTCAGAAAATAGTACTCCAACTGAATACTCAAATTATGATAATGTGTCATTAGGGAAAGAAGAACCAACAGGATATTCAAAAGAGGAAGTGAGTTTTCTTCAAGAAGATAGAATTTGAATAATGCATATTCAAACTCATTTAATGCTATTAGAAGAGACCACCCAACTTTTAGATGGTCCGAAAACCCTAGTAAGCCAGGACAACCGCCGTGATCGATTCAAAGATAAGAATATGAATAATAATCAAGTTTATCAAGGAAATACATCTAATCGAATTTACAATCATTACCAAGATCCTATCCTCAACATACCACTCAAAGTATACCAGTAACTCAAAGTTCAACTCAACCTGCAGAAGGGATTGAAAAATGGGAGAAGCGATGGAAAATATGATGGGTGTAGTATCTACTCAAGCTAAGAATATGGAAACAATGATGACTTCTATAGGTTCGATCAAGAAGGACATGAGTACAATGAAAACATCTATGAGTGGACATGATACCGAGAATGAGAACGATGAAGCTTCATTAAGGAATATGGAAGATCATTTGAGTAGGGAAGGTGAACGTAACAACAAGTAGACCTCCGGAGGATTACCAAGTGCACTTGAAAGAAACCCAAGAGAGGTAAATGTTGTAGTTACGAGAAGTAGGAAACTCTATGGTAGTAATGGAGTAGAAAACTTCGGGAATAATGAAGTAGAAAATGATTTAGATAACAATGAAGAGACTAAAGATGAACTTGAATTTACTGATGAGGAAGAAGAAATCATAGAGAAATTCTTGAAAAGGAATAGAAGTTTGGAACCCGAGAAGGAAGGTGAAAAATGGGTAAAAATCCTAGAATTTTGAAAGACCCCATGGATAAAGATTTAAGGAATCATTTAAGGAACATGTTAGAGTAGAAGATAAAGAAAACAAGGATGAGAAACAGGAAGAATCGAAGGAGTATGAAGTAGAGATTGATTCAGAGGAACGAATTAAAAGAAAAAGTCAAGAACACGAAACATGGCGATCAAGTAATACTCCAAAGGATAAAGGAAAAGAGAAAATGACTTCAAAACCAAAGGTTATAGATTTAGAGTCTTTACCTTTTCCACCTAAAGATCAAATTAAAAGATTAAGACCGATCGTAAGTATGCTCGTTTTCTTGATACTTTTCGTCATATTAATGTTAATATCCCTCGTTATCGAAGCTCGATAAATATGCCTACCTATGGAAAGTTTTGAAGGATATACTATCAAATAAGAAAAATTAGAGGAATATGAGAATATATGCCTAAATGAAGAATGTTCGCAATTCTGCAAAGATAAGTTACCACCTAAACTAAAAGATCCTGGAAGTTTTACGATTCCGTGTGAAATTGGAGGATTTTTGTTTAAGAAGGTCTTATGTGATCTTGGAGCTAGTATAAATCTCATGTCTTATGAGGATTATAGAAAGCTAGGCATAGGAAAGCTTACTAAGATCGAAATGACTACGCAAATGGCGCATGATCGATTAAGTACCCAGAGGAATTATTGAGGACGATTGGTTAAAGTAGACAAGTTCTATTTTCCAAGAGACTTTGTAGTTATGGAAATGGAAGAAGGATTTTCAGCGCCGCTTATCTTAGGACGTCCATTTCTAGCTACGGGGAGAACTTTAATCGATGTTCGAAAGGAGAATTAATTTTGAGAGTCAATGAAGATGAAGTTGCTTTCAATATTTTCAAAGCTATGAACCATCAATACACATCACCGTAATCATGTTCTTTTATAGAAGATACTCATTCATTCTGTCTATGATAATCGATTACCAACTTTTGAAGATAGATTAGAAGAATGTTTAACTTTATCTATCTATAAAGAAGATGAGGAAGACATTGAAATGAAAGAGATAATCCTTTTCTAGATAAAGGAAGTTTTACTTTTAAACCACCATGGCATAAGTATTTAGAATTAGAACTAGAAGGACCGTTCTTAAATCATCATAGAAGATCCGCCTAAGAATCTGGAATTGAAACCGTTACCTTTAAATCGAAATATGCTTTTCTTGAAAATGATAACCTTTTACCGCTTATTATTTCATCAACTTTAACGAAGCAACAGGAAGATCAATTACTAGGAATGTTGAAAAAGCATAAGAAAGCTTTTGGATGGACGATTCTTTGATATTCGAGGTATTAGTCCGAGATATGTGTTCATAAGATAATTACGAAAGAAGATGCTAAACCTTGTATTCAACCGCAACGCCGCCTCAACCCGAATTTGATTAATCGTTAAGAAAGAGGTTATTAAGCTATTAGAAATGGGAATAATTTTTCCTATATCGGATAGTGAATGGGTAAGTCCAACTCAAGTTGTACCAAAGAAAGGAGGTTTCACGGTGAAAGAGAATGATAAGAATGAATGAATTCCAACAAGGAAATTACAGGATATCGAATGTGCATTGATTTTAGAAAACTAAATGATCATACTAAGAAAGATCATCATCCACTTCCATTCATAGTACAAATGTTGGAGCGTTTAAGTGGTCATAAGTATTCTTGTTTCTTAGATGGTTATTCGGGATATTTCTGATTTTCATTGCGGCGGAGAGATAGGAAAAGACAACTTTCACATGTCCTTATGGAACTTTTGCGTATAAAAGAATGCCGTTTGGTTTATGTAATGCTCCGGCTACTTTTCAAAGATGCATGATGTCTATATTTTCTGATATGGTTGAGAAATTCTTAGAAATTTTTATGGACGACTTTAGTGTTTACGGAGACTCTTTTAATGGTCATTTGTTACACTTAGAACGAGTGTTACAACGCCGTGAGGATACCAATTTAGTGCTTAACTGGGAAAAATGTCATTTAATGGTATCAGAAGGAATTGTACTAGGACATAGAATCTCTGAAGTAGGAATTGAAGTTGATAAAGCTAAAGTCGAGGTAATCGAAAAATTGCCTCCACCAGTTAATCTAAGAACGTTAAGAGGATTTCTTGGACATGCGAGGATTTTATAGGAGATTTATTGCAAATTTTTCAAAGATAGCAAAGCCTCTAAGTCATTTGCTTGAAAAAGAAGTATCTTTTAATTTTGATAATAAATGTATGGAAGCATTTAAGACCCTGAAAGCGAAGTTGATTACGGCACCAGTATTGGTGGCACCAGACTGGGATTTACCTTTTGAGATTATGTGTGATGCAAGCGATTTAGCTGTAGGAGCTGTTTTAGGTCAAAGGTATAATAGAATTCTCAAAGCTATTTACTATGCATCTCATACGTTAAATGCAAACTCAACTAAACTATGCAACTACTGAGAAAAAGAAGCTGCTATTGTAATTTTTGCCTTAGATAAGTTTAGATCGTATATTGTTGGCTCTAAGGTAATAGTTTATCTGAGACCATTCAAAGATTGAAATATTTCTTGAGTAAGAAAGATGCGAAACCACGCCTTCTTAGATGGATTCTTCTACTTCAAGAATTTGATATTGAGATTAAAGATAAAAAAGGAAGTGAGAATGTAGTAGCGAGATCATCTAAGTAGAATGGAAACTGAGGAAGAGATAGGAAATGAAATTAAGGATTCATTTCCTGATGAACAACTGTTTAGAATCGATATGCCTTCAACCATGCAGTTATTAAAGAAAAGAATTCCTTCTAAGGAAAATTCACCTTGGTTTGGAGATATCATTAACTACTTAACTTTGTGATTACATTCCGTCTCATTGGACTTGGCCTTGAGAAAAGAAGTTCTTTTATGACTTAAAATTTTATTACTGGGAGGAACCAGATCTTTTCCGTAAATGTTCGGATGGAATAATCAGAAAATGTGTGCCTGATAATGAAATTTGAAGTGTTTTATCGTTTTGTCATGATCGTGAGGCAGGAGGTCATCATGGAGGATGGAAAACTGCTTTTAAAGTCTTGCAATGTGGTTTTTATTGGCCTACACTTTATAAAGATGCGTATACGTATGTTAAATCTTGTGAGTCTTGTCAAAAATGGGGAAATGTATCTAAAAAACATGAAATGCCTATGCAACCTATTTTAGAATGTGAGTTATTTGATGTTTGGGGTATAGATTTCATGGGACCTTTCCTCATATCTTTTGGAAAAAGATTTATTCTTGTAATGGTAGATTATGTTTGAAATGGGTAGAAAGTGAAGCTCTTCCCACTAATGATACCAAAGTTGTTATACGATTCCTTAAAAGAACATATTCACTAGATATGGCATTCGAGGCGATCATTAGTGATAGAGGTTCGCACTTTTGCAATCGACCATTTACTAAGTTAATTGAAAAATATGGTGTAACGCATAAGTTAGGAACGCCTTATCATCCGCAAACCAGTGGTCAGGTAGAGGTGTCAAATAGAGAGATTAAAAGAATCATAGAAAAACAAGTGGATTCAAACCGTAAAAGCGGGCGATTAGATTAGATAATGCGTTATGGGCATACTGAATGACTTTTAAAACTCCAATTGGTCGTTCTCCTACAAATTAGTCTTTGGTAAATCTTGTCATCTCCCAGGTAGAATTAGAACACCGAGCATTACGGGCTATTAGATTTTTAAATTTCGATCCTAAAATTTGTCGGTGATCATAGATTACTTGATTAATGTAATTAGAAGAATTTCGCCTTGATTCATATGAAAATGCTCGAATCTACAAAGAACGCACGAAATCGTTCCATGATAAGAGAATCTATAGTCGTGAGTTCCATGTAGGTGATCGAGTGTTATTGTACAATTCACGTTTAAAGTTGTTTCCGGAAAGCTTAAATCAAGATGGGACAGTCCATTTAAAGTAACACGAAGTTTATAAACCTGAGGTGTTGAACTAAGCGATGGGAATACAACTTTTATAGCCAATGGTCACAGGGTGAAGCTATTTACGGAAGGTGAAGAAATCTCTCGATAAATGAAGTAATGTTGCCGATCGACCCCGAAAGACTAAAAGCGAAAGCTTTTAAAAGTGAAAGTATCAAATTACCAGGTTTTATCTTTACTTTTATATGTCTAAACTAGTTTCGTCTTTTTACCGGATAGGCGTAAAAGAACCTGGATGTCTTTTAGATAGATTAGGAATTTTGTTTTGCTTTTAAAGTTTGGTTTTAATAGAGATATCGCTTTACTATAGAAGCCTTAGTTTTGAAGCAGAACAAGCAATTGTTGAGAGAAAAAAATTGAAAGAAGTTTGTAATGGTACGTCAAGAAGCTCGATAAAAGAGAGGGCTAAGTTTTTAAGGAAATGCAGAATCTGTGGAAAAATTGAACACAATTGGGCAATGTGGGAAAAATATAACTCAATCTCGAGAGTGAGTGTTTGAATGTAATTAAGAAGGAACGATTAGGTGGTTAACCGAAAATCGATGGACTTCAAGACTTAATTCAAACGCTACATTTCTAGGATATAGTTTGCTTGAAAGGTATGTTAGAAATCTGGAGTTTGTAGAAATTGAAGAATTAGAAACCCCGTGAGGTTCAAGTCTTTTATTGTTTTTAGTTTTATAAAATTTTTGCATAACTTTGAAAATCTTATAAAATTGGATCTTTATAAAATTAAGGAGTTTTATAAAAGTTTTATAAAAAGTTTTTAAGTTTTTAGATATTTTATAAGAATTAATATAAATTTATTGAATTTTATAAACTTTTAAATAAGTTTTATAAAGATTTTATAAATTTTAAGAAATTGTTATAAAATTTATAAATTTTATTAAGTTTTTATTGAGTTTTATAGGTTTTATATCAAAAATAAAAAAAAAAAAAAAAAAAAAAATTTTTGCACATGGACCGATCCGCCATTAATCCGACCAGTCCGGGACAAGAGTTAACCTAAAAGCGGGAAACAGTTCTTCTTCTTCATTTCTCCTATTTTGTTCTAAAACAGCCGCCCCACCCCCAAACCCCACTAAATCAATTTTTTTTTTTTTCAAACTTTACCACAAATTCACCCCACACTACACTACCACTCAATTTCTTTCTATTTTTATCTCTCTCTTCAACACAAGTGAAGAATTTGAAAAAGATCAAACACAAGCTCCATTTCATCCCGGAGGCTTATACGACTTTTCCGGCCACTTTTCACGGTTTTTGTTCATTATAAGGTATAATTTGTTTACTCTAGTTGTCAATTTCATAATTTTTATAATTTTTAGATTTATTTTCAACTGCTTTGAATTTTTTAGTGTGTTGTGACATTTTATTTTGTGTTGTTTTTCTGTTGATTTTATTGTTGTTTTGCCAATTCAATATCGTAGAATGGCCTCATCCAGTCGAAAAATCTCTAAGAAAAGAAAGCCTAATATTCCAATAGAAGTACCAGTCATTAGAATTAAGAGATTTAACACCGGAAGAAGAATCATTAGTTTTTGTTGCATGACTTCACCTCAAGCTAAGAATGCTTATAGGAATATCTATAGTAAATGTGGAGTTGTGTTGGAAAGAGGCTTGGATTTTGATGACTTAGGAGAGGAGGTTAGGCGATTTTTGCGAGACGCCAATGGTTGGATTTTGCGGCTCGAGAGGACGGGGAGAGATCAATACTACCTTAGTGGCGAGAATTTTATGCGCTTTGTCTACTTTGACACCCACTTGAGGGTAGTATGATGAAGTCTATTCCTTAGGTCTAGACATGTTTCTTTTAGTCCGAACCGATTAATCTTTTTTTTAGAGTAAGTTTTTCCAGATGAAGAAGATTATGAAATTTGTTTATGGATTAGATGATCCTGCTATGTATGAGCAGATTGCCTCTCAGAGCTCGAGAGGAGTTTGATGCTACAACAGAGTGGGTGGACAACATGATTTAATTATGGGAAATGTTTTAGAGATCCGAGGGCAATCAAAAGATTTTTGAGCCATACTCTCATCCCACTACCAAACACACCGCTTTGGTAAAGAGGATTTATGCATTACTTGGGCGATGATTCATGATGTTAAGGTGGATGTGGGGAAAATTATGTATAGAAGGGTTTTCGAGTTTATTGTTACCGCCAACAAGGCAGGAGTCACATGTACTTTCCTGGCTTTATTTGATTTATGTCGTAGATCGGGAGTTCCTTTCTGTCTAACGACAAGTTGATGATGGCGAGATGAGTCCGATAGGCCCTAGTCCGAGGAGGTCTCGAGAGGGTTCGATAGACTCGATAGTTAGGCGTAGTACCCCTCCACCACTCCACCTGGTTCCACCGGTTTGAGATTTTCATCTTTTCTCGAGCAACGCAGACTTCTCTCCCAAACACCATTACCTACGATATGTTTCAATCCTTAGTATCGGATGTAGCCCGAGGACAAAGCTAATATGGCTTTGTTTCTTTGGCGAGAGTAGGCGGTGGAGTGATGATTTACGTAGAGGATCTTTGAGACATGAGCAGATGCATCTTGACCTTCTTTCGATAGAACCGCCTATCCGCCCCCTGTCAATCTAACCCGTATACGTTACCAGAATGGATAGCACCTATTCCACCATCTCAGAGCTTTCATCATATGCCAAATCCTTTTGGAAGCCAGTCTAGTGGTCAGGGTGTCTTTTATACTGAGTTCTCGAAGTCTTTGTTACATCTAGGCCGGGAGGATTTTCAGATTTTGCAAGGATGACGTCAAGTATGAGTTCGATGGATCTCGACAGTTCAGTTCGGATCACGACTACGTTTCCACAGCCAGTTACGTCATCAGTTCCAAGTATGAATGATCCAGTTTACACTGCTGACGATGATGATGTTGACATTGTTTGATTTTAAACAACTTTTATCATTTCTAAACATTTTATGACTGTTTAATTTATTTTCTGTATTTTAATTTTAGTTGATAAGTTTGCTAGTTTAACAAGTTTTCGATTTCATTAATCATATTTTGTCGTGAGTCGTAGATTTATTTTTAATAGTATTTAAATATTTCATAAAAATATAATAAAAATCAAAATTCTAAAAATATATTTATTATTCGCGTGTCGTATTAGGTGTGTCGTTTTATCCGTAAACTTTAAATCATCTTTATAGCTTTTAAAATAGCTTGAAGTCTATTAAAGTGCACAAAGCGAACTTGAATTTTACAACCTTCATACGGTAAAAATATTTTAAGGCCGGACCGGTCCGGCCATTTTCAGGATCGGTCCGGGAATAAAAACTGCTGAGTCATGTTGAGAGTTCTAATGTGCAGCCACGTACACTCTCAATTTTGTCCATTTAAGCTGAGAGTAAGCTGAGAGTAAAACAATCTATACATTCACTCTTTTACTTTTACCTTTCTATCTGTGATTTCTTTTCATCTGTTTCAACTAAAATGTCCAACCGATCATCACCATCAGTCAATTCATACGATCCGGAGGCGGTTGATGTTTTTATCCCGGAGTCTAGTGCTTCAAATGTTAATTTGTTGGTGAATGCGAGGTTTGCAAATTCTCCTATATTGATGGAAAGGGGTATCAATTTTGAAAAAATTGATCAGTTCGGAAGGGATTTAATTCAGACTCAAGGATGGAAAAAATTTGTTAAGCAACCTCGAGGAAGAATTAATGTTTCTATTGTTAGGGAATTTTATTCACTCTCTCTCTTTATTATTACGGTAGATCCGTCACAAACTTATATCTTTCGTGGTACACTTATTCACCTGTCACCTCATATTATCAATCATATCTACGAGATACCGATTTTCAATCAAATCCATAATCTTCATTATGAATATCAATGGGGATTAGGGAACTCTTGTCATGTTGTTAACTATGTCACGGAAGCTTTTCCATATCTGTTTCCAGAGTTCGATCAAAATTACGACTCTACCACTTCAGCTCTGCCTGCTCATCTGAGAGCATGGAAACACTTCATTAACTCACGAGTCTATCCGACTAGTGACTTTGCATGGGTTAGTGATAGTGAGATACTTCTGTTGTTTGCATTGATAAGCTGGAGCTTATGTGGGGTGGGGATTTTGATTTTTAGGACGGCAGTAAACTTTGCAGTGGAACGGTATAATAATGGAAGGCCGATGCCTTTTGCTTGGTTAATTTCAAGGTTATGTATTCATTTGAATGAAGTCCCTGAAATTGCTTCTGATGAGATATATCCGTCTCGTGATTGTCGTAGAGGATTGCTACCGGTAGAGAATCCGGGTTGTTCGTCAACTATTTGAGATAGTTGTTAGTAGTTTTATTTAATTTAGTTTAAGTTTGGTTTGCTTTAATAAGTTAAAGTTGCTTAAGGTTAGTAAGTTAATAGTAAGTTTGTTTTATTTTTAGTCTGTAATAGTTTCTTTTTGTTTAATATATATGTTGTTTGATTTTAATATATGTGTGTTATCGATGTTTATAACGATCATCCTGTAATTTTAATTTAATTTTTGAACCTACTTTTTCATACTTATTGAACATCGGAACGATGTCAATTCGTAAGTGGGGAGTAGAGTTAGGTTTGAAAATTTCATTAAAATTTTCCGAAAAAAATTAAAAATAATTATAAAATATAACCTTTTTCATATAAATTAGTACTTTAATTACTTATTTCTTAGTTTTAATTTTTCTTGAATAATTTAAGTTGGTTAATATATGAATAAAAATGATATAATTCGAGAGGATTAATCTTTGATTTAGTAAAATATATTAGATATATAATGAATATGTTTTATATCTTTTATAAGATTTTTAAGATTTTGAGTATGTATAACTAAATAATTTTTATCAAATATTTCTTTTATGGAATTATTCAAGTAATTTTTATATTTATAAATAAATTTTTAGATAATTTTCTTTTAAGATTAATTATGAATTTGGAATCAAAATTAGGAATGATGATTTTTGGCACGCACAAAAATATAACTATAGCCAAATAACTCACCTGAATAAAATTTCCAATTTTGACCCCACCTCACCTTTTAAAGAGTGTGATCAAGACTCTCACTGAATTTTAGCCATTTTGATTAAACTAGAAATTTCCGATCCTTAGCTTATTTTTGTCTACATTTCTTTGACATTCTTCGAGTTTATGCGTCTTATGAGAGAGATGATGATGAGAAAAAGTTAAGAGTTGAGAAAAATGGTATATGCTGAGATTGGAATGAGTTCAGATATGTTAGTGTTTTATGGAAAATTTTTTTTTTAAGAATTAAAGCACCATTTTTACACAGAATAAATCGAATATCAAGTATCTTCCCTATCTTTGATCGACCAAATATATGTCTGATGATAGTAGTCCAGCTAGGGGATTATCTCGAAATGTCCTATTCTTTGAGAATGAAGGCATAAGTCGAATCAAAAGATCTCAAGAATGATTACGTGTTTAAGGAAACCGGACTCGTAATTTTAGATCGAAAGAGTAGTACTCCGATCAATCTTGATGAAGCAATGCTTGTGAATTTGATTATTTACACACACTCACGCTTTAGTTCTTAATGTATGTTTAAAAAAAAAAAAAAAAAAAAAAAAAAAAAAAGAGAAGAGAAAAATGAAAAATAGTTGAAATAAAAGGATGTTCTTAATCAGGCTGTTTTTGATCAAGAATGTGAAAGCGTGAGTACGCATTTACATCTTTCATCTTCTCTTTTGATTTCCTTTTCTATCTTTTCGATTAACCAATGTCCTATCCTAATATATTAAGCCAATGTGTTCTATTTGACTTAGTTAATGATTCCGTAAATTGTAATAATCTAGATAGAAAGTATTTCTAATATTTTATTTATATTTCGAATTATTGCATGCATGTTTCCATCTAATTCATATTTGATACTTAATTCATTTAAGTTGTATAATCTCCTTTCTTAAATTTCTATAAAATTTATAAATTATATGTTTGTAATATTGATTGATATATATTACTTTTGAAATTTTAATCGATCAATTATATTATCTGTTATTTATATATTACCGCTTATTTTTGCTCGAGGACGATCAAAAGCTAAGTGGGGAGTAATTTGATGTATTATTTTTATATGATTGAATTTACGTGATTTTATTATGTTTTGTTGACAAATTCTATGTAAAATATCTAAAATTATGATATAATTAGTATAAAATATTAATCTTTGTAGTTTAGTATAGTTAGTAGTAAAAGTTAGTATTTATAATAAAAGTTGTAGTTTTTGTACGGTTTTAGTAACCGGAATATTGTGTCTATTTTACACGGGTATTTTGTGTTTATTTCATTGCGAGAATCCTAATATGAATGAAATCCCGAGCATCGACACTTTTGAAGTCAATACAAGTCGAGTGAAAGGAAGTTATAAAGCGTCACCGATATAAATGATCGAGGAATAATTGTTTCTAAATCTCAAAAAGGACGTATAATACAAATGGCTCATCGAGTATGTTTTCGAAGAAGTGGTCTTGATGAAAGTTGTAGAGAATTTAACGAGCTTTTCAACGGAAGTTCGATTATGTCATTCGATATCGAGAATTCAAGTTACGATTTTTAGAAGATTAAGCGTGTAATTATATATAATTATATATATAATTACACAAAGCACAAGTAATGATTATGTGTAACATGGGGGAACATGTTGAGGACAAGCTGAAATGATTAGCATCATTACACCGGACCGATCCGCAAATTTTCAGGACCGGTCCGGGAAGGGAAAATTTATAAAAGGGGAGCATCGAGAGAGTTCATTTGGAGGTACCAAATTATATATATAAACCATATTCTATATATATAACTCTTTCCCTCTTTCTTTTATAGTTGTAAATAGGCCTTATGCCAAAATAATGTAGTAGTAGTAGTACGGTAATAATGTTCGGGAAATTCTCGAAGGTTCGGTGTTCTTTGAAATCGTTGTAAAATCCGGAAAAAAGACGATTTACGAGTCAATTGATTATAATCGGGTAATTTCTATAATAATTATGTTTATGTTTGTCATTTTCTTCTTTTTAGTTTTATAATGTTATTAGGCTAGATCTAATAACTAGCCAAAGTTATGTAATTATATTATTTTGATCTTTTCGGTAATGGAATGATGTTAAAATAAAAATGACTAAAATTGAGTAAAATGAATCTTTTTCTATTTCGCCACGTAATGATAACATATTCGGAATGAAGTAATCAATCATAATGAATACTACATATAACTCTGGCGATGAACTCGACCGGAGAAGTCGAGGATATGAGTAAAAATAGAAAAACCGGAGGTAAAATGGCCGTCGATTAACGGAATCCTATTTCCTACCGAAGCGATTTGTCCTAATAAAACAAATCTTATTAAAATTTGTACTCGAGATCTTAATAATGTTAAAATCACAGTTTAATTGAAACTACATCGTTTGTATTAAATCGATCCGCTTGACAACCGGAGCCTCTTGAATAACATCGGCCATTTGACAAATGGAATCACCTCTTTTATCCGGGGTAGATTTGTACTCTGCACTGTTTTGACTAACTAAGTTTAGCATGGGGCGATTGTGGACCTTGGGTGATGACTTTTGACATATGACAATTTCATACGCTCGTGTGAGGAGGAATTGTTGACATTAGAGTACACCGTTTCATTCACTCAATTGGACCTAAAAAGGAAGATCGAACACATTCCATTAAGCGAAAAGATCATATAATTTGATTACATATACTTTGGTTAGTCAGTTATATATTATATTTTGGTATCTATATATTTATATATCTATATATATTATATTAGAATAACTTTTAAATTACGCATTTATTTTATGTTGGTTAGAGTAGTAGTAATCTGTGTTATAAAATTGCGGTTTAGATCGAGTTAATAGCGACTCTTTGGTATTTAACCACACTTAAAAGAATTACCACTTTTTCCTCGAGGATTCGACACTGACTCACCACTTTATCACTACAATTTGACCCGGTACACATGCCGGTTAGGATCCGTCTAACCTAGAAAAGGTCTGTCCCTTCTTGACGCCGCTTTTAAGGTGCGGTTTAGTGACGTCAGGCCCACTACTGTTCAATCTTTAGGCATTTCAGATATTATGCAAGTTTTATTGATGATTATACAAAGTATGTGTGGTTGGTTCCTTTAAAACATAAGTCTGATTTTGTTGATGTTTTTATGGCTTTTGAAAAATATGTGCACAAACAATTTAATCAGAATATAAAAAAATTCCACACTGATGGAGGTGGTGAGTTCATAAACCAGTCCCTAGGAAACCACTTCACACACCTAGGCATCATACACTTAATCTCATGCCCACACACACCAGAACAGTCTGGAATGATAGAAAGGAGACACAAAACCATTAGAGAACTTGGTCTCACCATGCTATTTCACAGTAGGGTCCCCTTGTCCTTATGGGTTGAAGCCTTCTCTACTGCTGTGTATGTTATGAATAGAGTCCCCACTACTGCCCTCCAGTCAGACTCCCCATACCATAAATTGTTTCACACTCAACCTGACTATTCCAGTTTTAGGGTGTTTGGCTCCAAGTGTTATCCTTACACTTGGGACACCAAAAAACATAAATTTGACCCTAAAAGCCTACCATGTGTCTTTGTAGGATATAGCAACCAACATAAAGGTTATAAGTGCTTTCACCCTCCTACCAAGAAGTTTTATGTTTCCAGGCATGTAACCTTTGATGAAACTCAGAGCACTATATGGATTGAAACAAGCCTCTAGGGCATGGTTTGATCGATTCAGTGCCTTCCTGCTTCAGTATGGGTTCATTTGTAGTCTTTCAGATCCCTCTTTATTTTATTGCCATACTAATAAAGGCACATTAGTGCTCCTACTTTATGTGGATGACATGCTTCTTACAGGATCTAATGCACAACTCCTGGAATCTCTTGTATGGCTTCTAAGTCAAGAATTTCACATGAAAGACCTAGGACCTGTCCATCACTTCCTAGGTGTCCAAATTCATCACACACCTACTGGACTGCACCTCAGTCAGTCACATTATGCCACCACAATCCTTGACAAAGCAGGAATGACTGAATGCAAACCTATGAGGACACCTATGGATACCAAGCTACAAGATCATGACAACTCTCAAAGATTTGCAGAGATATCACTTTTACGAAGCCTCATTGGTGCTCTTCAATATCTCACTTTCACCGGACCGGATATCTCTTTGCCGTCAATCACTGTCTCAATTCCTACAGCACCTACGAGGCTCATATGCACGAGAGAGCACACAGACTTCTTAGATATGTAAAAGCTCTCTCTCACTTGGCATTTCTCTCAAAACCTCCCCAGATCTCAAGCTCACTGCCTACTCAGATGCAGATTGGGCCGGTTGCCCTCTAACTAGAAGATCAGTCACTGGTTACTGCACCTTCTTGGGCCCTAATATCATCTCTTGGTGTGCCAAGAAACAATCTACTGTCTCCAGGTCCAGCTCTGAAGCAGAATATAGGGCCATGGCCCATACAACAGCAGAATTGACATGGCTCACCTATGTTTTCAAAGAATTGAAGGTCCACTGATGTATAACATTTATATGATAAAAATTACGATATTTTATATACGTTATCGACTCTTTTTATATAAAATATAAGAAATTATAACGATAATCTTATAAAATATTAATAGTTATGAATAAATCTAAATACTATAAAAATCTAGTAAAAGTAATAAAAAGTTATAAACTTTGTACCGGGATAATAACCGGAGTGTCGGTGTCGATTTACGGGGTATTTTGGTATTTTATTTGAGATCCTAGGTAAACCAAGACCCGAGTGGCGACACTTTTTGAAGTAAAATCGTATCTTTTGAAGGTAGTAAGGAAGTGCCATGAGATTTAAAGTTCAAGTGGATCAATAGTTCGTGACACCATTATCGAATTATATTTTCGACGAACAAATGTCCCATCAAAAAGGCATTTTCTGAAGAAGAGTCCTTCATGGAAGTTATAGATCTTTTCAAGAGCTTTCCAACGCCTCTTGAATTATGTCATTTGGAGATCCAGAGCTCAAGTTATGATTTTATCAAGTTTCAGATCAAGTTAAGGAATAAAAAGCTACCCGGATCAATCCGGATTAACCTCGGATCGATCCGAGGAAACTAATGATTATCCAAGCATGTGATCCTGCAGAGAATAATCTAAGGGATACTATTTTTATTCCCGGATCGATCCGGCATCACCTCGGATCGATCCGCCCCAAAATCTTGCTTATAAATATAGCTTCATTCATACGCGCTGCGAGAGGTACCAATATAGTTTCCTAACCTCTTTTTCTTAGAAATAGTATGTATGTATATAGGCCTTATGCCATAAATAAAGTAGTATCGTTATAATGCTCGAGAAAATTATCGGAAGATCGGTGTTGTTGAAGTCGTTGTAACATCCGGAAGAATACTGACTTACGATTCAACAGATTGTAATCGGGTAAAATTTCTTAAGTATCTATGTTTATTATGTTTGTCTTTTTATAATGTTATTAGGCTAGATCTAATAACTAGCCAAAGTTATGTAATCGTTTTATTTCGATCGTTTCGGTAAAGGAATCTTCGTCTAAAGTAAAATTGATTAAAATTGAGTTAATTGAATCTTTTTCTATTCTCGTAACGTATTGATAATATTCGGATTGGCGTAATTAACCAAGATGAATCGCACCATATAACCTAACGATGAACCGACGGAGAAGTTAGGATATGAGATAAAAGATAGAAAAACCGGAGGGTAAAATTGGCCGTCTTAAAGCGTGACTACGGAATCCTATTTCCTACCCGGGGCGATTTGTCTTGGGAAAGATAGATCTTATTAAAATTGTGCTCGAGATCATAATAATGTTAAAATCAACGATTTAATTGAAACTAAAACCGGAAAGTTAAATCGATCCGCTCGACAACCGGAGCCTTTTGAATAACATCGGCCGTCGACAAATGGAATAACCTCTTTTATCCGGGGTAGATTTGTACTCAAGTACTGCTCGAGACTAATCGAGATTAGCATGTGGCGATTGTGGAGATTGAATCGATGACAATGACATATGACAATTTCATACGCTCGTGTGAGGAGGAATTGTTAACCTCGTGAGAGTGCACCGTTTCATTTACTCAATTGGACATAAAATAAAAGGAAAGATTGAGCACATTCCGTCTACTGAAAAGATCGTATAAATCAATTATATAAACTTTGGCTAGTTCTATAAAATATATTGGTATCTATATATTTATATCTATATATATATTTTGCAATTTACGTATATCTATATATATTTATATATCTATATATATTATATTAGAATAACCTTTAAATTACGCATTTATTTTATGTTGAGTAGAAAAGTAGTGGTCTGTGTTATAAAATTGTGGTTTAGATCGAGTTAATAACAGCTCTTTGGTGTTTAACCACACTTAAAAGAATTACCAAGTTCCTTGAGAATTCGACACTCTGACTCACCACACTAGCACTACAGTTTGACCCGATACACTGTCGGTTAAGGACTGGTTTAGCACTAGAAAAGGCCACGTCATCCACCTATCATCTACATGATGAGAGATAAATTTATGATCATTATTATGACATTTCGCCCCACTTCTGATACCATTTTGAGCATTTATGTATCAAATCAAGTCATAAATACTAAGTTTTATCAAAATGTATGAGTAGTAATTATATATAAATTATTGTGTTTTTATGGTATTTTTATAAGTTTTTTATCGATTTAATAACCGGACTGTCGTGATAAAAATTACTATATTTTATAAACGTTTTATTTTTCACTATTATGTTAGATCTAAAAATATCATAGCTAAAGACTGTAATATTAACCTGAAAAGAGTCAAGAAAATTCACGCGCAGCTTTCTGAACTTTTGTTGTCGATTTACTCATGGTTCGTTTCTTTGTGTTCGAGGTAAAAAAGATAAGATTTCTTTGCTTGAGGCGGAATCGAAGAATGAATGACGAAGCGAGAGTTATGCCTGGTGAGTGGATTCGCCAACACCACAAAATAAATATCTTGGATATTTTCTGGGAATATTCCAAGCATATTCTCTTGGATATTTATTTGATCACAAAATAAATATCCTTGATATTTTGCTCACCAAACTTGGAGCCCAAGCCCATAAAAATATCCCACGTTACGACACGAGGTATTTTGAAGGATGGAAGAATACGCCAAAGTTTACAAGTTCAACGGGTCGGTTTTCCTACGACTTATACCGTAAAATATCTTCAACGAATATGCGACCCAATTTAGAGGCATTTTCAGGGGAAGAGTCCTTGATGAAAGTTGTAGATCTTCAAATAAGCTTTCCAACGCACTTTGAATCACGTCAATCGGAGGTCTACAACTCAAGTTATGATTTTTATACCAAAACTCGGTTCAAACCCAACTTTGGACTCGGTTCGAATATTTTGCCTATAAATACCCCCATCCTTAGCATAAAACCTTGCCCCTCTTGGCCTCTTCCATGGCCAAGACAATCCATGCTCCCATTTTCCCTCTTCTATGTTGATCTATGTCCATTTCTTTTCTTCCATGAAGTTGCATGTATGTATATATACATATATGTCTATGTATATCCATATATATGCATATATGCAAGCTTCTCTCCATCTTTTCTTCTTATTTTGGGCCCGTATATGTATACATATGTCGATGTATGTATACATATGTCGATGTATGTATATATATATGTATATGTTTGAATAAATAAAAGTAGTAATGTTGTAATGCTCGAGAAAATTATCGAAGGAAAATGCTTTTGGAAAGGTTGCTATACAACTTTGATCCGAAGTAAACGGGTAATTTGATTGAGTATTATGCTTATTATGTTTATTTATATATATTATATCTATCACTATGTTAAACTAAAAATATATCTAGCCAAGATATGAATCTGAATTAGTTAATCTTTTGGTAAAATGAATGATCGACTCTGGTAATCATGATTAAAATCGGTTATAATGAATCTCTTTCTATGTTTGAATTGAAGTAGCTAATCGATTTGAAAGAATTCATAATCTAATTATGAATTGACACCTCGTAGTTAGTTTATGAACTCGTTAATAGAAAGACCGGAGAGGTAAAATTGGCGAGTGAAAGCGTGACAACGGAATCCGATTTCTAAACCGGGGTAGATTTGTTTCGGGAGAAACAAACTCTTATTGAAATTTATACTCGAGAGATTATCACGTTAAATTCGCCTGTTTAATTGACATATCTTAAAATTGGCCGAATGACAAAGCGGGAGTGACCCATGCTTGAGGATGACATTGGACAGAGGACAAGACATATGACAATTTCATACGTTTCGTGTGAGGAGAAATTGCCTAGCTTAGAGTATACCGTTTCAGTATAATTGATTGGACCTTGAATAAAGGAAGATCATCTCATTTATTTCTACTAAAAAGATATTGATTGAGAAAGTATTCTTGGCTAGATCCAAAAATATATATTATATTAGTATTTATTTGTTTTATTTTTCTGTTTTACTAACATCTAACTCTAACATTACTAACTAATCTAAGCGATCTAACTATCTAACCTCGGGAAAAGTAAAAGCTGCGACTTAGATCGAGTTAATAATAGCTTCTTGGTGTTTAACCCCACTTAAAAGAATTACCATGTTTTCCTGTGGATACGATACTCGACTCACCGGACTAGCACTACGATTTGACCCGGTACTGCTGCGGTAAGGATTGATAGCCTAAAGCGATCCGTCATTACAGGTTCTATACTGTGATAACTTAAGTGCACTCTATATGACCATCAACCCAGTCTTTCATGCCCGCAGCAAGCACATTGAACTGGATTATCACTATGTTAGGGAGCAGGTTGCCAGAGGACTCTTAGTTACTAAACATATTCCAGCTACAGCTCAAACATCTGACATATTTACAAAACCACTGCCCAGGCTGCTATTTCAGCACATTCGGCCCAAACTCGGCTTGGTTTCTAGCCCTAGCCTCGTTTGAGGGGGGGTATTAACAAATGCACACAGGACATTTACTTATCTCATGCAAGACAATTCATGGCCTAAGGTGGCCATGCAAAATAAGTTTTCTTTCAAGCATTTTATCAAACATATTCGGATAATTGAAAGTAATTGAGGAAATTCAAATATAAATTCAAAATTTACTGAGATAAAGGACACTGTGATTGGAGAAATAAGGTGGAATGGAGAGATAGTGGTCGGTTGAATCACGATCCATCCTCGTAACTTCTTCAAATGAGTCTGCACAATTCAAACTGGAAATGGATAAGTACTTGAGAGTCCGAAAGGCTGCTCTACTCCCTGGCATGATGATATAACAGCTTTTTTGTACTTTAAAATAGAGATAAGGATGCATTTATCTTTATGTTTATCGACTCTTCCATTTGATCTTCTAGATTAAGAGTTAGCATCTATAAAAGCAAGGCTACGGCCTGAAGCATTTTGTATGAAAAAAACCAATTTACTCCAATAAATAAAACCAGTCTTTTATTCTGTCTTTCATTTTTTCACATATTCAACCGATTGGGAGCCTAGTAGTCAAGTCACAGAGTTGCAGAGATTCCTGAATGCATCAGATGTAGCTTTAAATGAGTAGCAAGGAAAAGCTTTCAGCAGAGAATTGTTTCAGAGATATACTATTAGGTGAGAAATTAATAGAAGCATGGAACCGAGGGGTTCTGAAAGAGAAAATTGAAGAAGACAAGAGAGTATATCGAGTAGATGAACGTTTAATACAAGCGTACGTTGTTGGTTCTGGTCAACGTTAGCTTCCCGCCTAACATATTTATCATAATATCATTTTATTGACGATACAAATATATACACATTAGGACGGAGTCGGAATTTCAACTTCAAATGGTCTAACAGACTATATTCAGAGAAATTTAATAAATTGCACTGAAATACATAATGTAATTTTTTTTGTCCGGATGGGCTAGCCCCCTACCCGCCCCAAAAATATTATATATGGCTTCGTCAATGAAATAGGACTTACAACTGCGAGCAATGATTATTAAATGTGAACATGTTTCGGTTTTTCTTTTATAAACCAAATAGTTTTATATTGTTTTAAAATTTTCAAACCAAAGAAAGATGGTTTTTTCAGCTAAAAAAACATAGTTTCAAAGAGTAATTTATTTCGGTTGGGTTCGGGTTGATTTGAGGATAATATAAAACAATCAAAACCTGTTAGGGGATTATAATCTGTTATAGTGTAATGGTGAGCTAAACTATAACCTAACAAAGATACATAGGGCTTGAACCCCGTTAGGAGCAAAAGTGTGTGTTAAAATATTTCGTTTTCTGAAAAAAAAATATCAGACCAACACATTTGGTTTCAACCGGTTGATTTTATTTTGTTTGAATCGGGTTGAGTTTTGGTTTGTTTTAAGTTACTAGTTAGAGCACGTGCCTTTAATAATTTAAAAAAAATCAGACGGGTTATACCGGTACCACATAACTATTTCCGACATCACATTTTTTGTACTCTTTTTATTTCCGGTACCATATATGGGGAACATCGGTGTTTAGTGAAGTTATTTATCAGTGACACAGTAAAAATAATGTCACTACCAATTACGTTATTTTGTAAAAACAAAGTTAACGACAATGACATTATTTTTCATGCTAAATAATCGTTGTTCTGAAATAAGCGTGGTTTCAGCAATAATAAATGTGTGGTGGAATAGAAACTCACAAATATTAGTGTAAGAAAGCAACATATTTTATTGGGGCTTTAACAAAAATTGATTAGGCCCGGATTACTGATTTCGAATAAAAAATGGTCCTCCTTCAAAAAAAATTAAAAAAGAAGGAAAAAAAAGAAGAGGTAAAACGATGTCGTGTCAATGTTATGGAAAAATTTACCCCTAACTCTGGCAGCCACCACCATTCCACCAACTCCGGTAGCCACCGCTAAACTACGGCAGTACAGTGCTGACTACAGCATCATCCTAGGAGGGAAGCAGCTGACCGGGGCACAAGAGGAAGAGCCGATGAAGAGCATTCCAGCTGCTGCGCCTCGTACGGCTCATCACCGTCGCCGTGGCTCCGTGAGCACTTGAGTCTTGAGCTGTTTTCTCAGGCGAGTGTCATATACAATCAATATTTGATTCTCCAAATCCTTATAAACTTGTCAATCTGCTTGCATTGTCTGGGATGGCACCTGAGTTTCTTCCAGATTATTATGTACCTTTCCCTTCTTCTTTATCCATTGATTCAGGTAGGTGCATATTGAAATTTATGTATATGAGAATTGGTAATTGTTAAAGAAAAAAAATGCTTGCTCCTTATGGAATAATGATTACATTACATGATTGTATTCTTTGTTTTGCTTCATTTATGTGTACCTCACCCAAAAAAAAGTGAAACATACAATGCAACAGGAGTTGAATACAAGGTTTTGCATTCAGTTGCATAGTAGCATTAAAATTGAGACGTGGTAATTAAATAAATAATTTTAAAATATGAGAAACAAATCGCAGGGAGGAGTTATAATTTGTTGTAAGGTATGCAATGTAATCAAAATGTCATTATTTTTGGACTCTGCTGAAAACACAGAGACTTCTGAAAACTAAAAGAATATGAGAATGGTCGTAGTATAAGATTGGTTAGGCAGAATAGAAGAAAAACTTGCATGAGGGTGCCAATTTTATAAACAAAAACAAAATATATATTTAACATTGTATTATGCATCAGCTCAAGCTAGGAAGTTAATTTAGTTAGCTTTGATGTATACACATCCTTGACGAGCTGAGTAATGCACGCTAATTTTTCCGGCTAAAAGATCCTTTACACTATCCTAGATATCATTCTCTGTCTCACTTTGTTAGAGTAAGCCATGTGCATAAGAAATTGATCATCTGCCTGAACAATTAACAGCATTCATTCATATGATATGGAGATTATGTACGAGGTGTTTTTTTTTTTTTAATTTTTCATTTATCTCAAAACATAAGTTGTCAGGGGAGGTAGGCTATTTACATATTACTAAGAACAATTGGCTTCAACATGTGATGTAGAAGATCTACAATAAAAACGGATAAACGATAAAACAAGAGTTAATCCAAACTCATAGATAGTTTTCACTCATTAGAGAATTCAAGATTACATCATGGCTAACTTTTAGGTAACTTAGACTATTTATAGGCTTAAAAGCGCATTAACATAAAACCTACTCTTAATAAAGCCCACATGGCTATCCAATAACTTAAACAAATATAAAAGACCAATATCTATTTGATGTGCTACATCATCATGTCCCCTCAAGTGTGCACCTATAACAAAGAGCATGGTCCTATTTGGCATTTAGCATAAGATTAAAATATTGATCCACAAGTGCTTATTGTGTTCTCATGATTTGCAGGTACATATCTCGGGCAACTTGATCAAGTTGAAGCGGCTATTTATTCAACTTAGTTAGTTTGCCGTTCTTTCGACAATGACAAAAGGGATTTTCCATGGGAATCATACATAGTATTCTTTGGTAGTTTACCACCTGTTCGTTTCAGGCCATCATCTCTTCGGTTACAAAATGGTAGTGGACGCAATGGTGCTCAGCAAACAGAAAACACTTTCAAATAAATTTATACCGATTTCCCGTATTCCATACTTCACTGACAATGACACTTACACGCTGCACAAACATTGGCGGTTCATGACTACAAGCAAAAGGGTTCAAGATAGGAGCAAGAGAAAACGCGTCCAAAACCTAGAAATCGTGGTGGAGCAGCACAAAATTCTCTCCAATGTTCTGTTTCTATTAGAAATTCATAAACAAGAGCCTGAGCACATTGCACCAGTCAAATCTTTAAATCAATACAGAAGGCAAATCATTCTCCCGCCCAAACCTCACAAGATTTCAACTTTTCTCGAAAAATCTCCTAAACTTTTTGAGTTGTACAAGGACAGAGGGATACTTTGGTGTGGGATGACGAAAACAGCAGAGATGTTAGTGGAAGAAGAGAGAGAGTGATTATTGATCAGAATAGTGACAAGGCTGCAGAATATGTGACTAGGATGTTGACGATGTCCGTTGATAAGCGTCTTCCATTGGATAAGATGGTGCATTTTCAAAGGGATTTGGGATTGCCGTTTGATTTTAGGAGCAATTGGGTGCACAAATATCCTGAGTATTTCAGGGTTGCTCAGCCATTGAAGCCTCATGATGATGGGGAGTATTTGGAGCTTGTTTCTTGGAAGCCAAGCTGGTCGATCACTGAGTTGGAAAAGAAAAAAGAGCGTAAGCGGAATAAAGAATTGGGGGATGATGTTGAACATGTTCCTGGTTTGCTTTCATTGGCTTTTCCTCTGAAGTTTCCGCCTAATTATAATCATGTGTGCAGATATAGAGGGAAAATAAACAAGTTTCAGGAGAGGGAGTATTTGTCTTCGTCTGCAGATGCTAAAGGATTGGAAGCCGCCGGTACATTAGAGTTTGATAAGAGGGCAGTTGCAGTGATGCATGAGTTGCTGAGTTTTACGATCGAGAAGAGGGTGGTGACGGATCATTTGACACATTTTAGACGAAAATTCGTTATGCCTCAGAAGTTGACGAGGCTGTAGCTGAAGCATTTCGGTATCTTTTATGTTTCAGAAAAAGGGAAAAGGTTTAGCGTCTTCTTGAACGAGGCTTATGAAGGACAAGAATTGATCGTAAAGCACCCGTTAGTTTTATGGAGAGAAAAGGTGGAGAGTGCAATAGGGTATAGAAAGAAGAAGGTCGTAGAGGATGAAGATTTACTACTGGAGATGCAAGATGATGACTTTCTTGATAGCGGGTCTGAAAGTGAAAGTGAAAGTGAAAAAGTTTGGGTTGAAGAAGGAAATGAATCCGTGGGCCTTGTACACGATGTTCGATTTGAAAGCAGTTCAGAAGAGATGGAGGTTGAAGAGATTCAGAGAGCATACCATTATTAATTAAAGCTGTGAGTTAAAACTGTACGTTAATTTGTATGAACTGATTTTTATATCTATAAAAAAAAATCATTTAATACATCCGTCTTAGCAGTTTCAGATGATTACATTTACCACCAATTTTTCTTTCTGTTCAGTTCTGTAAACATAATTGGGAAATACAATAAAGATACAGTTTTTATTAAAAGGAAACATTTCTATTTTCTGCTAGTTATTCTCGAAATTCTCGGATCATTACACTGCTATATATAATATATGTATCAGTTTGGTGTGGTGCAGTCATGTCGAATCTCGCCCTGATACCTGTCAATACTTGAATACGTCCCATTTTTTTGATCGCTTGGTGGAACGCGGTTGAGCTTAAAGAGAACTGGTTCACGGTTCCATTTGAGCGTTTATCGGTGAACAAGATTTCATCTGAGCTGAAGAGACCCTTCCCTTGCTGCAGATTATTATAGTAAAAATTGTCAAAAGTGTTTGGGTCCATGTTAATGGCAATCCTTGGCTGCAATACAAGTTGATGTATTTTATATTTTTGTTGAACATGGTGATGGTAGGAACCAGGAAGAGCAGAGAGGGCATTTGCAGGATACATGAATAAAATCTTTATCAACAACAACACGGATGTGCTTAATTATAGCTCCACCTGGAATGGAGATTATCGAATATTATCTAAAAACACCGTCGTTTATGCCTCATTGGATTAGTGAAGATGATCTGTGAGTCCGTATACTCCTTTTCTTAAGCCCTTACATTTATTTTTCTTACGAAAATGATATGAACCACACATTCTGTGGACTATACACCAAACAAAGTGTATTATGTTTGACCCGAGCCACATGAATTTTTGCCTGTGGATATGAGTCAGTTTGACCGAGCCACATAAACTTGATCCTTTGTCCTAGGTTTCATTTTTTCACTTCACATGTTATTTTTCTGTTATAATTGTTCAGGGGTTCGTTCCCTTAACATATGAATCAACTGAAATAATTACATGTGATAACAGGGATTGGGAGCTTATGGCACCATGGCGGGGATCCAAAATAACAGTACCGGCAAAGCTTATTGTTGGGAACAAGGATATCGATCGGGTTCGAAACAGGGGGTACCAGAGAATACATATATACAAGGTAACATGTTCAAGAATCTTGTCCCTAACCATGAACTTGTTATACTAGACGTCCATCATTTCATCCAACAAGAAAAAGCTCAAGAAGTTTCAGACGAAATCTCGTCTTTTTTCCAAAAATTCAATTGAGTTGTCTGTTTTTTTGCCATGAATGTCTTGTTTAGTGACCATACTGTCTTGCTTGAGTTTCGTTTCCTACCTATATAAACCCTTACGAAGGAAATCACGAGACAAGAAACTCAACAACATTTGCATGCATACAATACAATACTATATATGGTTATAAAGGAAAGTCGGAATGCCGGAAGTGTTCGCTGTCTGATCAAAGTTCGAAGTCCTAATGCATTGAACATGTAAAACTATTGTATCCTGGGAGACAATTGATAGTACTGTGATTTTTTATACCAGAGTAAATTATCTTAAAGATAAAGTGTTACCTCGGTGTGCGATATTTCTGATTTTTGTATATGTTAATTTCAGTTTGCATCAGTTGCATCAGTTGCATTTACCTGTTGTAACTAATCTCTCATTGGGTGATGTATGAATAAAGTGTTTATTTGTAATTTGTTTCACTGTCTATTTAACTTCACTGTACCCCGCAACTAACATTATATAGGCACGAGTTTCTTTATGAATGACATATATAATAGAACTGAAATATCGAACATTTATAAACTTTGTTGCGGTTTACATAGAAAATACTACAACGATTACAAGTCACAAGCAAGATCCATAAATCATACAAACGGAATGGAATGAAATGTTACAAAGGAAAGAAAGACAAAGAGGTAAAGACGTATATGCCCTTTTTACATTACATGTAAAAAGGAAAACAGACTCATGCATTGCATGGAAGAAGCATCATATAAGGGGTCATTTCAGGAATTTATCTTCCTACAATTCTTTCTGATCTCGCCCTTCGATCCGGTCAATGGCGAAATGTTCCCCATCTTAATCATTGACTTAGCAAATTGTTGAAAAAAGAGCTCATTGTTTTCTGCATATTGTTTAACTAATTTTAGCGATTCTGCACTTTTTGTGACAAGAACTTGATCTGAACTTAATAGCCCTTTTGAAGCCAACAAGTTGTTGAAGTAGCTGTTATCAAACTTTGTCGGGGAGACAAAATCTAGGAAAAACAGGTTTTGATCACCGCCGGATCGCGGACACTTGGCACGTAGTTGCGATGCATAGTTTTGATTTAAGGTGAGGTCTGGTAAACTATTTCCTGACTGATTGTAGAGCCTTTGTCTGAAACTGGTGCATCTTGAATCCCCTATTGTGTGGCTTCCTGAAAGAACATTAATTCACAAGTCTTAACAGTGTTTTTACACGTGACAACACACAGAGGAAATAAACGAATGTTGAAAAATTACCGGATAAAGCGACAAGATCAACAATGTTAAGGCCTTTAAGTTTGAACTTGGTGAAGATTGTCTGGAAAGTGTTGTTTGGTGCAGGTATGTTGTTGTTTGATCCACTTAAACTAGCCCCTTTTGAATCTCTTCTTCCTAATGGTGTCTCCCACCTAGGTCCACCTGCCTACATGATCCAATGAAGTAATCAATCATCATATTACAAAAACTCTAGTCCACCCACCCGAGTGAAAAATCCTAACTCCGTCCAGAAACAGGGAAAAAAAAAAAGAAAGAGGAAATATATTTAATACTAAAACTTACTAAAACAGTGGAATCTCTAGCAGCAAGAGCAACAATGTCAGCACAAGAGACAGTGTGAGGACATTCTTTTTCCAATGCGGATTTAATTTCATCGATAACTTCGAAACCTCGTGCTGAATTCCGGTTTGGAATCGAGTTTTTCTCACTGATTATGCTCCCAGTGCTGTCCAGTAGTACTGATCCATCACATCCCTGTCAAGAATATTTGAAATTAGAGTGTATAATTATCAACTGAAAAAAAGTTTGGGTTTTTTCGTGTTGCATTAATTGCATGCAATACATACTGACCTCGACAAAGCAATCATGGAAATGGAGTCTGAGAAGGGAAGCAGCCATGCGAGCTTCTTTAGCAACAGCTTTTGCAACAATTGAAGATATTATCTCTTTCGCTTTCGGGCACGATACGTCGTAGAATTGAGGGCAGAGATAACCTCCACCTCCATTATTATTATTATTATTATTATTGGTCTTAAATGCAGAGCAAATTGGTGAAAGAAGAAGAAGAAGATATGGTAGCAAGAAGAAGAAGAAGCTCAAAAGCTTATTGTTAGCCATCATTGTTGAAGGGTAAAAAAGACAAGAATTCTTGAAAATTATGGGCTACTTTAGTAAATGTGTTATGTTATTATGGAAAATCAAGATAGAGAGAAGGTGGCTATTTATAGAGGAGGTGGTTGTTATATATTTTGGTGGTAAAGTTATGGTAATATATATACAGTACAAGCTTTTGATCAGTGTGATTAGTTTACAGTATATAATGTGCATGGCACCTAATAAAGAGATTACAACAGAATATAAATATTATTATTGTAGTGGGATTTTAATGTTATGTTTTTTTTTTTTTTTCCAACTACCACAAACTAAAGTCACAATAATTTATCATTATAGTATATTTTCAGACATTATCATTTTTTTTTTTTTTGGTGAGAACTAGACATTATCATTTTAGAAATAATAAAATCAACAACCAAATTTTCATCTCAGTGTGCCATGCATGTCATAGACTCATAGGATGGAGGGATCTATACTCCTTTAGAAGATACTGTTTATGATGATTTGACTGAAGATAAAGTAATGAGTCTCTTTTTTATTTTATTTAATTAATATTTCGACTTGATTGGTATTCAGGAAATAAAGCACGGTTAAAATGTTGTTTCATCTGTATAAGGTTTCCAGTCAAATAAAGTCAATATAATTTATGAAGAAGACAAAAATAAGTGATGTCAAATGATGAGTGATTTAATAATGCATAGAGATGTCATATATTTGATTGTCCTTGACGATCGTGAAAATAGACCTGACCACGTGTCATCTTTAGAACACCTCAAGGTTAACAGAGAAAGATAGGAAGAGAGCTTTTAGGGCCAGGAGCCCCACAGTAGTAAGACCTTACACCAGGAGGGAGGTCTGCCCCATAGCCTTCCCGACCAGGATACTGCAGAGCAGCTCGGTCAAATCGGGAGGTAGGGCGCGCAGCTCAGGTCAGGACGGTCTGAGGAGCCCCTCGTGTGCCGACTGGCTCTTCCCTTATATGATAATTCACACATGTGCCTATATTATAGGATAATCATTGGAGAATCACTGGATCACCGGAAGGAAATCTCATAATTCGAATATAATCTTAATTATTTATTATCGAGAGATATACACGTTATGATCCTTAGGGTTTAAGGGTTCCACGACTTGTTTGACAAGAAAAGGGTGAGACACCTCCTATATAATCATCACTGCTACGAGCTACGAATGACTTCGATTCCAATTTCACTATTGGATACGTAGGCAACTTGAGAGAAACCAACTCTCAGGCTCAGTCTCAATCATACACAGATCACGATCCCCGTTGCATTAATTCTTGCTTGAATCGTCCTAGAATTTAATTGGATCTATAGGTGATTTCCGACATCATCAGTCCTCTGGAATGATATCTGAAGTCGAGACTTCTTGAAGAGTTTATGAAAGGAAAGCATTAAGAGACAGAAAATATTTAATTTGAAATAATGAAAATTGTTTTGTTCATCTAATCTTACTCCAAACACACTCACGTTATTACTTATTAGACACCCACGTTTTGCTATGCACTCTATCACGTAAATTTGGGTAGTAGGGATATATTGATAACGACTCAGAATTTCTTTATTTCACTCAATATAAATAAAGTTGCTTTAATATATATATATATATATATATATATATATATATATATAACTGACTCAGTTATTTTGGAAAAAAAAAAAAAAAAAGTTGAATATTTTCCATACCCTTGTATAGTTGTATTGTTAACTTCCACTGAGATTTGTGTCGGTAGACTCTCTCTCTCTCTTGCTTTTTACTCGAGTCTTCTTCCTTGTTACTCAACTCTTTCATATGAATTATTATGTCCTCAAAGACATGGTCTAGTAATAAATGATTGTGTTGTTTTAAAAAAACAGTTGGACCTGGACCTGGATCTGAGGTGTGGAGGATCGAGTCTCGTAAAAAGACGACGTTTTTTCTATTGTTTGGTATAATAGCAAGCTCATGACTCTGAATCACTAGCTTACCTTATTAACATCCCCGAGAGAAGTGATGACCCTTGTGGTTATGGTTTAACCATTTTTTTCATATGAATTATTATGTGAGTAGTGCTATTATTTTATGCGAAGACGAATGAAACAATACTTTTTTAAAGAATTAATTATAATCGTCTTCATAACAATAAATACTATTATATAATGATCAGTATGTAAAATTATGTTATGTCATTCGTTCAATCCCAATTTTTGTAATTTTCTTGGAGTTTTCTTTTTTTTTTTTTAATTTATTTTTGGAAGCGTGGAGCGGTAAGAGCTCTATACTCTTTCCTATGTGTTAGGATTTCCCCACATAGGGTTTGCCATAAATAAACATATAGGGTTTGCCATAAATAAATTTTATGGAGGGAGAATGACGCTTTGACTACGTCTTTTGATATAAGGGATAAATAGGATACGACAATGCCGTTTTTGTGTTATCAGAGGCCTTATGTCAATTTTGTTTTCTAAGGCCCTATTTTATAAAAATTTACGGTATAAAAGTTATTTTTAGTTATTTTGTTAACTAGATATGTATATGATTTGAGTTTAATAAATTTTCCTAACTTGAATAAAAATTAGATCTAAAATAAATTATTTTGAATTGAGTTTTATAAATTTTCCTAACTACAAATTAATTTTTGTCTTCTTATACATATTGCGCACATTCGACGGAGCGGTGCGTATGAGGACTCTTCAGGATAGAATTTCCCCTTGGGTCGTGGCTTTGTTCTAGTTCGCCTGCACAAAGACAACTTTATTTTCCTTGTGCAGCAATTGGTGTAACAATAACATTTTTTTTAATTATTTCTAAGTGAAAGAATTTTATTTTTTATAGTAATTTTTATTTATTCATTTATTCCGGCGACCTATATGTCTTTATCTTTTTAGGGTTTCTTTTCTTTTATTCTTTCTCTTTAAACACTTCTCTTTTCGTGGTTATAGTATTAATTTAAAATAAATATTTAAAAAAAGCAAATTATTATTAACAAACAAAAAAAACAACCTAGATTCCCATCCTATTGTGATTGAGGGCGGTTGTTTTCTTTAATTTCATATCAAAAGGCTTAAAGGATTATGAGTTTCACCTATCTTATTAATTTGTTTTCCATGTTCATGCTTTTGATTAATTCAAATTTATTTTAACCATTGATCATGGATATCTTCGTTTGACTGTCCTAGAACATTGAGTTCTTAATCTTTCTTATTGTGTTACTTTTCTTTCTTTTCTTTTCTTTTTTTCTTCACCGAAGACGAAAGTTTTATTTTCGAAAGACAAAATTACAACAAAATTAAATGTTTAGACTAAAGACGCAAAGACCAAAAGTCAAGACTACTACGCTGGCCAAAAACAAGATTTATAACCCGCCCAACGCCGGACAAAACGAACCAACACAAACAGAGCCAATTAATAGATTGGAAAGAGGGTGCTGAACAAAAGAGAAAAAGACTCTCTGTAAGAGATGACGTTCAGACACGCGATTCCTCTAGTGCAACCTATTACCCGGCCAACACAGACTACAGTGCTAAAACTAAAACACAGAACTACTGGAAAACAAACCCCTCCCCATCAGGCGGAATAGGAATCAACACCAGATCAGACCAAAAGCTTGTCGAGAAAGAGGAGATACGCCCAAACGAAAATGGATCGAGCCCAAACGAGCAAAATCCGTCGAGATCCGCCAGCAATCAGACAACTGGCCGGATCCGGTGCTGAGAAGCGCCACTCAGATCATGGAGAGAGAGGCAAAACTAATTATTGTGTTACTTTCATTCAAAATTAATTGATACACCGTAATATCAAACAAATATCATCCACAAACACATTCAGTGGTACACTTTATAAAGGCCGCACACGTCTGCATTGTTTTGTTACAGAAAAATCGACAAAGGATATCGAACTCTTACACTACATCTCAAAGATAAAGTTGTCACTACCACTTCCACTCTTTTACCACCGAATTATACCCCTGGACTTTGAAGGCATGTTTTCTCCAATCTAAGGTTGATCTACAACTTAAAGGCTCCTACTACCCTGCTCTAGCTTCGTGAATGATATAAGTTATGTCTTGTTGGTCCAGTTTTACAAAAGTTGCATATACATTTGTTTTGGCTGAGAGACATCAATACAGGGTACCGAACTCTCACACTTCACTCAAAAGCAAAGTTGTCCCTACATCATCCCTGTCATTTTACCATTGATTTATACCCTTAAGGATATATTTTTTTTGGAGAAAACAGGAAATCAGGTCCATGTAGGGACCCAATTTTTTTTCAGGTGGAGTCAGACCTGACATTTTTTTCAGTTAGCACGTGTAAATATGTATGTTTTGGTTCAAGCCCATATAAATTTGCACGCGTTGATCGAATACACGCCATGTGAGAACTGAATACTAGAAATTTCCACTTCTGGTGATTAGCCTGTGCAAATTTGCATCTTATGGTGATCAGCCCGTGGAAATTTACACCTTCTATTGACCATCCCGTGCAAATTTGCACCTTTTGTGTAGCACTTTATGGTGATCGGCCGTGTGCACATCAGTATGTCTCGTTTGTAAATAAACCGAATTCAGTCGGTGGCTCCCCCTATAAATAGGGGAGCTATGTAATTTTATTCGACATGGACAAAATGATATAAAACAAGTGGCAAAGCCAAATTGTTCCGTCCTCTTCTCTTATAAAAGCACCACCGCCGGAATCCATTGCCGCCACCGGGCACCACCGGCAAACACCACTTTTATAGCCAGATATCCACAATATAAACACCGCTAAAACAACCGAGATGATTTCGACATCATCAAATTTTGTATTGTCAGAAAAAAGTTTCGAGAAAAAGAGTCACTACACGTGGGGAGATTATTGTGTGGTGTCTCCACACGGTGCGGAGACACCGTGTGGCAGCCCACACACCACACACTTTTATTCTGTATTTAAACTGTGTGGTTCTGATCGTTTCACCCGTCACTTCACCTGAAAACCCATCACCACACAATAACTTCCCTTACACGTGTGTTCTTACGGGACCTGATTTCCGATGTTCTCCGATCTATATTAGGCTATTAGCCACCATCTTGTCAGAATCACCATGTTACCCCTAGGCATTACCTACCAGTAGGACGTAGTCCAATATGTTTCAACAGTAGTGATACATCCACTACTGTTTCAACCACAACATCTTACACAACACAATCAACACCACATATTCTGTTGGGACCCATCACAAAAAATAATTGATCCCTTTAATAAAGGGGCTCTGTGCACGCGCGTGTAGTGGTTTGTGATTACAACAAAAGCCAGAAAGTGCACATATCATTATTCATGTTTCAAAACCTATGCACATGATAACACATGCATTTGGAGTCTAAACTTGTAGAAATTTAGGTTCAAACTCATATAAGAGGAGGTGTCTCATTCTCAAAACTTAAGTTGTGAGGTGAGAGTAATCAATCTCTTAATATGGTAGGTGATAAAATAGCAACTGGCAAATGTGGGACAACTTTAACAAAACTAGTACAATGATATATTTTCATTAGACACTGATTACGGCATGACAAGGTCAATTTACAATTGGGGAACCATAGCGAAATGCGACATCTCCAAAAACGAATTTATGCACAAAACTCGGGTTGAAAACAAATTTCGACACCTGTAAAATTGAAATTTACACGGAATGTGGTGGCCGTCGAACAGAGAGATCGACTGTGATGACATTAACGATTTCCATTTTTCATATGGTTGCAAATTAAAGAGAATGAAGAAGTCTCGTCATTAAGGTGGACACAAACTAATTAATTGTGCATGATGAAGAATGTTTAGACTTAATAATTAGTAGTATTAGTAGTAGTACAAAATAATTGGTCACTCGTAGTTGTTTTCCTTAGCTTAATAGAATCTATGTACGACGTAACAAGAAGCCAAAAGATGAAACAAACAGACTATGACCAAGTCCTTGTGTCCGAGAACTACGTACCTGCTCCGTTGACTAACTAATTTGCCGCCCCTTTTCTTAACTACTACTACTAAATTATTGAACCAACAATTACAGGAATTTCAACATGTGTTTTTTGTGTATATATTAAATACAATGAAGGGAAAACAATAACAATAATTTCATACCCTAATGTGAATTACTGAATTAGGGCTTTTTAAAAGTGTCTCACGGTCTCCTTACTAGAGTTTCTTTCATAGAGAACGTAAATCGAAGTTTATACTAACTTCCTATTGGTCTTAGTTTGCACAGATTGCATTTACAGATATTTTTGTTTTAATCGAGAGAAGTCGATATGAACTCACTTGTTTTAACACTTCCACTCTTTTATCGTTAAGCTCCAAGAGGGCCTTTCCGTATTATGGTCTACTTAAAAATAAAAAAAAACAACAACAACAACATATATGTATTCTCAAAACAAATATCACGTTATTTCTTTAAAAAGAAAAAAAAAAAGAAACAAATATCACGCTTTTTCTTTATAAAAAAAAAAAAAGAAACAAATATCACAAGTTCATAACGTGATAGTGAGCTTATTATAGGAGATCTCAAGGTCACATCAATTAACATACGTGACACAATAAACATTTGTTATTTATTTACTCTTTTATATACCTCATTGGCCTCAATTGTAATATATTGATGCACCGATATATCACACTGAATCGATGTTTTAAATGTCAATGTTATACCCTAGAAAAAAAAGTCAATGCTATTGATCTTCTACCAAATGAACTGATGCATCATGAATCGATATTTTAAAAATCCATTTTAAAAGCAAAATTTTGATTTTGAAAATTTCGATTCTCATGATCAACTTTCAAAATATTGCTTCAAATAGGAAGTATCTATAAATTCAGAGGGATATAAATAAAGGCCCAAGATGACTTTAAAAAGATGGATCGAGTGTGAAGGAAATAAGTATACTTCATCAGTAAATTCAGTTAGATGAAAAAACAATAACAGTTATTCTTTGACTCCTTCTTCTGTGAAGTAGGAAATCGAGAATCCTTTCCCTCGTCTCTTTCAAGTTTCAACTTTCAACTACTACGCGTATATGAAAGATTCATGAATGTTTTTTTTTATAATATGTTTTCAATGATTCTTTTGTTTTGTTGATTCCCATCGTCATTTTCAATCAATTACTTTAAGCAATATGTTGATTCTCAATTCTTTACGTTTAATCTTTTTAAAACCCACCCACCCACACACACATCCTCAATTTAATCTCGGGAAATACTCTCCATTGTTTCAGGAATTAAATATTTTACTACATGATGTATGCCAGTCAAAAAAAATGCAAAAACAACGTGTAAAACAAACTTTAACACCAATAACCTGATGGGATGAAAACAATATTTGATTGATAAACAAGAACATATCCAACCTGGTATGCAATGCAACGTAGAGGAATTTCTCTCTCCAAAAGTGCTGGTTTTATCCCCAGGGGGAGATGATCTCGAGTGGTCTATATTGCTCCATATTTACTTTCGGTACTGCTACGCCTTGTTCCTGATGCAGTTGGCTGAGGAGGAGGGCGTTCCCATGAAGCTTGATTTGCAAACCGACTGGGACTGCTTGTATCTTCTGGTCGCGTATAGCTGTTCCCACTTCCACTCAGCTGTAATTTTTACAACAACCAAAAAAAGAAACATAAACAGCCATTGAAATTACTTCAGAGCCCCTGGCTTCATATCCTTTCATTTCTGTTCTCTTTCACATAGTGATAGTGAGGGTGTGTATGGTGTAAGAGGGTATATAATTGAATGGATTTGATGCATGTTACTTGGTATAACTTTTCTACAACGGTTGTCCTGTAAAATCTCTCGACTACTTACAGCTTCCAAACATGCAGACAAAACGGACATTCCAGGCAATGCATCAAGCCCTCTCTGCAATATTTTACATATTTGCAAATGAATACCAAAGGCTGGAGAAAAGGATACTGAAATGTACTACCTATGACTATACCCAAGTTTTAAAAAAAAACATAAGCTAACCTACCTGGTGTTCAACCCGTGTCTTGTACACAAACCATGTGGAACAAAATAGTGTTGAAAAAACAATTAATCTGCACACGCCACGAGATTTATAAAGCAACAGGATAACAAATAGAAATCTACATGTATTAAAACATGAAGTTCAAAGAAGAATCTGTGTTCATACATGCAACAAAAGATCCCAAAAAATGCCCATCCTCTGACTGCTTCTGAACCAGCGTTTTGCCTATGTTCTGCAAAATTTACCAATAGTTAAACAATAGGCATTTGCAGACTACATATATATCATACGCGAATTGACAAAATTAGTATTGAGGATTGTATATATATTGCAAGTATGTCTATAGTTGCTAAAAACTAATTTCGTGTAACAAAATCACAAGGGACGTTATTAAAATGGTATCGCATACCACAAGTTTTTGCAAGAACAAACTGAACAGGATCATAATCCTCTATCGGGATGGTAATTTCAACTGCATAAGGCTTATCAGTAGCGCTCTCACCTGAGAATAAACATCCAAGAGTAAAGGTGAAAGAAAGTGTATGTATATACACAAGCTTAAGCTCATAAACGTGAAGTAACGTACACGTCCAATCTATTGTTAACATTGTAGGTGACAAGGTTGTAGGTGCCCTGGCAGTAGTGGCTGAACCTGATAACTTGACTTGTAAACCTTTTTCAGGGTAAACCTAAAATATGAGATTTATCAAAAGGAAACAGAAACCGATTATGATATGAAAAAAAAACGCTTTTTTTCAACAATTATTCCAGAAAACAACAAGCCGATCACCTTAATTATGGGTTTTTGTACCAAATGAGACAGTGAAGCAACTGCTGTAAAGTAAAGGGCCACATGCGTCTGTTCTGTCCCGAAACTGATGTAACAGAAAACGAGGGCAGTATACACATGTAAATAACGCAGCACGTGGCAATGGAATAATAAATAGGTCAAGGATAAAGAAGGATATACACAAAGAAAGATTCCGAAGACTGATTCTCAGTACGAGTGTGATTGCACGCTAAAATGTTTACCTATTAAAGTAGCATTACCAGGATGATAATAAGATTCATTTTGTTGTGTTAATATTGAAGTATTAACACATTTTTAGAATATCAAGGTTAATCTATATTCAGCGAACCCCAATCTATATTCATCTATGCATTACTGGAAAGAATAGTGACAAACTAGAAAAACAAACTGCCCACCAGGCAACATACGGTGCAATTCCTCAACAGACATATACAGGCATGGTGAGTTTTTTAAATTACATTATATAATTACATAATTTCAAAGTATGTACTGCAATTCAATGCTCATTTTCAACTATCCATTGTGAGCTATATAAGATGGGGATGGGGTTTAAGAAAGAGTGACAGCGTGATACACACAAGAGTATAGAGTATTGAGTTTCCATAAAAGGAAGAATCAATTGGACGTTCCCACAAAAAAGATAGCGCAAATGAGAAAATACCTGAATTCCTTGTGATCCTTCTCATACCCTTGTTGTGTCATGCCATTATATACCTATAACTCATAGGAAAGGAAGAAAAGAATAACACATCAAATTGAATTAAGAGGCCAATTCTGTTCAGTTCACAGAAACTATGCAATCACCACAATGAATGAAAAGGACTGTTTCTCAGTTCTCACAATTTCCCATGATCGGGGATGAAAACCAACTGTAAAGCCTTCATATACTCGACCTCCTGGCTTCTCACAAGGAATGGCAAGTTCAACAAGTGCTCTGATCCAAGAGAAAAGCATCCCAGATAAAATAATTAACAGATTAATTAGCACAGCAAAAGATATGAGAAACGTGACTTTGCAATACTCAAACTAGTAAACTAGGCCTTCATGATACAGAAATTTGCAACCAATGATCTACCTTGCGTATGTTGACACTACAGGCATTTTTCCCACCAGTCCCAGTTTTTCCACATTACCAATAGTTTATAGCTACTTTAGTATTTGGAGGGGCACTGGGTGCTTCAATTTGGAAGAGGCCCGTTTGATATGACTAAATCGTAATTCGGTCCGTGGATCCTTATTTGGGTCCGTCCGGCCACCAAAATAGTGGCCATTATTGTCTATGAACTCGCAAACCAAATTGGGGTCGCGAGCCTTCGGACCCGCTCCAAGCCCTTAGCCCCATGCGGCGCCAAGAAAGATTAGGGGGCCGGCACGTGAATCCCTTCGGTTATCGGGTCCGCCAACGACCTCGCCTGTAGCACCTGGCTCCGCTACGAGCTCGCTAGTATATTTAAATATCTATTTGTAGTATATGTCCTTATTTGTAAATAAGCCGACCTTTGGTCGGCCTCTTCCCTATAAATAGGGTACCATGTAACCTTATTCAAAGGAGACAATTTAATAAATAAAACAAAAGGCTAAGCCAAATTCTACCATTCTCTCTCTTCTATATTAGCACCACCATGCACAACCACCGAATTCTCTAGCTCCACCGTGCACCACCACTCTCATACACAAATCACGACTAGATATCCACTACAAACAACCGCTAATTTACCGAGATAATTTAGACAATATCACCATTCGAAAATATTAGAGCCATCTAAATGCCTCGTTCAGGTTCAGAGTACCGATAGGCTTTTAGTTGGCATGTATAAGAAATTTCATATAATTTAACAAAAGATTAGAGGATGAAAATAGAAAGCTGAACAATTATTTAATTTTGTCTCGGGTATATATGAAGATGGATGCACACTATACAATCCACAAGGGAAAAAAACATAAACACAGCATTGGCTCGAAATAATACCTGCAGGTGGAGTCATATATCACATTGCAAATGCATCCAAGGCCACCTGTAAAAATTTGAGAAGTAAAACTTTTTAGGACACTTGTACCCGCAGGCAACATAAGACAAGCAAGCCAGCACACACCAACATGAGACACATACCCACAAGACTTCCAATCAAGAAAGAATTCCATAGTAGTGCCACAAATGATCTATTTTAAACCACGACACAGCATCCTGAAAAACCTATTCTATTTGCAAGTGGCCCATATGGAAATCAAATTGCTAACTAGAAACACGAACTAAAGGACGACTGCATCCATTGCGGTTCTTTCCGGAACAACCTTAGTAAGCATATGATGTAAAGTGATGGCACTTGAAGATACAAAAGATGATTGTAAGCATGGTTCACATACAACAAAGTTCACAAAATAAACTTGTACATGAACCTAATGTACACTTTACCCTTTCGACTTGCACAGCTGCACATAGACTCATGTGTTCACATTCTAGATTTAGCTACTAAAGTCTAAGTGGAAACAATCAACAAACGATGGACTATGTTAATCAGCCAAAGGTTATAATCTGCCATGTCAGACGCGTCCTTAGGTGCAATGAGTCAATGAAGGACTTTTATCGTCATAAGTTTGCAAGTAACTTGATTCCTTTATATAGGCCATACATATCTTCTCCAGGGTGAAAAGAAATCTAGAGCTGTTATGAGAAAAGCCAGGTAATACTGTGAAACTTGTTCCTATCATTACCCTAGTCGTGTCAAAATGTCATTTATCCTTCAATTTCCAAACCAAGGTGAAGATGTCTATACCTTTACATTGTCCATTTGGACAATTCCCGCATAAAATGTTCACCTGTAAAATGCGACAAGCATTTTTTTATCATTCATCCCCAGCACCAATTGTTCAAGACCAAGCACAATGGAATCAGAGGAAGAAAATAATACAAAAATGCTATGGAACTGGTGAGTCAACCAACCTGAGATGTGCGTCCCAGCTTATCAAAACTTTTCTCACAATTGATTAGGTCACCATTGTAATATTCCTGGGAAAATTCAGAGTAACAATGTAATCATGACTATATGTGGAGGATTGTATATGTTTCCATCTTCAACTCATAATTTCGTACGAGATATTTTGTAGGCCCTGCTTAGATCTTTTATGAAAAAAGAAGTCAGTTGACAACAATAACACTCTATTTAGGGGGGGAGAGGGGGGTAGCCCAGATCATTCTTATCCTTCAGAATCATATTTAATCCATATCACTTCTGTTCTATTAATCAAGTCTTACTTATGAAGAAAGTAAATATGTGTAATAAACAAAACAGCATATTCCAATTCTGCTTTAACCCACCCAACCAGAGGTATCAGTGAGTCATATTCATCAAGATTACAAAAGAGAATTCCACATCATAGGTATCCCCTACATCAGGAAAGGTGCTAATGAATGAAGGTAACCATAAAACAAAATAACAAATTAACAATGGTGACTTTCAATTGATAAAATTTTGACATGAGCATGGAATGGAATTTCAACAGACAATGCAGTTCAAGTTTAGCTGCGAGGAAGATGAAAAAATCGAATTTAATTATTCAGAAGTTCCTCCGACACAACTAACTAGAAAGAAGAAACGAAAATATAGTGAACCAAAATCATAACTCTTAGTATTATCATACAATAGGAAAATATAATGACCGAGACCTTTATCCCTTCTAAAGTGTGCTAGCAAGGCCAGCTAATCAATAAATACTGTAAAGAGAATCAAATATCACCTGAACAAAGTTATAGCTTCCAGAACCGGCTACAAAATGGTTGAATTTGTCATATCTGCCAAAATCTAAATATCCCTGAATGTTTTATATTTAAAGTCCCGTTTATCAAACCAACAATGAATAATGACAAATGTCAGGAAACTAATATTGATAAGAGAGAAACACACTACCATTTGTGCTCTGGTTTCAACATCTTTACAGAACCGTACAACCAAGTCAGCATCCTCATCACCCTGGATGAATTTTGAACCAAAAGACATTAGCATAAACAACTATTCAACTTTACACACGATAGCAACTTTGCCACCATAAGCAATGTTGATACATACAAAACATAAAATGCACAGCAAAAACACAATATTCATTGGTGATAGTGAACCCACACCAATCAGTGGGTCCACTGATTAATCAATGATTTATAACAAATGATGTGCCTTTATTGTTGCTATGTATCCTATCATAAGAGTAAAACATGAGACATTACCTTTCCATCATACTGGAAAGGATATCCGATCCAGCTAGTCTAAGCAACACTAGTAAAGAGAAAACAAGGTAGGCAAATAACTTTTTTCGAAAAAGAAAATGCTTTGACGAGTTAAAACTTAAAAGTAATGTACCAGCAGCATCTAAAAACAGCAAAGAATTAGACATTCAACAGCGTTAATGGATTCTGATAGGTAAGATAAAAATGAGAGGAAAAAAAGGATACGAAGTCATAAATGCGACTGGAATTGTCTAGAGCATAGCAACCACTACTTGGTACAACAACTGCTTCAGCTCCATGAGTGTTGAAAATAATCACTGAAGATCAAAATTAGATAAATCAGAACAATGTAATAATATACTCATTCATTCGAATGCAATCACAATCGCTGCAGGGTGGGGGAAACAAGGTGTATTTTGCGGATAAAATGTGAAAATGAAGCTTTAGTAATTCCAAAATTACCTGCGATGCAAGCAACAATCAACAAACGATACATGGTTTAGCCGCGAAAGAATTTCTAGAATCAGCTCTTTAACAAGCTCGCCTATGACATAGTTATGGATGAAATTATACGCGCCGTGACTTTCACGACCTTTGTTGAAGTGGTGTCCGTCTTCGCCGGTGCTGAAACAGGTGGCAGGGGAGTGTGACACGGCAGCCACCACGGGCCGGAAAGAGTTTAATTTTTTTTTTAAAAGAGATAGTTTTTTGGGAAATTTATTTAAAAAGTGTGCGCAGTGATGATTCTCGCAAGAACTTTATTTGGAGTGATTACAGTTAAAGGGTTTGATTTTGTGTGTAAAATGAAGGGTTTTAGATGGTTATAGCTTTTAAATGAAGAGAGGTTGTGATAAAAGTTCTTTTAAATGAAGGCTCTTTTTTTTTTTTTTCTTCAGGGAGGTAGTTAATATTTTTATTTTTTTGGGAAAAGCCGTTAATATTTTTCTAAGAAGATTAATAAGCTCCTCCTCTTTTTTTTAAGAAGAATGTGAAAATTGACATTATTGATGTAGTATTAGACATTTAATCCACTGAAAAATAAAATATGGTATTAACGACAAATTTCAATTCCACCGGATCATTTTGCCTTTTATTAAGGCGTTCTTATGTAAGCGCGCATCCAAATATATTCGGACCTGCGCGTCAGTAAAATTCATCTTTTAAATGTTGAAATGCGTTATTTCAATTCGAAAAGTCGAAATGTGTTATTTCGGAATTCTAAAAAAGTCGAATTTCTGCTGCAGGTGTGTGTCGAAAGATATTTGGATGTGGTGTTAATATCGATCTTACTTTATTAAGTTATCCATGATGTAACTGCCGTTAATTCATTTGCATGATTTTATGGGGTGGTTTCTCCTTTAATGCTTATTCCACATTTCCAGTATTGCGCTTGATTGTATTTATGAAAAAAGAAGAGATTATTCTTAAATTTCTACTTCGACTGATTGTCATTTATTAAGGCGATCTGCAAATTTGAAAAACATTTAGGAAACAATTGGAGGTACTTACCTTTGTCAATACCACTATATATATCTGCACATACGTGGTGAGACTATTTGGGGTTGAAATTGATGTTCATTTGAAACAATAGTTTCATGTAATTGTATGTAGTCCGGTAAGTCACTGGATGTGAGAAGCCAACTATATGTATTTGCTGTTTGAAATGCACAATATCTTGAAGGGTTGACATTAATTGATATGAACGTTAAGGAGTGGAATGTTGTCCGGCAAATCAGTCTACGTACCTAGTCAACTTAATTCCACTAAATCGAATAACAATAGATTTGAGTAGTGGAATGTTGGAAAAAATTGATGCTGAAGAATTTGACATGCTCAAAAAATCTTTGCATGCAACAATTCTGAATAGATGCATGAACAGTTCGAAAAAATCCTTGAATCCCTTCATTAACTAATGCATGTATATATATATATATATTCGTTTAGACGAACATTAATTCGTTGCGATAATATTAATTTGTACGACAGCTCGTATTCAACCGACAATTAAAATATTTATTTATGAAAAAAATATCTAACATGGAATACATTCGAGTATGTGTTCTTATCGTTTGATTATCGGCTGAAATCGCAATTCCACTGGATATTTTACAGCTAATGTTACTATTTCAGTTTACATGTTCTTCAATTCCGTTTTTTTTTTAGGATCGGTCAATTCCTTATTTGAAACCCTAAATTGGATTTTTGTTTTGTATCTACTTAAAAGAGGAATTTATAGCCAAATTCTTTCGTAAGGTATTCAAAGACAATTATCGGAAAGTAACTCTTCGAAATACTATCAGAATAAGATTTGCTGTATCAAAAATGACTCGAATCTGAGACAAGTGGGGACTCTGTACAAGTTTGGGGGTTAAATTGGTTGAATTGAAATCTCAAATGTGAAAGCCAGCTATTTTATTAATAATGGTGAGTGCAAATTATTCATGCATCATTATTTATTATTTTATATTTTATGAAAGCCAACATAGAGAGCTTTGCTATTGCAAAATTTTAGTTCATGAATATCAGGTTATTATATTACTGTTCAACATGGAAATCTTGTTCTTTTGACAAATCGAAAAATTATCCATTATTATATTCCATTGATAAGAATTGTTGATCAGTCCGACATAATGTTCAGTATTTTTGCTTGTGAACAATGTCTGATATTGAAATCCTTAAAGATTTCATTATTTTTCTTGTTGTCAAAGTACTTAATTATTATCTATACTACTTATATTCTTTCTTTTTTGCTCTATAACTATATTCTTTCATTTCTTTATTTGACATGCTCATTATACAACTTCACGAAATACTATTCCATGCTTTTGTCAATGAACCCTAAAGCATGCTTTTAATCACGTAATCACGTAAGGTTAACCCATGAACATGCTCTTTACAATACATTTTAGTCATATAATATAAATACTTCAAGATTTCCGCATCTTTACAAATTAGCATATTTCACAAAGTCATAAATCAACTAGTTTTATATGTTGAGAGATTTTATGGTGCGAATGATTGTAGGAATGTGTTTGGAAATCTACATTGGGAGCAATGTAAGTCGAAAATTTATTTCCTTTAACTAGGATCGAAACCGTTTAAGCAACAAACACATAAAGCTAGTAGAGCGGTGGTTACTGGCTTGATCTAAAAGATCGACGACTTTGACCGTCTCGAGGAGAGTAGTGGTGCATGGAGTCGCCAAGTTCTCACCTCTACCGCTAGTCCACACGAACAAACTGCGGAATCCACCATTGGATTGCTACTAGAAAAATCCTGTTGCTAGACCGGCCTTCTCTCTCTCTAATCTCTCTCTAAGAAACTATCTATTTTTCATAAGAAACTATTAGTCTCTTGGAATTGTGATGTACAAAAAAGCTAGTCAATCCCCTTTCCTATATAGGTGTTGGGGCACCCCTCATGTCTCCACGTCTGATTGGGATTAGTTTCTAATAGATTGAGGAGAAAAAACATTTTTCTTAATAAATAAGAAAAAGTATATTTGATTGATTTAGCTCATTTAATTTAATATCTCATATTAAATGTTTCCAAGATATTTGTCAATATCTAATATTGCCTATATTTATTTCATTACCATAAATATATATCAAATTGCACATGTGCACATATCTCAAATACATACACACGCATATTTCATATATGCATATATTAATATCTAATATTAATATTAGGTAATATTATTAATTAAATTACACAATCCAAATATATCTTATACACTTTAAACTTGCGCCCCATATTGCCAAATATTGGCATCCGGAATATTCTTTAATTAATATAATACTATGATTAATTGATTTGCAAAATACATGTGCATCATATACACATGACATGCACCCCACATGTATCAAAATACATATATTTAATTAATCAACATAATTAATATCTTGTATTTAATTTATTCATAATAAATAAATACCACCATATTAATTTATCACTATAACACTTTATAGTCGATATAAAACTTTCCTTATTTGGTTATCACTATAACCGCATTTTAATCCGGCTAGATGTTCTTCTATGTGTAATCCGATATGCTTCCGAATATGTTGGCCGTAGGCACAAAGTGCAAATTACAAAAACACCCTTCATGCCTAACGATCACGGGATAGCGTCTAGCAACACACCGTGACCCCCAATCATCGGAAGAGTCAAATGCAATGACTACTACCTTTCATGTGAAACAGTTACCTTGTAAATAGTATCATATCGCTGTAATGATATCCATACGGTCGTACGTCGAGTGTCAAGCATCAACGACCGTATCTTATAATCTAGATATCATTCTCTCTCGAAGCAACTCATTTACTTCCACTTTACAAAGATTCACGAGAGTAAGACATTCCTTATAAGAAGACCCTTTTGGATATTCACCCCTACTATTAGGGTACGCGATTTCCGGACAACCAAACACATATAATCCGCATGCTTCAGTATCACACCCAATCACTACCTCATGATCGCCCCGTGGCTAGGGGAAACCTCAATAGTGTCAAAGTATTACAATCCACACCGTGATGCCATGTAGATTACGGTCCTAAGGATAATACACAACCGTCACATAGTGTGACACTTAAATGTGTATGTAAGTGGGTCGATCCCCTAACGTATGCATTCTCTAATACCGTCCCCATCGCATACCCAAGTGTCTTTACAATTCGATGGGCGAGATCTATCCCTCGCCTTAAAGGCGAAGACATCTAATACGTCTTTAGCATGTTTGTACTATCAATGCCCTGTTTAATAGTACATAAGCTGAGACATTTAAGTATCAAACTTATTAAAATGATTAGAGATCTCATCAATCATAATCGCCTATCATGGTTTCTCTATCACGGTTTAATACTAAGGACGTCATCATATAACAATTCATAATTGGTTCTTTAAAAGAACATATATATGACAACAGAAAAGTCATTTATTATATATGTATAATCATAAAGAAATAGTAGATATGATCCGACCCGGTCAAACCCGATTGGGTTTAGGACACTATTTCAACATAATGTTGTACAATGTGGTATACATTAGTTAATTTCATTTTTACTCTCTTTCACATAATACAATTTTATCGTGTGTGAGGGTTTAGAAATAGAATAATGTAATATATGATACTTCATACAACATTCATGCAATGTTTGTATTGTAACATTTGTCTTGTATGTTAAGACACATATCTTGTTATGAACAATACTTGTAGGCATGATATTTAGACAACAAAACAAGACTCTAGTTATTGAAACAACACTGCTGAAATATAAACATAATCATCTTCCAGATAAAGACCTAGAACATGATTTTTATGAAACTAACACCCTGGAACTTAGCACAAAATGAGCATAGACTCGGAATTGGACCAATTTAGTCACAAAACGCATAAAACGTACTGCAGGCTCACAATTTACAGAAAAAGTACGCTGAGCCGGTGACTGGAACTCATCTCAAGCCTTAAGTGAACATTTTGCCAATATTACAGTAACTAATATGCAATTACCTAGTATATGCAATCTATGAAATGCATAAGCATAAACATATTGCATGAAAAACCACAAAACACTTAGTTGCATATAATGATGTAAAACATTTGATGATCATCACATAAACACATATAACACGATGAAACACTTAGCTTAACTATGAAAGTTCATACTTAAAAACTAACTAAACTTACTGACACTTGGACGGACTGAAAGTTAGGTGATGGGTGCTTGAAATGCTGCGGAGTTTCCTTAGAATCCTTGAGAGAAAATGTAGGAAATGAAGGAGAGAACTAAGAGGCTATTTATACGGCTAAGAGCATCATCTATGATCTAATTTTACTTATTGGGCAAGAAAGTGGTACTGCAAAACACCTTATTTACACTACTATAGTCTTGTTTAAGCCATCGTAATAATGCATGGAGGAAGTGGGAGTGGAACTGTCCACATTGCTTTCCACCCTCTATGCAGCAAGTCCTGAAGGAAGTGATTGTGTGGTGTCTCACCATGCATGTGTGTGTGCATCTGACACGCTGATTTTCTCGTATTTAAAGCGTGTGGTTGGCTCGATCGTTCACCCGTCTACTTCACCTCAAATTCCTCACCACATGATAACTTCCATGCAAGTCTTAGGCAAAATAGTTTGACTTCTATTTAATTTTCAGATCCCATTAATGTTTACGTATGCCTCTAAAAATAGACCCACGTTTTTTTCTCTCATTTGTTATCGACGTGTAGAATTGAGCTGTAGCAAATAAGTAAGTGTTCTAAATTAAAATATGTATTGTTTTCGTGTTAGACTCACCTGAAAAAGAGTTCGGTCATTGCCAATGCTCTAAGAATTGATGAAGCCATAATAGTTGTAGCTGTTTTGAGGGTTTCGGAAGATCAAAAGAGTGCAATTACGTGCAATAAACACCGTGGAGTTGCAGAACTTGAAAAGTTGCATATTTTTGCTTCAAAGATGGATGCTCATGAATGATTTCCTCACAGGTATACTGGTGTGACTGGTTGTCTTTCGGGTATCACTTGATACACGACACGATTTTTCAGATATGTTTGATGTAAAAATGAATGTGCTTATTTAAATTGAATGTCAATTTAAATTCAACATATTACATTTTAGTTTTTTTTTTATTAAAAAATGTATAAACAACATTTACGAAGTGAATAATGCTAGCAAAGATAATCATCCCTTTATATCAACAAACTGAATCTGTGAAGATAATAGTATTCGATTTATATCTTTCACCGGTAGTAGTAGTATTATTATTACGACTATGACCCCTGGGAAGCGCAAGATCCAAAGAAGGGCATTCGAGTTTTAACACCCAAATCCAGGACTCGAAGTACCTGCACAAGCTGTTCTGTGTTTTGATTGAAACGAACCTTAAACGATCAGTCAAGATTTGCTAGACCCATATCAATTTTGTCCCCATCTTAAATCCGTTACTGCCACCAACCGGCAACGACCACCAAGAAAGCTCTCGACAAAAACCCTCAATTTAGGCGGACAACCTTTCCTCTTTTTCCCAGGTGACAACTTGCAGATGTTTTCCTTTCACCACTATCCACCAAAAACCCATCTTTAATTACTATGCCCAATTTTGTGATTCCCTTATCCCATTTGCCTTTTACCTTTAATTCTAACAGAAAGCTCGGGTCTTGTTTTATTTATGGCTAAGCAGCACCCGCCATCGGCGGGAATGGCTCTGGGTTTATGCCGGAGACGGTGGCCGTTGGTGGTTATACTGCTTGCACTGTTTTCTATTGCTTTTTTGATTAAAGCTGGTTTTGATTCTTCCCCTTGCGACTGTCATGGTGTGGAGAGGGTGGCTTCCGGGAAGCAGCGGTTCAGCTCGATTAATCCCGTATCTCCTTCGCCAGTCGTCCTTGTGGTGCCTCGGCCATCGGTTGTGTCGGCACCAACTCCTACTCCCCTTAGTTTCATGAAGTCAAAACTTGTGCTTCTTGTGTCTCATGAACTTTCCCTCTCTGGTAAATCTCCCACACAAATTTACCATTTATTCAGCTCCAAATGTTTAACTCTTGTACTTATTTCACTTGTCAACTAATCTTGTCGCTCATCCCTGTTTTTGTATTGAATCGTCTGAAATTTTATTGTAGGTGGGCCTTTGTTACTTATGGAACTAGCTTTTCTATTAAGAGGGGTTGGTGCAGAAGTTAGATGGATTACCAATCAGAAACCTGTAGGACAGGATAACGTCGTATACAGTTTGGAGCACAAAATGCTGGATCGAGGTGTACAGGTTTTAATATGCAAATCACTATTCATTGTGGATCACTTAATTTGTGTGATTGTATTCATCATTTTCTGTCGTTTTAGCTTTGTGGACCTGTCATTATATTTGGTAATCTTACATTGGAATGTATTTAATTCCATGGCAACATAAACCTGTTTCTTCTCTGTTTGGCTATTATTAGATTGAAATTGTTCATCAGCTTACTTTTCCTTTTGGGACTATGCTTTCTTCAAATTCGCACAAGGTTATCTTGTTCATTAGCCCATGTAGCACTTTAATATGACCTTAGCAAGAATGGATTGGTCCAATGTTAGCATTTGAAGTGGTGTATAGATTATCATTCTATGTCGACACTCATTTTGGCCTTTACAAAACAAATTTTTTGATACAGTTAATCTATTGCATCGGCCTTCAACTAGCATTTGATATTTGACAGGTCCTCTGCATATCTCTTAAAGTCTAGTGCTCCTGTTTTGGCATTTTTCATTTTTAACAGACTTCATCTAATTTCAGGTTATATCTGCAAAGGGTGAAGAAGCTGTAAATGCAGCTCTTAAAGCTGATCTCGTTGTTCTGAACACTGCCGTTGCTGGAAAGTGGTTGGATGCTGTTCTCAAGGAGAATCTTTCTCAAGTTCTTCCCAAGATCTTATGGTGGATCCATGAAATGCGGGGACATTATTTTAACTTGGATTATGTAAAACATCTTCCATTTGTGGCTGGAGCAATGATTGATTCTCATGTCACTGCTGAATACTGGAAAAATAGGACAAAAGAGCGTTTGGGGTAAGTTTGGATCATTAACATATCATCATCATTTATTGATAGGGACTCTTTATACATTTAGTGATCACCAACTTCTTAGCCATTTATTGTCAAGAGCCACGCCTTGAGCAACATGGACATATGATATTGTTTACTTTATGCAATTTTCGAAATGTTGATATTTCTATATGGTTATTTTCTTACGTAGTTTATTTCAATCTCATGTAGGATAAAAATGCCCAAAACCTATGTTGTTCATCTTGGAAACAGCGATGAACTTATGGAAGTTGCTGAGAGCAGTGTGGCTACGAGGATTCTACGGGAACATGTTCGTGAATCTCTTGGTGTTCAAAATGAAGATATACTCTTCGCTCTTATCAACAGTATGCATTGCTAATTCTATCTGTTGTGTTTTCTTTGTCATAGTGCAACACTTATTACTTGTAGCCATGGATTCTTGGTCCCGATTTTTTGTTGTTTAGAAATAACTTTCTTTTCATTATGCTTGTTTAATTTTACATTTTTAAACTCTGTAATATTGTAGGTGTTTCTCGTGGTAAAGGGCAAGATTTATTTTTAAGATCCTTTCATGAAAGCTTGTCACTCATCGAGCGACAAAAGTTGCAAGTTCCACCGATACACGCGGCAATTGTAGGAAGTGACATTACTGCTCAGACTAAGTTTGAGTCTGAACTGAGGGCCTTTGTAAAATCAAAAAACATCGAGGGTTATGTGCATTTTGTGAATAAGACGTTGTCTGTTGCTCCCTATCTTGCTGCAGTTGATGTCCTTGTTCAAAATTCCCAGGTTTTTAGAAGTGTTGTCCTAAAAGTTTGTTTTGTGTGTGTTCAAAAGTCCAATTTACCCTTTTTCTTTATTTGCAGGCAAGGGGTGAGTGTTTTGGTAGAATAACTATTGAAGCTATGGCATTTCAGCTACCTGTACTGGTATGTATAAACCTAGGCAATCAATGGTGCTATATCTGTTATTGTAGTCGGTTTTTGTCGTGTAAGGTGTACATTATTGCGTTCTGGGGTGACAATTTTCAGGGAACTGCAGCTGGTGGGACTCGAGAAATCGTAGTGAACGGATCAACCGGTTTATTACATCCTGTAGGGAAAGAAGGCGTTATTCCACTAGCTAAAAACATGGTCAAACTTGCCACACATGTTGAAAGGAGACTTACAATGGGAAAGAAAGGCTATGAAAGGGTGAAAGAACGGTTCTTAGGACGACACATGGAGCAACGTCTTGCTGCAGTCTTGAAGGACGTGCTTCGAAAGTCGAGACATCGTTAGAAAGAACCTCCCAAACTGATTACGAGGTACAACTGATTGTACTAAGTGGGATATATGCGAATCGTTTGACTCACCCTGCACATCCCTATGATATACCGATCCCACTTGGTATAACAGTTGTACTGAGTTGCACAATATGTGGGCTTTAGAATGAATGTTGAGACATCTGGGCCGAGTATGTTAGTCAATTATCTTTGGGGGGAGGGGGGTTATAATCCATAGGTCATTTTTGGGTAGAAGTCAATGTCTATAGTTTAATGATTATGTAGTAAATGCTAGTCTTTCGTTGAATGAGGCTTTTGTAGTGTTATGGCCTGGTGTGCAAAATATTATCTGTTGGAGTTTTGTGTTTGTTTATATTTCATTTTTTTGGGGTGCAATTTTGCAAATTAGTTTGATTGCGATGCCTTCACATGATATTAAATGTGTTAAAATTGGCTTAAACAAGAACTGTAAACAGTGTCTTTAGTACCAACATCAAATCTATCGCTTTTGGTTCAACGATATACAGTTGAAGAGTTTGTGAAGAGACTTTTTGATGGTCCCTTGTACTAATCGGGTGAAAGCCGATTCTCAACATTAAATTCAACTTTGTTTTGTCGGTTGGTTATTTTCGGTGTTATGACACGACTAAAACAGTGCGACTAAAAGTGTCCAACAACAAGCAAAACATAGAAATACAACACAAGGTATACAGGAATTAATAAAATTGATGATACAAATTGATCAGAAGATTATAAAATGTGAAATAACATGTATCATATCATTTCATTTTTTTCTCGCTTTTGTCATACAACTCCAACTATGTGAAGGAACATATAAACAGAATGATCTTAGGTACCACCGCCCCCTTTTGGCGGGGGTAGGGGCCTTTTTTTTATCTGATACAACATTCAATTCGATGGTTGGTAGAATCCCATTTCCCGAGGTTTTTGGTTCAAGTCTCACTACTACATAATCGATAAGAATTCCTCTGAAAAAAAGTTGTAAACACCATAAGGTTCCAAAGAATCATCTCCTTATGGATGATAAAAGGAGGCCCTGCATGGTCTTCTGCAACGCCGGGGGATAAGTGCTATTTGCAGACTCCAAATAGGCGACCAGCTTCTTTATTAAAGATGGCAGCATATATATTTCTTCTACTTCATTATTTGCCATCCATTTTTCTACCTCCCTGCACAGTTAAAGCATATGTGTGTAAGTACGTACATATGTGCATGCACGTGTGTGTGCTGTGAAAATCAGTACACTTGACAAATCACAAATGGATATAAAAAACAACCTTGAAACCACATCCTTGTCATTGCAACAGGAAGAAAAAAGCACTTTTACAGCAGGGTACATATCTATCCTGGAAGCAGAGCCCTTAGAAATTAAACAGCTTCCAGAATAACACCAAGAATTGGGGTTTAACAGAACAAGCTGCAGCATAGGATAGCCAGTTTGCCAGTCTCTGACAACCGTTCGAAATGACAACTCCTCTTTTGCACTTTCTATTAACCGAAGTGCAAACATTCTATCCAAGCTGTAACATCTGTCCATAATCAAACATATTGACATGTTAAACACTTTACTAGTGTAAAGGAATCAAGATGGGGAAATAGGCGCTTAGTAAAAAAAAAGGGATCGTCGTTATTTTTCTCAGCACTTAGGAAGATATACAAATGCAGAATGCAGAAAAAGGAAAACACAGGCATTTCACTAATTCAGATTAGAAGAATTTGAGTTTGGAAGCAGGTTGCTCTAATCAAAAGCACTCTGTGGCTAAGGGAAATCTGTAGAACCATTTAAAAACTAGGGCTGCTTTCACTTAAGCTTTTGATGAAACAGGACAGGAGATGACAAAATTGAAAAAACTTCCGTTTATTTTAGTAACAAAGCTCAATTTTAAGGAAAAAAACAAACCAGACATAGAGGTGACATACCTGAACAAATCATTTGATTCAAGAGAGGGCAAACATGTTGATATCTGACATTTAAACAAGCGAACTCCACCATCCAACGGAATATGCTCATCAAAGCATGGGTATGCTCCTAGCAAAGAGGAACACTGATGACATGAGAACTCAACCCACCGCACATCTTTCGAAAGACTAGAAGATCTTGCCATGAAGCCACTCTCAAGAAATCCATTGAGTAAAACTCTTTGATGAGCTAGAAGTTCATTCGAATAAGCTTGAGATAAGTGATGATGAGAACATCCAGCAGCACCATTACTCAACTCATGTTTCGTATCTGTATCCAAAAACAGCGGGTTTTCGACATTTTCATCAACTTCTGACAGTTTAGGCAGGCAACAAGAGCTATGGTCGTCAATTGAGATTTTAGAGTGTTCATGTTCCGGATTTGTTTTCAAAGTATCTCCATTTAAAGACACACAAGAATCTTTGCTATCCGCAACTTGTCCTCTGGAAGCACCATTCTCGACACAACTTTGTTGTCCTTGTTTAATTTCATTATCCTGTGAGGCTGGGGTCAATGAGCTATCATCAGCTAAATTGAGTTTCAGTGTACTGTTTACGGTATCATTCCATGTAGAAAAATCACACTCAAGAAGGTCATCCTGGGACAAAAGAACGGAAGTTGTATCCAAAAGGCAAACACCTGTGGAACATTCATAAGACTTCACGTATCCGTGACCAGCTTCTCACTTATGCCTCCAAACGTGCAACAACAATTCCCAAACCAATTATCAGCTGCATCTTGCCAGTTGACAGATGGCACTTCCTTAAATATTCTGGAAAAAAGCTTAAAAAATCATAAAAATACCCGTTAAGTCATGACAGAAACTAGCACAAGCAATCACATATAGTTTCCATGACTGAAAAAAAAAAATTAACAATATCAGTTGCCATATTACTAAATGAAAATGCTGATGGTTCTCCACAAACCCCACGGTTACGAAAAGTTAGTAATCTTCAGTCCATCAGTACATTGCATCAAGAAAGTTGGTTCAAGCTCAAGGAAAGGGATGAGGAAATACGAAATGTGCAGATCATTGGCATGATATACTAATCGCCTCAGAAATCGGTGTCTCGTTCAGAGGGAAGAAAAGAATACCTGAGAGGTCTTGTCAACTTAGTTGAGCAACTTCTGCAGTAAAAGCACACTTCATCCAGAGCAGATAATTTCTTTAGATCTAAAATCCAACAACCAAAGTTACTACAAATCCTTTGACATCAACATTTTGAATATCTTGAACAGAAAACAGAACGAATGAGCAGAGACGAGACAAAAAGAAAGCATGGAGGAATTTGTGCTTCTCACAAGAGTAAAGTTAATGCAAGTAGTAGTGCCACACCTAATGCCTATCAATAGAAACATATAAATCAGCAAACAATAGATTTTTGAACTAGATGACTGTAAATATAGATCATTGTGGTTAGGGCATAAATATTGACCCCGACAATTTGCGAATTTGCTTACTATGATAACCTTTCCAAATGATGCTTTAGTTAGAATTACTACATTTTTCTTTATCATGACGAAGAAATTCCCGACCAACAACTCTGAAGCTTAGTGACAACATTCTTCTAGTTGAGGAACCTAAGTTCCTCACTAACCTGCAATCCTTTGCACCCCACTTGCATTGAATTGAGGCACTCATATAAAATTTCTCAAATTCCATGAATTCTTACACCCGTAGACTCATTATGTGTCTTAAGCCATAAGTGATAAATCAGAAGTTCTTCTCACCATACACTAAGCACACCGAATCGTCATTAATCAGGATCGTATTTTAAACCGGAGCAGTCTTATAAAAGCAAAAAGTGGAAATTCATATGCAACAACTCCTAAGCACACCTAAGCAGACCAGTTATATAGTTGACTGTGCATAAGATAAGAGTAACATATTATTTATCTCTTGTAGACTTGTACGCATGTTATTGAAGAGTTCCAGATTCTGAATTTCCTACCAAATATACTTACCAGAAGTTGTTGAGAGAGGTCGACATTCATCTGACAGAGAATCAATTTCCGAAATGAGAGGATGATCAATGGGAAGGAGAAGAACGAGTTTCACTTCAATATGATCAACGTGAGCTCTGAAATGAACCGGTGCCTCTGGGTCTATCAACGCCTTTCTGGGTAGTGGAACCCGCAGTGAAGTCTCCGCCTCATCTTCGACAAGGATAAAACTGATTACTAGTAAAGACTGTTCGACAATTAAATCAACTTTTAGGTCTGTAGAGTCGGTGAAAGGATTGAAGTTCGGTTTGAAGAGGTGTAATTTAACAGTTGGGATGTGAGACTGGCACTCCCACGTGAAACGCCATGTTCTAGGGTTCTCTGAAAGCTCCGGCGAAAGCTCAGATGGAGGTGGCGAGGACATTTCCGGTAATTACGGTTACTGTTTGGAGTTTGGACTTTGGATTTGGCGGCAACCTAAGCTATGCTGATGTAACGTCTTGAAGAATTGGGCCAAATATGGGCCGATGTGGAATTTAACCTATCGGGGTTCTATTTAGGGCCGTCTTTGTGTAATTTGGGAGTCCTAGGCCCAAAAAAAGTTTCTAGGACCTTTGATGTTGTGAAAAATTATAATATAGCAACTAATTTTTTATTTTTTTTTTTGGATATTCATAAAACAACTAATTTCTTTGTAATTTTTAAATCGAATTTGAGTATAAATTTAGGTTTTATCGTTCTTTTAGCTTAAGTCAAAGATTAAAATTGTTGCAATATACACTACCAACGTAGAAAAATAGGGACCCTTAACAACAAATTCTACATTGAGCCATAGATTGTGGCCTGGTAGGCCTTGCCCCAGTAACAACACTGCTTCTATTGTCAATGCCTCATGTTTTTTCAGAATATTTTTCACGGAAGGAAAATCACTAGTGGTGAAGATTCTTATGTATAACGGAGTCATTAAGCATAGCAAGAGTCACCGACGGTGACGTCATGAGGAAAGTCGTTACATTTTTTAGAATGTCAATCGAAAGGTTATTATTATTGTTGTTGTTGTTATTATTATTTTGTTTTATGTGTCTTGCCTTTAATTTATAATGATTGCAGAAGGGCTACTGCTAATGCCAGAGCACTGATGCTAATTACAGAGCAGATTCCCCAAAACACCCTTACCTTTTCTTTCACCTAATTAATTCCTCCTCCTTCCCAAAAAAAAATAATAATTCCTGCTTCGTTGTTCTCCGTCCTAATTAATGCAGTTGGTCAAATGCCAGACTGTTAGGTCCCACGCATTTCTAAATTCACTTATTTTTTTCTGAAAAGGTTCTAAATTCAATTATCAGCATTTTTAATTTCGGTTTAGGTATTTCTTTTACGGAATAACAAAAAAAAAAATCCTACTTATGGAAAATTGAATTCACTAATTTCTGCTAGCAGCCTTACATAGTAGTACTTCTTTTTTTATCGCTTAAAACGTTTTTTTTTTTCACTCACTTAGATAATGTTGCAGTAAAATTCTTTAATTTGTTCCTTGCAATTAAAAGATATAGTGATAGAATAATAAATATTTGTATGCCAAATTAAAAATAATAATGCAAAATGATAGTTTTTTTTTAAAAACAAATGATAGCTAATTCAGTAAAAGCAACCAAAAAAAAAAAACAAAAAAAACCTTGAGACATACTATTTCCGAAGTAAATAAATTACGTAGCACATATGTTTACGAATTATTTATCATAAGTTATTGAAGTAAAAAAATATTAAAATGATAATTATAACCAGTCAATTAATATATAATCTGACAGTTTTATTCTGCATCATATTTTCCTAGATGAAGGTTTTTCTTTTCTTCCTGTAATGTGATATAAAAAATCACATATAATTTTTTTTTGTTTTGCATATAATTTTTAGTTTGACATGCAAATCTTTATTATTCTGAAATTGTATGTATTTGTTTTACTAACTTTGAAGAATTCCTAAAACAAAAAAATATACTCCCTCCGTTCCTAAATTATATGTAGCGTTGAGAAAAAACATGTGATTAAAAAAATGAGTATTCCAAAAAAAATCTTGGAAAGTGTTGTGGTGTAATGAATATGAAAGATTGATAAATTGAATGAGTCTAGAAAGTTGAAAAGTAATATTAAAAACGAAAATAATATTAAAATATGTATTAGAAATATAACTACGACATATAAAAATAAAATTTTAATTTTGACAACTGCAACATATAATTAGAAAAAGAGGAGTATAACTGAATCATGTTGAATTCATTTTTCATTTAGTGAAATTGCACTTTTTTTTTTCTGCGTGGGAAACAGAGTAAAGCAACAAAAGAGGAAAAAATGTGATAGAATGCAATTTCGTGGGACCAACAGTATTTATAGGGTTGCAGAGGAAGTAATTATGCGAAAAAGTCAGGTGAGGGTAATTTTGGGAATTTGCTCTGGAATTAGCATCCTAGCTCTGGTATTAGTGGTACCCTTGCAGAAGTGTAGGTAAAAATTTGTAACATTAATTACACAATTTTTTTTTGGTAACATTGACCTTATTAATGTGCGTGAAACAGTGAAACTTTATAAAAGACGTTTTGATTTTAACAATATAGTATACTTTGATCATGTCTTTTAGTTAACTTTCCCTTTTTAAAAAAAAAAAAAAAAAAAAAAAAAAAGAAACAATGGTATTAAAGTGATTTATGATTCAAAATTATAAAAAGAAATTGTGGAGAAATAAATTTCTATGGATTTCTATGAAATATTATGTTTAAATAACGATATATACATTCACTTATTGAAGCCATAACATAAAATTGCACTTACGAATGAGATCTGAGAAGTGGAGAAGCAATTTTCTAGTTGTACATGTCACCGCATTTACGGTTGAGAAGTGGAGTTCAATTTTCCTTTAAAAAAAATGGAGTTCGATTTTCCCTAGAAAAAAATGGAGTTCAATTTTCCTTACGTTTTTGTTTTCGCCCTGCCAGCTCTTACCATTCAGTTTTTGTAGTTTAACCTATCTTAGCTATCAGATTTTGACCCTTAATATGTGGGGTTGTGCTTGCTCAACTTTCCTTCATTCATTCCACTGATTATACCTGCTTGTGTTTCTCTTTTAGGCATTCAATTTCTTAAATGTTTATTTCCGTAAATAGCTGTAAATAGTTGCTTATGCGTGTTCTGATGATTATTTTTCTGGTTTTTTTTTGCTGGTTTGTTTTTTTTATATATCGGAAGATTTGATGGTGACCCTTTTTCCACAGAAACAAGTGTAGCTTTTTCTCTTTGTTAGACACAGTGAAGATTAAACATGAATTGCATGCTTTAAAATGACTTGTTTTTGGTTGTATATACATGCTTTATGCCTTTATCTTGTATTCAAGCGAGTTTCTCATTCATTTCTTCCACATTTGTATGTCTTACAATACAAAAGGAGACATGGAAGTTTATATAGCAACATATATACATGTAGATTAAGCTTTTCATTGAAGATTTGAAACGATGCTGTATGTTTTTCTTCAAAAACCTGTTTTGATAAAGATTTGAAATGATGTTGGTTACATTATAGACTTTTAAAGCTTACTAATTTCTACTAAGTATTGGATTTGTGTTATATATGCTCTGTAGTCAGTTTATATGATTTAAAGTTTTATTTCTAATGTTTAACCCGTTTTTGTCATGTGGAGAAGCCACCGTTACCCTTGCCTTTCTGGACATGGTATGTTTATATGCCATTTTGTGTGTGCGTAGGTTAGTGATCTCTCTATGCATGATTACATTACTGCCACAACAGCCAAGCATCCTACCTATATGCCCCATAATGCTGGAAGGTACTAAGCTATGAGGTTTAGAAATGCCCGGTGCCCTATTGTGGAGAGGCTGACCAATTCACTCATGATGCATGGTCGTAACAATGGAAAGAATCTGGTGGAAAATTGGCAAGCTGTTGGAGAATTGAAAACCAAACCAAGCTTTCTTGAATCTGTAACATTTTAGCTATGCTTCTAGCATTTCTTTTGTTGGGTAAACAATACATTATCCCGATAATGTATTATTAGAATGAAGCATTTTTTGTTCTGCACAAAGGCACTATTATACTTCCTTAAGTGTTTTCTATGTAATGTAATGAAAATTTATATCTTTTTGTTGTGTTTTGTAAGTCATTAAAACATTTGTAGTTATTTTCTGTCAATACTGTACTTAATTTTTTTCCTTGGTGTATTTCATCACCCAAAAACACGAGTATCAATCTCTTCCCAAGGCTCATGGCCGTTCATCGCGCGCCGTGCCTTGCACGGTAAACGCCACTAGTATTAATATAAATAATTTAAATAGAATGAATTAAGTAAAAATAGTAGAATTTGAAGACAGAGAAGTCATGAAAAAATGGTATTGCTCATGCTCAGTTTCAATACGATGTGAATCTTGAGGGTGTTCATAATAGAGGTGGCTGGTTCCGGGTCTTTTCCGGGTCAGACCCAACGGTTCCACGGGTCCAACCCGGATCCAGGTTCCACCGGACCCGGGCCGGCTCGGAACCGGACGAAAAACCGACGGTCAAACCGGCCGGAACCGGCCCGAAGGACCCGAACCGGCATTTATTTTTTAATTTTATAATTTATTTTTAATTCTTTTTCCCCTCCAAGTGGACAAACTTGAATAATTTGTCCAATGTATATTTTTCAATTTTTTTTGAATAATTTGTTTTTTATTTTAAAATATCACACACTCCTCACACTATAAATACATATTCATTTCATCACTTTTTACCCACAATTCTATTCTAACTCTCATATTCTAACTCTCGTATTATAATATTATCCACCATTATAATATATTTCGGATAGTGATTTGAAGTTGTTTTGAATAAATTCGTTTACTTTATCACATTCAAAATTTATTATTTTGCAATGTCTATCATTGTGTCTGCTTTTCAAAAAAAAAAATCGAAAAGAAAAAGTTACTAATGAAACTACCGGGGAAGTTAATCATTCAAAATTTAAGGTTATTTGTAACGTTTGCGAAAAAACGTATCATTATGAGCGTGAAATCGGTCTTGGTTCTTATATGCGACATTTACGAACAAGGCATTCCGAGAAATATGAAAATTATATGCATGATGCACGGAGACGTCGAGACGGGTAGGATGTGACATGTTACAACGTCTACATACACGTTATGAAAAATTAAAATTTATTATTAATCTTAACGTAGTTATATAAATTTTCTAAAGAAATATTGCTTTTTTTGGAACCTTTGATTGGAACCGTGATCAGAACCGTCTGGACCCGGGAACGCTGAGACCCGGAACCGGCCCGGGGAACCGTCAAACCCGCCGGTTCCCAAGACCCGGCGGAACCGGATAGAAATTGGAACCGGAGGTTCCAGTTCCATTTTGGACCCGGAATCAGAGAGTTGTACCAGAGACCCGGAACCGGCCACGTCTAGTTCGGAATCATTTTTTTTTTTGGACTAAGAATCGGTTTCCTTGCTCATTGTCAAAAAAAAATTAAAAAAAATGATACACAAACGGCTATAATTAAAATAGACGTGGTTTGGTTTGTTTTTTTATTTTTAAAATAGTAATCCGATATGACATAGTGTTAAACGGTTGAGGTGGTGTTGTGCCTTGCCATATCGAAAGTCGGAGTGTGGGTATTCGAGTCCGTAAAAGACCGGCCTCTTTCGGTAAGCGATATTTAAGCTAGCCTCAGTCCTGAGCTATTAGGTCTCATGATTAACCGTTCATCGTACTCCTATGGGATCGAGGACGAGAGGACCCTTCCGGTTAGGGTTTAACCGTTTTTATAAAAAAAACAGTAGTTGGATTGGTTGGAAGCTGGAAATGAAAAAAAAAAAAGAAAAAAAAAAGATGTCGGCAGCTCTTGGCAAGACTCTCACAGTGAGTTCTATATACGCCTCTATCCCTAAAATGAAGATAAAAATAGAGTTCTGCTCAAAATAACTTCCATAAAGATAATTATATCCCTATTTATTTTTAGGGATATGAACAGTGCATCCCTACTTGTGGGGATGCACTATTCATGCCCTAAACATATTTAATTATTAAAACTTATAGGGATAGGGATAGTGATGCTGTTGGAGTGAAAAAATAAATATTTAATGTGTATAAATAGGGTTATGAGGTAGAATATGTATTATTTAATATTATTTGAAATGTTATAGGTATAAGGATATAGATGCTGTTGTGGAGGTTTTTGAATTGAGATGTTGTAAAATAGGGATATGTATTATTTTATATTATTTTAGGGATAAAATTTGGGGCCTCTGCTGGGAGTGGCCTAGTGAAAGAGAGAAAAGAAAGGAGAGTGATACAGCTACTCCCTAAATCTACAATATTTTTACACCATCTCACCACATGTTTTTTACTTTTAAAAAAAATTTATAAAAATTGAAAATATCACAACCACAAAATTATACTGCGAATAAAAATGATATAGATTTGAGGGAATAGGTCTATCATTACTCGTAAAGGAAATCATTTTATATGTTGATATGGGCCCTACTCACATGAACCTATCAAAAAAATAATAGAAAACCAAATTAATTTTCACCTTGAAAGGCTTTCAACCGGTGTACTTAAAAAATAAAAAATAAAAAAAAATAATACACAACGGTGTTGTGTCAACGATGCGGATTTTGCGGTGTCCGTATCATTAATCTATAAAAAAATTATAGCATTATAATTAAATTGACACAATAAATGATACAACATAATCACCGACATTTGATTTTGGATTTCGCGGTGTCCGTATCATTACTCTATAAAAAAAATTATAACATTATAATTAAATTGACACAATAAATGATACAACATAATCACCGACATTTGATTTTGATGAACGTAGAGAATTAAATGTTAAAATAAATAAGGGGGAATGAGGAGGAAGGGCGAAATATTTCATCAATTGAGTAAAAGGACAGTTTTTAAACTTTTTGCGCCGAGAATAACTATTTATTCATCGTCGAAATTCACTTGTGTTCGAAATTCATTATTTAAATTAACTGCCTAAATTCATTCATCGAAATTCACTAATTTTCAAAATTCATTATTCGAGATTATTTGATTTTCGGGATTCATTATCAAAATTCATTTTAAATTCATTGATTTTGGGATTCATTGAGGAGATTCATTGATTTTCGGGATTCATTTGTTTGTCTTACCATTATAAAAATTATGCGATTGTTCTTCTCCTATATAAAAATATGTAAATTTGTCCCATTCTTAAAAATATTCCAGATATTGTCCTTATCCCTAATTTTCCAAATAAATAATGATATGAACAAATCTACTACCTTTTTTTTATATTTTTTATTATTATTTTTTTGAAAGGTACCGCCCACTCTATTTATTTAACCCCTCCTCTTCCATTTCTCCCACACAAACCTCCACCTCACCCCCCCCCCCCACCCTGCCCCTGATTTACTTCTACTCCCTCCCCGGTTTTACTCCTCCCTCCCTCACTCTTACTCACCGGCGAAAATAATCCTTTCATTTTCTCTTCCACTTCTCCCAGCCAAAACTCCACCTCCACCTCCACATCCACCTCCACCTCCGTGAAGCTTTCATCCAGTAAAATCCTTGCTGCTTTCATCTCCGGGCTAGGGGCTGGGTTTGCAACAGGTCGAAGAGAAACTCAAACCGGCGCTAAAGAAGACACTCCTTGCTGCAAAATAAAGAGAATAAAATCAATTTCATTAGCCGGAGACGTTTTGAATAAAACTCGCAAACACATCCCTTTTATGTAATTTTTCTCTCGTTCCTCTCTTCTTTTACTATCCTGTTTCTTTCATTGGTGTGTTTTATAATGAAAGTTTTGTCTCATGTACATTTTTCCATTCAGATCTACAATTTTCTGTTCAGATCTAGGAAGCACCACCTAATTATAAGATACTCCATTATTTACATGATACTAATTTTGCTGTTAACACTATGAGTGTTTTACCTTAAAACATCGAGAAAAGCAGTTTTGTTAAATTCGCTTCAGGTAATTTAAATGGATCTGGGACTGAAGCCATTGGTGGTATTATTAATTTTCTTTGCGTTTTTTTTTATAAGGGTAGTTCTGGGTATAGGACCTTTATTTGAGGCTACTCTTCCCGTCATCTTTCTTCCTTATAATTTTGTCTTGTCGGTTGGTCTTCTATTTTTCTTCGCGTCCCAATAGAAAGACCGCGGATGTCATGACATACTTTTGTTGGGTAAGCAACCTCGTCGCTGCAAAGCTGTGTCAGGCCAGTCACCAAGCTCAACTTACAGTATTTATCTTTATCTATTTTGTTAGAGTCTTTTTAATTTTTTATAGTATAATTGTTATACTACATCACATTATTGACCATACATTTTTACCGTATTTGAAAGTGTAGAAATTTATGGTTATAAAGCATGTGACTTGGTGCAGATTTTTAAATCGGTGTTTAGTCTTTATACTTTACATGGTGGAAGGCTATGGAGATGGAGGATTTGATCCAAAGAAAATACAATACAAACATTGATGCAATCCGAAATATAGGTAATGTAATTTTACATAATTTCATTTCCTTCAAATTTCAAATTTACATTGTTATAGTTTTTAGGGCGGTAGATCCTTTTTCTAAAACCATTGCACCAAAATAGTGTAATATTACACAATTCTTCCCAAACTATTCTACGCTAAATTTTACATTATTCTTCTCCAACCATTCCAGACTTGTTACTAAATTAAGCCAAAAGAAAGAAAAGGACACTTGTTACTAAATTAAACCAAAAGAAAAGGAAAAAAAAATGGGGGGAAAATGGTTTTTCGTGAACAAGTTCGTGTTCGGCTCGTTAATGTTCGTGATCGTTTATTCGTTTATCTTTACGAGCCGAGCTCGAACATTATTGTAGGCTCGCTTACTAAACAAACAAAAACGAGCTTGGTTCGCGAACATTCGATTATATTCGCGAACGTACTTATAAAAATACATCAATTTACGCTAGCCCTAATTCAAAAGAGGATAAATCATCTATTATTCTAATAGAGATGATAGATTGATTTTATATAATATTTAGATATTTTTATAATAATTTTTGAATATGCACTTTATGTTTTATACCTTAACGAACCGAACTCGAGCCAAACTCAAGTCGAAAGACAATAATATGCAAGCCAAACTCGAACGCGAGCTCGAACATTTCATCTTTTAAACGAGCTGAGCTCAAACATAAATTTTTTGTTCGTTTAACAAACAAGCTCGTGAGCTAAACGAGTTTGAGTTCGAACCACCAATACTTGACTCGGCTCGTTAACAGTATACGTGTGTGGGGTACACTTCTCTGTGTTATTGTTTATCATAACATCAAATGAAATAATGTAATCGTTTGTTGATATAATGATATGTATTTGATTCTTTTCTTTCGCTTATGTAAAAAGCAGGCGAAATGTGTTTTCAGTACTATCTAGATCTACGCAGAGAATTGAGTTATGACTCTTTTGACGCCAATGGCGAGAAGAAAGTTTCACAAATCTTCTACTACCAGGGTCGGAAAAAAGATAAAGATAAAAATGACTCGGTGGAGGAAGTCACTTTCATCTGTTTCAAAAACCGTGATTTAGCCGCCAAGGTCTTCCAAGGCTCCAACCAAGTCAAGCACTCAAAGGTTCCATATGAGACTGTGCAACAGGAAATTAGAGAGTTAAGCGATGCACTCGGCCAATGTATCGAATTCGTGGTTGCAATTAACTCTCGGGTATGTATGGTTTGGACGGAAACTGAAGATCATGGTTAATGATCGTCGTGAGGAGGGTCATACTGACGAGGTGTGGAACGATATACTAAATCGTAATCGTCGTGAGGAGGGTTATACTGACGAGGTGTGGAACGATATACTAAATCGTAATCTTTAAGATCGGGCTCGAAAAACATTTTCTCGGAAGAACCTTTTTTCTGAAATGCTTTGACCGGCTCAACGTTGTATAAGTCTATTTTTCCAATTCTATATAATTTTCATTTCCTTCAAATCTCAAATTTGGATTGTTATAGTTTTTATTGTGGTTTTTTTATATGTTTCAGGATGGACCCACAAGCACCCGTTTTTAATGAGCAATAAGAAGGAAATTATTGAGATTTTTTCAAAAGTTAATCATGGGCTTAGTTCTAAAGACTATAAGAAGGAAATTATTGAGATTTTTTCAAAAGTTAATCATAGGCTTAGTTCTAAAGAGAAGACTATGTTAAGCTGTTGGCGACACTTGAGTGTATTAGATGCAAATGAGCTAAATGATGAAGTCATTATGCATAAAATGTGGACTAGGAAAACAATGTGTTCGGAGTTTCAAACAATGTGTTCGGAGTTTCCTCTTATCATTATGGAGATGTGTCACATCTCTTGTGATTCCTCCGGAACGTATATCAGCATTATGTCGACAAGGAGTGTAAAATGAAGTTGGATCCCGTTTTCGATGAAGGCTAAAAACATTGGCCACACATTTTATACCCCGTATTCATGAATGTTTATATAGCTGATGGATATATGATGCGATCGAAGATTAGACGTTGTGGCTTGGAGTTTATTTATTTGATCATTTATTCCACATCGTTTCCGGAACAAATTTTATTAGATTTTTGTTATTATTTATTACCATCAAAACTGATTCTCTTGTTCTATCTCAAATGATCAATGGTGCAACTGTTCCATCGCCGGATTTGCCGGTGATTGTGGCCGACATCAAACATCCTCTAAACTGTATGGGCACGAGTAATCCTTGCTACCTAAGTAGGAAATGTAATTTGATTAGGCATTGTACTGCTGTTTTTGCTATAAAAAAAATCTGATTAATCCAGTATTTTGGACTGGATTCTTTCCCTCTTGGGTTCTTTCGGCGATGAAGGAAAAAGATGTGGATAGGGCTACCTGATGTATTCTGTCTTTCTCTAATCAAATATTACGTTTCTGGAAAAAAATATCAATTGTTATGACATAATTCATTTCTCATGTATTAATAACCAAGATTTCAATCTATATTTTTCACTAATTATTACTTTTAATTTATTAGTTCTTCCAAAAAAAAAAATTTATTAGAGAAAACGGTACACTAGCTGTAAACTGTAATGGCATGGCGGTGGGCAGATGGGGACAAAGGCATTGAAGATGGTAAAACATATGGGTTATATCCTATGTTGCAACCGACAAAGACATTACCACGGCATCACTTGCAAGATTTATTACTGCAGACACCTGTATACTGCATATTACACAAGAACATTAAAAATATATAGACACTTACACGCGCTTGAGGACAGCGTAGTATATATATATATATATATATATATATATATATATATAATTATATATATATATATATACAAAAAAATATATAAAAATACAAAAATACAAAAAAATATAAAAAATATAAATAGCCGTGTCGGGAACGTGTCTCTCGTGTCGGGACGTGTCCCTCCGTGTCGCCTCCGTGTCCGCCTTGCGTGTCCCTGGCGTGTCGGGGGCGTGTCTCAAGCGTGTCGGTTTTAAAATTTAATTTAACATTATTTTAAATCAACCGACACGCCGTGTCGACACTGCATGTCGGCGCGTGTCGGACGCGTGTCGTGTCGGAAAGCGTGTCGGATACGGCAAGACGTTACCCATATTGGAGTGTCGGTGCAACATAGGTTATATCATTGTTTTCCCAAATACCTTTTTTTTTTGGTCTTCTTCTACTACTTAGATAACCTTTGCATTTTCTTTTTTATCTTCCCATCGTGTTCCCCACTGTTCATATATATATATATATATATATTGTAAAAAGATTAACATATTTATAGCATTAGCATGAAAGGGATATTCAAATATCTAAAGAATCAACAAGTAATATCCAAAAAAAAAAAAAAACGAAACTATAAACATAGAGTCACATGTTTGGGGCTCCGTCACTATTTTTGATTCAAGTTATTCTTATAAAACATAATGATGATACATTCATTAAATTTGATGCACCGATATTTCTTAATCAACTCGAGTTTGTTTGATCGTTAAGTTAAACGAATAAAAGAGAGTCGTTTTTGAACAAATTCAGATTCGACTCGTATGAACTCGAGTTTGTTTGATTGTTAAACTAAACAAACAAAAGAGATTGATCATTAAAAAGGCATAAGTGAGATAGTGTGTTGCATTGCCAACTTAGCCTTGAATCTGGAATGTTGGAGTTTGAATCCTGTACAGGGCAACCCCTTTCATAAAAAAAAAAAGGTTCAAAATCTAAGTACAATAAACCATTGAGGCATATCCTTTGATTTACATTTTTCATAGGGACGGGTTGGTGGGGAAAATTTATTCACCAATGTTGCATTTGCTGGATATACAGAAATCGAATCCGGATCCGATCTATAATTGGATCGTCAGATCTGATTCACAGCACCGATCGAGACACTCGATCTTGCACAGTGGAAGCTACGAATAAATTCGCATGCTGTTTTACCACGATTTGATTCGCATAAACAATTAATCTAACTATGAGAAGGTTGAAGATTTACTTCATTGAAGAGGAATAGTAAATCGACAGAGAGGGAGAAGTCGCAGTCTTCCAGATTGTATCTCCTAGCGACGACTGGTGGACGTCGATCATCGCCGTAGAACCTCCTCGAATATGCACAAGAAAAACTCTAAGTTTTTTTTCTCTTAATGACTAGAACAAGAAACTAATTTTCTATTCTTTTTAATTGTAAGTGGCGAAATTAATGTGTGTAATTGTGTTGGGAAGAACTCTCTTTATATTGGAAAATAACTATTAAATAGAGAGTTATCATTTTCACACTACAATTACCTATTCCCATAAGGAAAGGATATTTGCCATAAGATAAGAGACAATTCCCAAAAAATCAATCTCTTATCTATTTTCCATTAATTATCCAACAAATAAATAATTAATAATTACACATGTGACAAATCTAGGAAAATTTCTTTTCCTAATTTATCACAAAATGTAGGCGCTACTCATGTCATCAATTTTAATAGAAAATATCTTTTCTATTTTACATATTATTTAATAAATAATATTGCATATTCATTAAATAGACCAACTATTTAATTTATTCTCGATGTTTCATAAAACGAGAAAACACTCTCGCGTGTTAGAGCCAACCAGGGACCATTGGACTGACTCTATAACCAAGAAATTTACAATAAATTGAATAAAATATTCATCGAGCGTAATATTTCTACTCAACTTATTAATTCGGAATTACGCCACCATAAATCCAAATCGAACTCTATCGATTATAGATATAACTTATTCTCAAAACTTCGAGTCGATAAGTGTCCATTTCTAAAATCACTACATACAGACTAACCCTCCATAGACTATCCGTAACGAAGTGGGATTATTTCCGTAAACCTTCTTCACTACATTTTATCCTTATTTACCATTAACCCACTAGTGATCAATTAGTTCATAACCAATACGAACTCCACGGATCGATCAGTTTCTAGGATTAACAAATAAGGGGATTGTCTTTCTACTTCGCAGAAGGAATTGATTCAATATCCGTCAGAGACACACACTTCTCACTCATTCCAGAATAGTGCCAACGTGAAAGTGATTCGGACCGCGCCTCTTAGCGATCCTTAACGAACACATCAAACCCTTTCCTGAAACAAGTAGGAGTCTGTAATCACTTCAGCTTGTGATTTAATAAGATTTCTCAATCATGGAATTATATGAGAAACGCAGATTAAATCGGTCCAGTCCTATATGACTCTCATCATATATAAATCCCCCACTTAGACAACCAATGTCGACGGTCCGGATAAGACGGTCACACCATAAAGTGTTCTGGGCGCATTAATGGTGGTTTAATCAATAGACCACATACTTTGATTAAGTTCACCACGGACTAATAGTTCAAGTGTATCACCATCAACTTAATCCTTATGTGTGACACACACTAAGTTATATGGCTACATATGATACGACTTGAGGTTTTCAGCAGTGTATTAAATATAAACACAAAGCAAATAATAAGATGAAATAAAATCTATCATTTATTAAATAAAAACAAAAATTACATAAATTGTCTTTCGGACACTACACCTAACAATCTCCACTTGCCCGTAATGACAAGCAACAATTGTTTTTAGAGCACACTCTGTTACATATATCTATCTACTACATATTTCTCCCACTTGCTCTAAAGCAGATGAGACATGTCTCTCACTCCCATACCCTCCAAGTGCTTGTCAAAGACATTAGATGCCAACGTCTTGGTAAACAGATCAGCTAGGTTGTCGGTCGAGGCGATCTTTAGGACCGAAATGTCGCCCCTGTGCACGATCTCTCTGATCAGGTAGTACTTTCTCTCTATATGCTTTGATCTCTTGTGACTTCGCGGTTCCTTGGAATTCGACACCACTCCATTGTTGTCACAATAAAGTGGTATTGGATAGTTTATATTCGGAATTACTTCCAAATCACCAAGAAACTTCTTGAGCCATACCGCTTCCTTAGCTGCCTCAGAGGCTGCTATGTACTCGGCTTCCATAGTTGAATTGGCAATGCTGGGTTGCTTTACGCTTCTCCAAACTACGGCTTCACCTCCAAGAGTAAACACTGAGCCTGAGATCGACTTACGATCATCCTTATCTGACTGAAAGTCAGAATCAGTGTAGCCTACGATATTCAGGTCTGCACCAGAATATACAAGCATATAATTCCTCGTTCTCTTAAGATACTTGAGGAGATTCTTTACTGCTGTCCAGTGCTCCATGCCTATATTTGACTGAAAACGACTGACCAAGCCTGAATGCAAAAGATAAACATATCCATATCTACATAATTTCATTTCCTTCAAATCTCTAAATTACATTGTTATTGTTATAGTTTTTATTGTGGTCGTTTTTATATGTTTCAGAGAAGATAAACGCCTATCAATGATATACAATCAAATAAGGTCGTATGAGGTGAAAAATAGCTCAAACCTTTTGAGATTTATACGAAATGTATATCAACATTATTACGAAAAACCGGATCCCATGAAATAGCTTTCGATGAGATTCAAAAGCACTGGCCATATTTGACACACCGTATTCATGAATATTTATTCCAAGCTGATGGCCAATGTTTCAAGGAGGAGATGTATATGTCTATGATCTTCACTCACCCATTTCTGAAACATGATTTTAAAACTTTATCATGCGATTAAGTCTTGTGATGAAGGGTGTGTCCTTATACATTAGTCTTCCCAAATAAGCCTAAGATCATAACATGTGAATGAGGTCTCTAAACCACAATCTACAATTGTGTTTCTGCCTTAAAAAGGACTACAACGAGGGCACTATAGACATTCCTCTTAGACATCGACAAATATTCATCATCTCCTATAGCTCGGAAGAGTGCCACCGACACTTCAATCCAATGTAACCGTAACATCTTCAAGAGCATCATATGAAAGCAAAGCACTGCAAAACAACGATCGAAGAAGAAAATGACAATAAAAACCTCATAGCCCTTAATGGATTGAGAGAAAATGAAGGAAAAGAAAAGTAGATTCAAAGGGATTTGATTTTAGGCGTTTGGTAAATTTTAGTAAAAAAAACAAGGGTGGAAGAGATGAAAAAGAAAAAGGTCAAATAGAATTTTGACAACATTTTTTTCGTTCCAAAATACGTGAGAGCTTTTTTTACGTAATATTTAATCGACAATGTCTATGTCTATGTTTATTTTTAACCAAAACAGACTTTACAATCTCTTTTCATTTCTTTTATATCACTCTATCTCAAATATTACTTTTTATTTGTTTCTTTCGGTCATTATAGCAGATCCAAATAAAAAATTCACTGGGGACTGGGCAGCCAGTAATTGGTCCAGAAAGTGTTGCTAGCTCTCCTCGTATTTGCGGTGATGCTTTATCCACCACCACCAAAGAGATTATATCAGCATTAGTAGTAATGTATAAGGAAATAGGCTTAACTGAAAGTTTAATTTGTATTTAATCAAAACATGACACACGTCATACAAAACTAATTTAGGTTTATAAACAAAATAGGCTATTACAAACACAATAAAACCATGTAATCAGAATTAAAAAAATGTAATTAAGATATCGTGTTTACATTGAATGCAAACCGCAATATAATTTTCCACGTGTATATATATATATATATATATATATATATATATCTCTCGTAGTGTACATTAACATTCATTTTTTAAAAACATATTTGGATAATGATATTTTGAAAAATACTTAAACAAACGACGCAACTTGATTTTACATTATTAATTATAACAGGCTCTACGTGTCGTGATCAATGCGGTCAAGAGAATCTATGTCCTTGAAACATGTTAACTAATAATATGAAACCTACGAGGTTGAAGAGAAGCAAACGAGTCAACAGAATCTCTTCTCTTTTGAGGTGAAGTGGCCGACGTGAAACGATCGTAACCACACGCGGTTTAAACACGAGAATGAATCGTGTGGTGTGTGTGTCTCACACCGTGCATAAAACACCGCACAAGAACCACCCCTTTTTTCGTGGGACAAAATAATAAATTAAAAGCTTTTTCTTATCTTCCCGTTCCGTATGTTAAGAACTTTAAAAACAAATCCTATTAAGTAACAAAATCTCTTTAAAAGTGAACAACATGTGGATGAAGAAGAAAACAAACCTCTTGTCTTGTAGTATTAATTTGTAAAACCCCATATATTTGTTAAAGGGTTCTTTGAACATACCATAACCACTTGTGTTTGTTTTGTATAAGCTCCTTTTCGTCTAAATCTCTAGTAAGGTGTAAAAGCTGTGACCTTTCATGTTTTGGGCTCTTGCTAATCTAAGTCGAATCTGTGCTACTTTTGTTAAACAAGTTTCTTTTTGGAATATCTAGTAATCTAGATTTAATGATTAAACTAATCTAAGTCGAATATGTGCTACTTTGTAAAACAAGTTTCTTTTCGTGAAGCCAACTCAGCAGCTGACTTCCTTGCCCGGCATGCCTCTCAACATTCGCATGGGAATCGTTTTGACCAAACTACTCAGTTACCATTACAACTCCGTCGTATTCTACATTCTGATCAACATGGGATACCGAACATACGATTGACGAGATAGCCCTCTCTCACAGATGGACGCACCCTACACTTTATTGTGGAAGGGTGCAAACCAGGTACTCATGGCTTAGTTACGAGCGTGTGGATGGCTCTTCTCATCATGCGTTTATGGCGCGTCACCGATGGATGGTCCAATCTTCTCAAAAAACTTTTGTGGCTCAAGTCTTGGCGCAGCTTTATTGGACACACCCTCCAAACGCAACTTGACTCTGAGTCAACCATGATGAATGTTTTAGCCGTCATTGACGGATCAAGATCTTTTTCAACCATAGAAGAGCGGGGAACCCACTTGCTTTTTTTTCCGTTTGTAACTTTCTTTTTGGGAGACTTTATTTTTAGGCGTAGGTCTTTGCCTTTTCCTACGAGGCAGGATTTTCCCACACTGGGTTTGTCACTCATAGGTTTTTAGAGGCAGGCCACGCTTCGTCTACGTTTTTTGGTATAAGGGAGGCTACGATATGGCTTGCATTTAACCTTATTTTTTCTTAATAATAAAAGGTTTAAGTCAAAAAAAAAAAATCTAGTAATCTAGATTTAATGATTAATAATTGTGCCTTAATCTGTGTTAAAGGTGTTTAAACCGGAAAATGCTTGATTAATTTTTCTGATGTAAATCGGAAATTTGCTTTAAGTTAATGCTTGCTCAAACCTCGTCTAAATCTCGTTTTAGATAATATGATGATATATCGATTTTGGTTTGTTACACATAATTTCATGTGATATAACCGTATTATAGGGTATTTTCACATTTTAGTAGTGTTCCAAAATATAAGTCATTCTCACAAAACAATACAATATTAAATGTATTGTATTCATTTTCACATTAAACAATGTAATATTATTAGCCGGTCCTAGAAAACAATACAATATTTTGTATTGAAAAATTAAAAATTACTTCCTCCGTTCTTATTTAATTGTCGCAGTTGCCAAAATCAAAAGTTCATTTTTATCTGTCGTAGTTACGTTTCCAATACATATTTTAATATTCTTTATGTTTTTCAATATTACTTTCTAGGTTCATTCAATCAATCAATATTTCATATTCAATACAACACTATACTTTTCAAGATTATTTTAGTACTACCTCCGTCTCACATCCACACAGATTAAGAAAACAATTAATGTGTGACACATATACCCCTACTTCATAATAAATGCTTGTTTTGGAATATGAAAATTGCATACAAACATTAAATGGTGATAGGGGTAAATTTGAAAAAGATACATTAAATGATGCATTGTTATTCTAAATAGACAATTTTTATGAGACGGTTTATTTTAAAAAAGTGGACTTTTTGTGGGACAGAAATAATACTACCTCCGTCCCACAAAAAGTGTCCACTTTTTGTTGGACACGGAGATTAAGAAAATAATTAATGTGTTGTATTTTAAGAATGAATATACAAATATACCCTTAACTAATCATAAATGCTTGTTTTGGAATATGAAAGGATTATGGAAAATTATGTTAAAATAGGGGTATGATTGGAAAAAATGTATTTAATGATGTATTGGAAATTTAAATGGACACTTTTTATGGTACAATTCATTTTTCCGTTTTGGACACTTTTTGTAGGACGGAGATAGTATTTTATAACGAAAGTCAATGCAATTACGCATTTTCTTAATTTGTGTGTTTTTCTCAATGATACAGATAATAAGGAACAGAGGAGTAACTCATTTATTAGGGCTTTTTAATCTGTGTGAAATTGCCAGAATATAGTATTGGTAACATATTTTTTTGGTAAATGTGTTTTTAGTATTGGAAATGTATTTTTTTTTATTGAAGACGTAAATATTTTGTTGGTAAAGTGAGAAAAAAGTAATAATTATGTATTGGAAATATAAATTGACAGATAAATAAAAACAAAGCGAATTTTAAAATGTGACAGATAAAAAAACGGAGGGAGTAATTTTTATTTATATAGTATTACCTCTGGTTTACAATATACGTCATCTTACATTTTTTGATTTATCCCACAATATAAGTCATTCTACAATACTCATGCAATATTTATTGCTTCTTTCTCTATCTTACCCTTAATTTATTATGAATCCAACAACTTTCATTACTCAACAACTATTGTTGTAGTTTTGAGGGTCTTGATTGATCACCAATGCTATAAAAAACCTGCAAATTTTATGAAGAACGGATCCTCGCAGTCACGCGTATATCGTTGTCCTTCTTAAATTTATTCGACCCCTAACTTGTCCGGAGTATCACGAATAATTTAAGTGAGATACTGATCGAGAGCCTTGCCTTTGTCTAGGACAAAATAGATCAAAAGATTACTTGAAGTGTTTAGATGTTTAAGACTTTATCAAGGATGCATACAATTGTTGTGTGTTTGTTCAACAATGTAAAAAACCTTTATGGTACTTGGATTGCAGAGAAATAAGTTACAAGTTCAGTAATTTAAGGTTGCAACCTAAGTGAAAAGGTATCACTTGGTTATAACCACTTAAAAGGACCAAGAGGTACTAAAAATCGATTTTAAGCCACAGCGGGCGCCGTGTGCACTGTGATCAACAAAACCGCAAAACTCTCTGTTCAACATTTAGGCATCTTTGAATCACCACAAAGCGTAAGGTTGTCGATCCAGCAGCGTCGCTTTGTCTGCTTTCACCAAAAGCTGATTTTTGGTCCTTTAACTGGTTTTCCGGTCCTTTAAGTGATTTTCTCGAACTATACTTGCTTATTTTCCATCCGTATACTCATATACACTTATATAAGCGTGCACTCCGCACCTCCAAACTTATTATTAAGTGTTACGAGTATATCCACCTTGTACTAAGCCCGATTACCTCAACGGCTTGTGATTATACTTAAATCACCAACATTCCTCCCCATTTAAGTGTAATCCTTGGTTTAGTAAAACAAACGATCATAAAACAAACCAACTCATGATTCAATGAAAATGTCACGAAGATTGAATTTCCATCTAGTATTATTACACGCAAATATTCAAGCATTGAACCCTTTATACATTTTGAATACATGTACATAACAATACACATAAATTGAAACTACTTCAAAGTATTATACTTGACACCATTCTTGAAAACCGGCCTTGTGTCCATATCCATTCTTGAGCATTTAGAAAGCCAACCCAACTTTCCTTGAAGCGGCCATACTTCATACTCATATAGGTGAATCTTTAGTTTACCGCACTGCGTGATTAGCACTTTTATAAGATTCATTAAGAAGATAACACTTCAACCTAATCTCACGGTGTAAACAACACATACCTTCGGGATTAATACATGTGCTCAAGTTTCCAAAGACAAGCTTACCACATTGAATTTAGCCTAAGGCATTGTACCAAAGTGGAAATGGGGCCCCATATTCGTAAACTCATACAGTTGTAGTCCCATCCCGACTACCGACTTTTGTAACAAGTCCTTAGCCAATCCTTTCATCAAATGATCAGCCAAATTTCTTTGAGATCTCACATACACAACCGATATCACCCCGTGAGAGATCAACTCACGTACTGCGCTATGTCTAACGCCTAAGTGTCGCGACTTTCCATTATACACTTGACTATATGCTTTAGACAGTGTTGATGAACTATCACAATGGATAGATATTGGTGATATTGGTTTAGGCCATAAAGGAATTTCATGAATCAAATTCTAAGCCATTCTCGCTTTCTTTACCGGTGCCGCCAAGGCAATGAATTCGACTCCATAGTCGAGCTAGATATACATGTACATTTCTTAGAAGCCCAAGAAATGGCACCTCCACCTAAAACAAACACCCATCCACTAGTAGAAGAATGATCTTCTACATTAGATATCCAACTAGCATCCGAATATCCTTCAATCACCGAAGGATATGCAACATAAGTCAAACCAAAATCTTTGGTAGACTTTAGATATCTCAATACACGAACAACCGCTCTCCAATGACAGTTACCTGGGTTACTAGTATATCTACTTAGTTTCCCAACTGCATAGGCGATATCCGGTCGTGTACTAGTCATTGCATACATCAAACAACCAATGACTCGTGAATATTCAAGTTGATTCAACTGTTTCACCTTTATTAGGTCCAAGCTTCTCGCGAGGTTCCATGGGAGAATTTGCCGGAGTACAATTTTCACAATTAACTTTTTCAACACTTTCTCAATATAATGAGAATGTGTTAGTAAAAATCCTCCACGATTTCTCTTGATTTTAATACCAAGAATTACATCCGCCTCCCCATGTCTTTCATAGAGAATCTAGAAGATAAGAGTTCTTTACACTTATCAACCGATTTTGGTTCGTACCAAAATCAACATTTCATCGACATATAGACAGATTATCACACCGTTACGGTTTCATCAAATCTACTATAAATACACTTGTCCGATCGATTGAGTTTAAACCCACTAGCCAAGACAACCTCATCAAACTTTTGATGCCATTGTTTAGGAGCTTGTTTAAGTCCATACAATGATTTAACAAGTTTACAAACCTTATGCTCGTTATCGGGCATAATAAATCCTTCCGGTTGCTTCATGTATATTTCCTCATCCAAATCTCCATTTAGAAACGCTGTTTTAACATCCATTTGATGGATCACCAAGTTATGAATTATGGCTAAGGCAATCAATAACTCGATTGAGAGATTCTAGCAACGGAGCATAAGTATCGAAATAATCGATACCTTCCTTTGCCTAAAGCCTTGTATAACTAACCGGGCTTTATATCGATCAACAAGATCCGTCGACTCTCATTTTCCTTTTGAAAATCCATTTGCAACCTAATGGTTTGCAACCACGTGGTAAATCCGTAAGAATCCACGATTGTTACCCATTATGGAATCCATCTCGTCATTGATGGCTTCTTTCCAAAATGATACATCCCGAGATCCCATCGCCTCGAAAATGTTCTTGGATCATCCTCAATATTGTAGCAATATGAGTATTGATATCCAACTTCATTTCTCGAACCTTCCACCAAATAAGTAACAAAATCCGTGGAAATGTTTTTATTATTCTAGCCCTCTTACTTCTTCGAAGTTGAAGGCTCAACTTGAGAATCATTATTCTCCACATTATCCACTCCAACTATTGTAGGAGCAATATCCTTTGGTCTAGGAATAGAAGTAAATCTATTCTCATCAAAGATAGCATCTCGTGATTCTATAACCGAATGTGCAACCATGGAATCACTAGGTTCTAAAACATAAAACCTATATGCCTTTGAATGACTTGCATATCCAATGAATATGCAATCGATGCCTCTTTCTCCTAAAGTTTTAATTTTAGGATCGGAAGTCTAACAACCGCCTGCTGCGCAGCCCCAAACTTTTAAATAATTCAAGTTTGGTTTCTTTTAAACCAGAGTTCATACGGGGTAGCGTAATTCCTTTTATTAGAATTTGTTTAGTAGATAACAAAGCCGTTAACATGGCCTCACCCCAAAATCCACCGCTCAATCCCGAGTAGGATAACATGGACTTTACCATCTCTTTTAGAGTACGGGTTTTCTCTCTCTGCAATGCCTTTTGTTGTGGCGATATGGTGCAAGAACCTCGTGTATTATACCACACGACCCGAAGTAGGTTGGATCATAGAATTCACCACCTCTATCGGTACGAAAATGTTTGATACTTGAATTTAATTGCAATTCAACTTCACTTTTATAAACTTTAAACTTATCAAGTGCTTCGTCTTTTGTATTAAGTAAATATACATAACAAAAGCGAGTATGATCATCTATAAAAGTAACAACATATTTCTTATTTCCCAAAGAAGGTGTGGCATAAAGATCACACAAATCACTATGGATAAGTTCCAAAATTGTAGACGACCTTTCAACACCATGAAAAGGTTGTCTTACAATCTTAGTAAGCATACAAGTAGTACACTTATCCATATTGATATCAAAAGGGGGAATCAAAGCATTCTTACACATAACATGCATACGTTTGTAATGTACGTGTCCTAATCGTGCATGCCACAACTTTGAAATATTAACATCAGAAATATGCATAACTTGATTAACTTTATTATTAACAACATTAAGCATAAACATGTTATTACACAAATAACCAAAACCAACAAATACACCATGTTTTGACAAAATAAACCTATCGGACTCATAAACTTGTTTGTATCCCGATTTACATAACAAAGCACCCGAAACAAGGTTTTTCTAAATGCATGGCACAAATAAAACATTAAATAGTTTTACAGATTTTCCAGAACTGAAATTTAAAGTAATAGTTCCTACACCACTTATTACAGCTTTCGACTCGTTTCCCATCTTTAAGATAGATCCATCGCTCAATTGGTTCAAAGTCTTCAAACCATAATCGATCTTTGCATACATGTCTTGTTGCTCCGAGTCGATCCACCACGTAACATCATCATCATGCATATAAAAGCTTGTAAATAAATGGCACATAATTCATAACCGAATTAATACCATAATTAACATTCTGACCTTGATGATGTGGTGGTCCTTGGTCTTTCTGTTGTGAATAAGATGAGAAAGGGTGTGCTCTAAAAACAATCGTTACTTGTCATTTCGTGCAAGTGGGAGATTGTTAGGTGTAGTGTCCCGAAAGACAATTTGTGTAATTGTTTTTAATAATGAATGATGTAATTTATCTCACCTTATTACTTGCTTTGTGCTTGTAAAGTAATACACCTTCCGCAAACCCTAAGTATATATGTATGTAATCACTTAACTCAAAGTGTATGGATTACACGTGAGGATTGAGTTAGCGGTGATATACTTAAACTGTTAGTCCGTGGTGAACTTAATCAGAGTTTAGGGTCTCTTGATTAAAACACCAATAATGCGCGAGAACACCTTAGGGTGTGATAGTCTTATCCGGACTGTCGGTAGAGGTACCTACGTGGGGCATTTATATATGATGGCATTCATATAGATTGGACCGATTTAATCTGAATTTCTCGGTATAATTCCGTAATCGAGGAATCTTATTAAATCATTAGATGATCATATATGGATCAACCTTAATCCTGAGGTGATCACGAGTGGTACCGCTTGTCCCGGGTAGTGTTTGATGTGTTAGTTACGGTTCACTTAAATATGTGTTCCAAGCCACTTCTCATTGGCACTATCTCCGGATGAGTGAGTAGTTACGATCTTCTTCACAGACATGGAATCCATTCCTTCCTCTGCGGGAAGTAGAGAGACAATCCCTCATTTGTTAGCCCTAAGAAAGTGATCGATCGGCCGAGTTCATATTTAGACTAATTAGCTACTAGTCGATATGTGAACTAATTGATCACTAGGGGTTGATGGTAAATAAGGATAAGATATTCGAAGTCGGGTTCACGGAGACTTCCCACTCGAATGGACGATCTATGGAGGGTTAATCCGTATGTAGTGATTATATCAATGGACGCTTATTCACTCTATGGGTTGAGTATAAGTATACATCTATAATCGGTAGAGTTCAGTTTCGGGTTTATGGTGGCGTAATCCCGGAATTAATAATTAATGTGCTTATTCTGTTCGATGAATAATTAATTATTGGAGCTACTGGTTATAGGTCCATGGTCCCCGATGTGGCTTCTGTAATTCGGACAAATAATCTTGTTATTTGGGCCTCAGTGATAATTAATTGGCTGGGCTAATTAATTGATATGCTTGGATATTATTTAGCTGGGCTAGATAATATTATACACATAAAAGACATTTTATGTGGGCTTAATTAACCTAAAAGTGGCGCCTCCTCCTTTATTAATTATCACAAGAATTATTTTTTGTGATGTGGAAAATAAAAGATATTCTTGTTATATGATTGGTTGGATGACTTTTTATTTGATTTCCTATTGGTCAATACATGTCACAATTAGTCATTAAGGAAAATATCTTTTATTTTGTTTAATTAATTATTTATTTAATTAATTAAAACTTGAGGTTAAGGATTTACTCTCCTATAAAAGGAGAGTTATTCCAAGGGTAATTTACAAGTGTGAATTTCGACTACCACCACTAAAAGGAGAGAAATAATTAGTTTTTTCATCAGGGTTTTGTAGAAGAAAAACTCTAAGTTTTTTGAGTGTGTTGCATATCAAGGAGGCTTGAGTATCAATAAGAGTGTCCACCAACCGCCGTTTGGAGAACACATCGGAAGATCAAGGCATCTCTCCCGATATTGGTAACTTAATTTTAACCCCCTTGTAGTTTATTTAAGTCCTTTAATTATGCGTTATGTTATATGAATCGTGATCCGTCCGCTGCGAATAGATCTAACTTTGTAAGATCTAAGAACCTGCATCCTTCATGTGGCATCGGAGCAAGGTTCCACGATTTATATAGTCATAATCGCAATTAAACGATTTAAAGGAGTGGAATTGCCTGTAGGTGATATTTTACTTATTATTATGCATTAATAATTTTTAAATTGCTATGGTTGAAGAGATGGATTAGGGTTGGCACCGTTTTCCCGTTAGATCTATTGTAAACTCATATAAACGATGAAAATTCGTTCATATGAGTATAGGAAATTATGTAATTTATATATTATTGCAATTTTAATTTCCAGAAAATAGATCTGTACATTATCTGTTTAGTCTTTTCGTTTTTTCCGTTGTTTGAGCCGTTAAAACGAAGATCCCTCCGGTCAGAATCAATATTGGAAGTTGATGAACTATCCCACAAATTTTGGTGTCGATCAGAGTCCGTTTGGGTTTCCGTTCGTTGCTGCGAAGTGGCTGCTGTAACAGAAAAACGCAGGATTCACAGAAACCCTAACTGTGACTTCTTCGATTTTCTGGGAACAATTGGACCGTTCAAATTAAAATCCGACCAGTCAGATCGACAATCATGGAGTTTTGGACGTGAGATAAAATTTTCAGGACGATCGGGATTCATCTTCATCCCCGATCGATCTCGGGAAGTATATGATGCGCTGCTGTGAGAGTCTGTTTCAGCAGCAAGTTGGGCGGCTCACTGGAGAAAATTGACAAGTCAAAGCTCCGATCCGACCGTCCATATTGAAGCCCGAGGAGTGAACAACAGATCTGGAAATTTTCGTAGCGATTCAAGTTCGTTTGGTTTGCCGATCGTCGAAAATTTTGAACAGCTGCAGATTTTATTAGAAAGTAGTAAACCCTAGTTAGGGTTTCGTTTTTTATTTTCTAATAGATTAGTTACGGGGGTGCCAACGGTCCATCTCGGTGTTTATTTTCCGCACTAGTATACATGTGTAGATTGTATGAGTAGAACCGGAAAATTGCCATGACATGCATCATATCATGAATTCCACTCCATATGCATACATGTAGAAATTAATTCGAGGAATTAGTTAGGCATGTATAAAACACACGATTAGTTTTAATTAATTGTTTGATATTAATTAGAAACTAATTAGGGTAAAAACCGAGGAACACGGGTTTTTTCAATCGTCGAGGTTGGGTGATGGATTCTCGGTGAATCCTATTCTGCGAAAGCATAAGGAGTAAAATCTCGAAACCTCGTGGTTAAGGTGTTGGATTCTTGGTGAATTCCACCTTACCCAAGACGAGATTACGTTTTTGTTCCGTAGTGTCTACGTGAAAGTTTGATGTTTAAGGATTGGATAATCACGGGCAAACAGGTTCGAAAGTGGTTTAACCACGGTTGGGTGGTCAACGATAGCTACGGCTCAATCGACTTCACCCTCCACGTGTGGCGTTTGCACGGGGTCGGGCAATACCGAGTCATCCAAAAGCCACCGCGGCTCAACGGAGCTCTTCTAGCCTTGACCCGTCCGGACGGCCACATATGTTCTAACGAATAGGTCGGGTGGGCTAGCCCACATAACCGACAACATTCGGGCCTGTGATTTATCATTCCTTAATGTAACATCAAGTCCAAAACGTGATCGAGAAACCCACCACTTTGTTTCAAAATATTGAGTGGGAGCGGGGAGGCGACACCAACCCCACGGCCTCTACTATTGACACAAGCAACGTGAGAGAATGGTGACGCCTCGTGCCGGCACGGGACCGGCCTCCTAAGGAAGGCCTTCACCGCTATCAAAATTCAAGGCTTGGTCTCCGAAAGGATAGGATTTTGGGTACTCGTCGGGTCCTTGACCGACCCTAAGGCGGCACACACTCGGGTCTACCTAAAAATCGAGATAGTAGGTCACACTCATAAAGGGTATTTTTGGTAGTACTCATTTAAAAAAGGAAAGGTGATTGACGATCACAAATGAGATGTTCGATTCTCAATCGATCTTCAATATTAATCGAAACCTCTTTGACCTACCCTAAGCGTGCATCGAGGCATTAGATTAAATCCTTGGAACGGTAGGATAGACTATAAGTACTTAGTTTATGTTCCTAAAACTTTAGTAGTGTATGATTTGGATTTATTTTTCTGTCAATTTTATTTACAACTGTTATATATATCTCTCTAAGGTTCTAGACTGCTAATGTAAAATTGACTAGTAATGACTTCGTTAAAAAAAATGGTAAGTAACTAGAACGTTGTATTTATTAATCTCACATGCGATTAATTTTTCGGAAGAGATATTTCTCTTGAAGCCTTCAAAACTTAAGTGACGTGAATAGGCATGTCACTGCTGTCACTCGTGCAGAACGAGAGACAACCGTAGTTAGTTTGAAAGATGATTGGGACGATAAAATTCTTCTAGTGAATTGTGTAGTGTCTACACGAGAAATTTTCTGATAGAAAAATTGGAGAATCATAAATTAAAGTGTCGCTAGTTAGACGGTATTTGGAACCGATAAACTAGTGGGAGCTTTTAGATTATGTTTTTCTAATTTATTAGAAAATCAGTCCCACTGGGTAATGCTTTCACTAGACATCCCACAGTTCACGAGTAGTATCTACTCAAGTGAACTGCTAGTTCAAGACTATTTCCTTTTAAGGAAAGTTAAGAATGGGAAAGAATGTCTATAAGTGTTAATCATCTTAACTAAAGTTTTGAGGCTAAACCGAAACATTAATTAAAGAAAGTATAGGATAAGGAAAGTGATTTGGATCACTAACCAAATGAATCCTTAGCGACTTTCTTAACCGAGTAACTTGACTCAGTGGCTTAGTTCTTTGGAAGAACAATGAAGTTGTGCATTAATGATTAATAAAGTAACAACGGGCGTAATTTAAACTAGAATAGTGGGAGTGATATAAGGAAATGAATTTGGATTCTATCTCTTGAATATCACGAAAAATTTATTTTTCTGCTTTTAGATTCGTTGGAACAAATGGATTCACTTTCAACTCGATATATTGTTGCCTCATGAAAGTGAATATGACATTTGTAGTACGAATCCGAGACTCGGACTTTTGTTTGATAAAGTCGAACCACTTAGAAACAAATTGAATAAGTATGTGTACCACATCTAAAACTATTATAAGCAAATGGTTTCGTATTAAGATAAACGATTCTTCATAATCTATTAATTAGTGCATATATCCTAGAGATAAGACCTAACGACTGGCTAAGGGTGATTCCTATTTCCCAGTCTGGGAACACTGTCTCAAAGGAACAATGACTAAGTTTCCTTTCAATCGGGAAAGGGTAATAGATTTGAAGGGGTAACATAGCTTGTTCACCATTGATGTATGTCAACCAGATGATGTATTTTAATGCATTTTTAATCCCATTTCCTAAGTTTTTAGTGATAGTTTTATATCATATATAATAAATATCGTGATAATACGGTTTGTTTTTATGTATAGTAGATATAATAAAATCTCACTATTTTGACATATTTATAGGCTTATCGGCCTATTTTTATTATAAGAATTACCCGTGGTTTTTCTCGTTTTATTTTGTTACAGATACCACGTGGTGACGCTTCTTGGTTCGTGACATAAAGCTCGATGGATACGGAAAATAATTATCGGAACAAATTTTATAAAAATTCCGTTACATCTCCTTAGATTTGACAAGATCCGGCGCAGACCGGAAGAAACCGGCGCACGCCGGAATATATCACCGATTTGGCAAGATTTGGCAAGATTTGGAGAATAATTGAGCATTTAATGCACATGGCAATTGCACATGCCAAGGTCCGGCTCAGACCGGGAATTTCCGGCCTAGACCGGAAATGGGGCCCTTTAATTATTCCCATCTACTATTCACGATCAGAGGAGAAATTTTCTATATATACACAATCAAAAGAGGGAAGAAAGGGATATATATCTTCTCCTTTAATTTTATTTCCTCTTGCAGGCAAAAATATTCCAAGGCTATTAGAGCCGAAAATTAGTTACAATATTTAGCTATTTTCATCTCAAAATTAATTCTTTGAATGTTAACTCAACCGGTTGGGGTAGTTAATTGGATGAAGCTCAACACCAAGATCAGTCGGCTCCATGAATGCTCTACGAAGATGATTGAAGTTTTTCCTTTGAAATTCAACGGTTGTAATCGGTAATATTCTAGTTTTATTTTTGTTTTGATAATCTTATTGCTATGAATACTAATTTTAACATGTTAGTAATTGTAGTAATGAGTAGCTAAATTTGTAACTAGCCAAGATGATGTTGTTGTGATAATTATTAATCTCTATTATGTTGATTGGGAATGTTAATTCATGTATTTCATAGCTTTTGTGTTGTTGTTATCTTTTCCTATTTTCACTGTATTGCTTGTTGGTGTTGGATTGATCACCTTAACACTAGCACACACACACTTGGTTGAGACCGAACGGAGATATTAGGTGTGGGAGAAGGAATAGGAGAACCGGAAGGTAAAATTGGCCGTCGACAAACGGAACCCTCTTTCTTATCCGGGAAAGATTATTTGTACTCGAGAGATTATCATGTCAAATCATTAGGTTTAATTGAGGTTTTACCAAGGAGGAGGCATAGAACAATTTCGTGCACTCGTATGAGGGAAATTGTTAGCATTAGAGTGCACCGGTAACACACACATGAACACTAACGGAAGGTTGGTAGGTAGTTCATTCCCATGATACTAGTAGAGATATATTTGATCAATGCATTGTCTTGGCTAGGCTTTTTATAACTTTATTACCCTTTGTAGTAGTAGATTTTAGATAAATTTACCTTATTGAATTATTGCGACTTAGATCAAGATAATAATAGCTTTTTGGTGTTCAACCTCACAATCCCTGTGGGATACGACCTTGACCACTTACTAGACTACAATTGACCCGGTACACTGCCGGTAAGATTGGACACCTAGAAAGTCTCGATCAACCATGACCTTCGGGGTCTAGTGAAAGATACAAGCTAGTGGGAGATTTTGAGTGGTGACATTCTGTCTGATAACTACTCAAAACACTGGTTGGTTTATCGAAAGAATACGAGGAGGTGTCTCGATTTTAGCGTAAAAAATAGAGTATTCCATGCTCGAAATAGGCTATCGATAGTCTTGGGATCGATGCTCGGCCCGCCTCCTAGTGGAATATTTCTCACCGAGGCGTAAACCATAGACTTGCCCTATATAGTTATTGATATGCTACAATACAATCGCTAAACTCGATTAAGATAATTCGTTGCAAAATAACGGTTAACATTATTATGTAAACCGAGAAGTCTACCTAGAAGATGCTAGTGAGTTTATGGATAAGGAGTGAATTCGGTTCACACCACATCCGTAAATGTAGGCATTTAGCATTTAATGCTTGAAGGTAGGATCGGGATTTTACGATACGCTCAGATTGTGACTGCTCGTGAAACATCTTAATGAGGCGAGTGAAGGTTGATTATAAGATTCTTGAGATCGAAAGTGACGGTTGAATCTGCCACAAGCCTTCCGATAGAATCTATAAGAAACGACCTTAAACCTCGAGTACGGTTACCCAAAGGTAGTTACTATCTCGAGTTAATCGGACCACGCCCAACATTAGTTGTTGGTGATTACACCGATAAATACTACTATATCGTAATGTCAATCCACCCAAGACACAGTGGGAGTATGGTTTAACCGTTGACCCATTGTGATTTTGTGGACTTTATAATCTCTTTGGGGTGATTGATAACCTATGGCTCTTGGTGGGTCAGATAGATTACGATTATAGAGGTTGGTTTGAAAACCTTAACCCCCGTGAATGGAGTTTTGGTACTCAGATTCTGTTCACCTCTTGTAGAACCACTGAGTGTCTCATGCCCCCAGTGGGAGCAATTGGATCTACACGGAAAAGAGTCGAATGAATAGGAAAGTTTAAACTTTGGCGCAAAGTTGAGTGGTATAGGGGTGATTCACGACAAGTAGAGAGTTAACTGGACCTTGAACTCTCTCACCACTCGATCTTGCTAGATTTCGTTAGAAAGCGAGTAAAATAGGGGTGATTCCCCGAGACTTTCTTGCCGAACAACGGAATCGAATTCATTCAGAACAAAAGGGTTTTAGCTAAGAATGAATAACTAATTGTTACAAAAAGCGTAAGATAGGGGTAATTCCCAAGACCTTTTTTTGAGACTAACGATATCTTAATTCATTCGTAAAGAACCTTTGGTAGGAGAGGCTGCCATGGCTTATATCCTTTGTGGATTTAAGAGAACCTCTCGGTCATTTAAAAGTCACATGTTTTAAAATATGTGGACTTGACCAAAATATTGATAAGTTTTTCGTAGACTGGATATCAATATTGGTAATGTAGTAGTAGTATTAGTGTTCATAAATGATAACACTAAAACGGTTAGAAACAACATGGGTGTGCTATCTGAAGTCGGAAACTGACACGCCAAGATTCTCTGGATGAGAGAATTGGACTATATTCTAAGAATTTGATTCGGTCAAATTCACAAGAATGAGTCATTGGCTATCCCATCCGTCTTATTGGTTAAGATGATCATGCATATACATATGCAACATTCAACGAGAGTAGTCCTACCCTAACTCTCAGGAATGATTGATAAAGAGAAAATGGGATAGAGTCTCTCTTGGATAACGGCAAGTCAGGTCATAATAAGTCAATAGTAGTCGAATCTCGGATTCGAACAGTGAATAGCGGTTTAGTACGTCCTCAAGTATCTTTGAAGAACGAGGAATAATGTGCTTGTATATTCGGGTGCAAACTTGAATATGGTTGACTACACTGATTCTGACTTACAGTCAGATTAAGGATGATCGTTGGGACGATCTCGGGCTCAGTGTTTACTCATTGTGATGGAGCTATAGTCTGGAAAAATCTAGAACCGCCAATTCGATTTCAATTAATCGGATACGTAGCAGCTTTCGGAGCAGCTAGAGTGGCGATATGGCTTAGGAATTTCATCGACCGGGAGTAATTCCGTGTCTAGTGAGTGATATCACTTCATTGTGAAAGCGGTGAAGAGATAGCTTAGAAGGATTTTCTCGATACCAGAGGTCAAAAGCATTGAGAGAGAGTACGCTTTGATTAGATGGACCGGCAACGTTTCGATCCTAAAGATCGCTTCGAGCCGATAACCTAACTGATTAGTGCACCAAGTCTAGTGCTTGGTGGGTACGGCATTGATGGATATGTCTCATCTGCTTTTAGAGCAAGTGGGAGAGTGTTGTGAATAAGATGAGAAAGGTGTGCTCTAAAAACAATCGTTACTTGTCCTTTCGTGCAAGTGGGAGATTGTTAGATGTAGTGCCCGAAAGACAATTTGTGTAATTGTTTTTAATAATGAATGACAGAATTTATCTCACCTTATTACTTGTTTTGTGCTTGTAAAGTAATACACTGCTTTGCAAACCCTAAGTATATTTGTATGTAACCACTTAACTCAAAGGTATGGATTACACGTGAGGATTGAGTTAGCGGTGATATACTTAAATCGTTAGTCCGTGGTGAACTTAATCGAGTTTAGGGTCTCTTGATTAAAACACCAATAATGCGCCTGAACACCTTAGGGTGTGATAGTCTTATCCGGATTTGTCGGTAGAGGGTACTCACGTGGGGCATTTATATATGATGGCATTCATATAGATTTGGACCGATTTAATATGAATTTCTCGGTATAATTCCGTAATCGAGGAATCTTATTAAATCATTAGATGATCATATATGGATCAACCTTAATCTCGAGGTGATCACATGCACGCTTGTCCCGGGTAGTGTTTGATGTGTTAGTTACGGTTCACTTAAATATGTGTTCCAAGCCACTTCTCATTGGCACTATCTCCGGATGAGTGAGTAGTTCGATCTTCACGGACATGGAATCCATTCCTTCTGCGGGAAGTAGAGAGGCAGTCCCCTATTTGTTAGCCTTAAGAAAGTGATCGATCGGCCGAGTTCATATTTAGACTAATTAGCTACTAGTCGGATATGTGAACTAATTGATCACTAGGGGGTTGATGGTAAATAAGGATAAGATATTCTGAGTCGGGTTCACGGAGACTTCCCACTCAGAATGGACAGTCTATGGAGGGTTAATCCGTATGTAGTGATTATATCAATGGACGCTTATTCACACTACATGGGTTGAGTATAAGTATACATCTATAATCGGTAGAGTTCGATTCGGGTTTATGGTGGCGTAATCCCGGAATTAATAATTAATGTGCTTATTCATTCGATGAATAATTAATTATTGGAGCTCACTTGGTTATAGTCCATGGTCCCCGATGTGGCTTCTGTAATTCGGACAAATAATCTTGTTATTTGGGCCTCAGTGATAATTAATTGGCTGGGCTAATTAATTGATATGCTTGGATATTATTTAGCTGGGCTAGATAATATTATACACATAAAAGACATTTTATGTGGGCTTAATTAACCTAAAAGTGGCGCCTCCTCCTTTATTAATTATCACAAGAATTATTTTTGTGATGTGGAAAATAAAAGATATTCTTGTTATATGATTGGTTGGATGATTTGTTATTTGATTTCCTATTGGTCAATACATGTCACAATTAGTCATTAAGGAAAATATCTTTTATTTTGTTTAATTATTTATTTATTTAATTAATTAAAACTTGGAGGTTAAGGATTTACTCCTATAAAAGGAGAGTTATTCCAAGGGTAATTTACAAGTGTGAATTTCGACTACCACCACTAAAAAGGAGAGAAATAATTAGTTTTCTCATCTAGGGTTTTGTAGAAGAAAAACTCTAAGTTTTTCTTGAGTGTTGCATATCAAGGAGGCTTGAGTATCAAGAAGAGTGTCCACCAACCGCCGTTTGGAGAACACATCGGAAGATCAAGGCATCTCTCCCGATATTGGTAACTTAATTTTAACCCCCTTGTAGTTTATTTAAGTCCTTTAATTATGCGTTATGTTATATGAATCGTGATCCGTCCGCTGCGAATAGATCTAACTTTGTAAGATCTAAGAACCTGCATCCTTCACTTTCGACCCTTGCTCTGGACCCTTGCCTTTACCATTCTTTCGAACTCGGCAATCAGCCTTGTAGTGTCTGTCTTACCACAAATCCAGACCCTTTTGGCCTTTTTTCCGGATTCTTTGTCATTTGACTTTTTCTTTTTCTTGCCATGGTATTTCCCTTTGTTAGTTTTAGAACTCTCCCCCAGCCTCCATCACATGAATGGAAGTGGATTCATCAATTTCCTTGCCCTTGGTTTTAACCCCTCCCCGCGCTCGAGGATTCCTCAATGCGCAGATGGCTACCAAGTTCAATCAAGGAGAGTTCTTCCTTTTGTGTTTCAACATATGCTTAAAATCCTTCCATGATGGCGGTAGTTTGTCAATGATACTAGAAAGCAGTAAATGGCTTCATCCATTTCCATTTTGTGTTGTGCAAATTGGCCTAAAATGCATTGTAGTTCATTGAATTGTTCCATTACTGGACCGTGAATCTACCATCATGTATTTCATAAAATTACCAACTAGAAACTTTTTAGCGGATGCATCTTCATTTAAATACTTAGTTTCTAGTGCATCCCATAACTCTTTTGCGAAGCAAAGTTTTGATAAATGTCAAATAACGAATCGGACATACCATTGACAATGTGACCACGGCCGGATGTAGTCATCATTTTCCCATTTGTTCCGCCTTCGCAATTCCTCCAACGGTGCATCATCATCAAACGGTATTTCGTGCTAAGAACATACACCACTTTCAATGTTGTGAGAAGGAAATGCATCTTCCTTTGCCACCTCCGGAAATCAACTCCTTCAAACTTGTCTAATTTCCCGAAATTCATCATCAAATCCTTTGCATTCACCATTGTGATCAAAACAATAAATTTAAGAAGATTGTTGTTGTTTTGAGGGTCTTGATTGATCACCAATGCTATAAAAACACTGCAAATTTTATGAAGAACGGATCCTCATGATCACAGCGTATATCGATGTCCTTCTTAAATTTATTCGACCACAACTTGTCCGAGTCACGAATAATTTAAGTGAGATACAGATCGAGAGCCTTGCCTTTGTCTAGGACAAAATAGATCAAAAGATTACTTGAAGTGTTTAGATGTTTAAGACTTTATCAAGGATGCATACAATTGTTGTGTATTTGTTCAACAATGTAAAAAACCTTTTATGGTACTTGGATTGCAGAGAAATAAGTTACAAGTTAAGTAATTTAAGGTTGCAACCTAAGTGAAAAGGTATCACTTGGTTATAACCACTTAAAAGGACCAAGAGGTACCTAAAAATCAGTTTCACGGGCCACCTGGCGGGCGTCTGTGTGTGACTGTGATCAACAGAAAACCGCAAAACTCTCTGTTCAACATTTAGGCATCTTTGAATCACCACAAAGCGTCGGGTCGCTCGATCCACAGCGTCGCGCGATGTCACTGCTTTCACCAAAAGCTGATTTTTGGTCCTTTAACTGGTTTTCCGGTCCTTTAAGTGATTTTTCGAACTATACTTGCTTATTTTCCATCCGTATACTCATATACACTTATATAAGCATGCACTCCGCACCTCCAAACTTATTATTAAGTGTTACGAGTATATCCACCCTTGTACTAAGCCCCGATTACCTCAACGGCTTGTGATTATACTTAAATCACCAACAACTATTGCATTAATGATAGTCAAGAGACATTAGCATTTAAATTAATGATATTCAACCATTTTTTTAATCTGTGTAAAAACTCATAAGATAACTTATATTTTAAATCGGAGGCAGTACGTTCTATCTACTGATATTTTGGTTCCTATTCAAGTCGATGTCTATTTTGGTTCCTATTCAAGTCAAGGTCTCGCATGTGCTTTAGTACAGAAATTGGAAAATCAGGTTGTGTCAGGCCTGACACTTGAAAATCAGGTTGTGGTTTTTCTGACATGAAAAATAAGGAAAACGTAAGGATCCTTACGTTTAAACGTAGGAAACCTTACGTTTAAACGTAGAGAATCCTTACGTTTAAACGTAAGGTTTCCTACGTTTAAACGTAGGGAATTATTATTATTATTATTTTTTAAATAAAGAGGAAAAAACTTTCTTATTCAGATCCAGCCAATCTTCTAGACATAGCCACGCTTCAAAACCTCCACAGCAGGACTGCAATTTAATCATTGTCTTCCCGACCATAGTCATAAACAATATCAATCCCTGAAGGTGGTGTTGGATTTCTGTGGAATTTGTTGCCACCAGGAGCCCATGGAACAATGTATGGATCAGGGTGGCGCCACTTCTCATACTCCACTTTATGGGTCTATTACAAATCTGATCCCTAAAGAACCACCAAGATTGGATACAACAATAATTGAAACGATCCACCACCATACTTGCACTTTGAATTCAGATTTTCAGAAGCAAAAAAGAGAAAAGATAAGAACTTTACATTAAATTGGAAGATTGAATGAAGGAATGAGAAAATTAAAGACAAATAATTCCCTACGTTTAAACGCGTGGAAGCGCTACGTTTAAGCGTAGAGAATCGCTACGTTTAAACGTAGCGTTTCTACGCTTAAACGTAGCGATCCTTACGTTACCTTATTTTGAATCGCCGAAAAGTCACGACGCGATTTTGAGTCACGATCCGACACGACGCGATTTTCCAATTTACGGCTTTAGTATAGAAATTAAAGGGTAATTTTTACCTAGTCACTCCATTTACATCGTAAACACATATGGATGATTCTGAACCACACAGTTTGAATTTAAATTGAAACTGTACGGTCCAGAATCATCCACGTCTGTCACTCCCCAAACATCCTCTAGAATTTCCCGAAATTAAATGTGTGTCTTGAACCATGTGGGTCTTGATCGATGTGTCACTTTCTCTTTCGTTTCTGTGGCACATTTTCGTTCTTCTCAAGACTTTATTGACCACTTTCAGAAAAAAGACTTTATTGACCGTTGCTTTTATGAGAAAAAAAAAATCAGATTTAATTTTCAGTTAAGTTTGCAGAACCACACAGTTTAAGTGCAGAATGAATTCATGTGGACAGAAATATGCCACATAGTGTATACTACGTAAACCTACGTAGGTACACACTACACAAAAACTTCCCCTTTAACATTAATCCCTCCAGCTTTTTAATTGTTGGACTTCACAGCTGGATTACAAAAACAAATAGAATAGAGCCGTTGGACTGTACCTGCAAAAGTTGGATCGCATAAAGCCAAGTTCAATACCCTAGACACCCAAATTGTTAGGAAGTTATTGTGTGGTGAGGAAATTTAAGGTGAAGTGACGGGAAAAACGATCAACCTGTGCGGTTTAAATACAAAATAAAAGCTGTGTGGTGTGAACGCTACACATTGTTGTCCAAGAACGCGTGTGGAGACACCACACAATAATCTCCTCATATTGTTTAGTACTACATCCACATCCCTCATATAAAAAATATCAACATTCTACTATTTTTCAATTAATATGTTGTGTTTAATTACTAATAGACATATATACCTAATAGAAGACAAAATTCGAAAAGATGTGGATTGGTGTAAAAAAGAGGATAAAGTTGAGTATAGATAAATAGTTTGAATAAAAGATTATTACTCCTTCCGTCCGGTAATATAAGTATTTTTGACTTTTTAGTGGTGTCTCGAAATATAAATTGTTCTCACAAAACAATACAATATTAAATGTATTGTTTTCATTTTCAAGGTAAACAATGTAATAAATACAGCTTGTTTGTTTTGGGTGTTTTGGGTTGGATTTTTTTGGGAGTTTTTTATATATCACATCACCAATCATTTTTTACAATTCTCTCACCAATCAATTCTTCAACTACAAATAAAAAAATTATTAAATAATCTCTCATAATTTCACTTTATCTATTTTATTACTATAACATTTATTTTTTGAATGAACCTGATCACTTTTTAGTTGACGGTTAGTCATTTTTTGCATGAACCTGGTCAATTACTTTTTCTTCAAATACGACATGTAATTAGGAACGAAGGGAGTACTTTTTTTACATTATTTTATTCATTATACTACATTATTTCAATTTCTCTCACTACTCGTTTTTTTTATCTACACAAATTTCAAAAAACATTTTAACTTTCTAATTATTATTTTAATAATTTTTACTATATTTTGCATTAAAATATTAAAAAGTAACTAATTTATTACGTTTTCTTAACCTGTGTTAAATGACCAAAAGACCTTAGTATTTTATTTTTAAATCACTTTAGGATAAAATGGTAGTTTTATATTTAAATTTAAATAAATGTATTTATCTCATTTATCTCTTATATAAAGGAGTGAACATTATATTAGTTATTTATCAGTTCAATAAAAACACAGTTGGACTTAAAAAAAAAAGAAAAACACAGGTCAAAATTTTAAGTTTATGATTTTTTTTAATACCCCATCTTATAATTAATATTTGTTTTGGAATATGAAATAAAAATACAACAACAAATGTTAGGTAACTGTATGTTTAGAAAAATGACATTAAATGATATATTGGTTTCTAAATGAACATTTTTTAAGAGACGATATTTTTTCAAAAAATGACACTTTTTGTGAGGTAGTAGTATAATTCCTGTTGAAAATTTTGTAGTAACACAATACAAAAAAACAATAAACCTCGAGTCGTGTATATATATTCTCCTAAAGTACTATTTCAGGACAATCGAAATGTCGTACTAGGATAAAACGAGTCATTCTTTCCTCGTAAAAAAGGAAAAAGATATAAGGATAAATCTTACACAACCCACCAATGTGTTTCTTATATTATTTGAAGATAATATATAATATCTCACAAAAATGCTTTTGACACTCAAACTCTATTCACCAAGGAAATCTCGACCCTTTAGCTAAAACAACTATCTCAAGGAAGTTGTGAAAGGAAAAGCAAGTCAAAAAGCAATTATAATTCACATTAATTAAGCAATAAGAATTGTAACGTTAAAAAAATGGATGCAGTAGTAAAATGCAAGTCAAAAAGCAATTATAATTCACATGTAATAAGAATTGTAGTAACGTTTTTTTCTTAAAAAAAGAATTGTAACGTTAAAAAATTGGATGTAGTAAAGGTTCGGCATTCAATGCAATATTAATGCATTAAAATAATTATTTACAATAAATAGATTTTGTAACACATAATATTTATACCTTATAAAAATACCACAAAATAACTTTAAATTTTTGAAATAATATTAAAATATTTTCAACAATACTACTCCAACCACATCAAGAAAAGTAGAATAGCTCTCAAAGTCAACATTCATTTTCACTAATTCTCGATCTTAATTCTTCCAAACACTTTGTCTGAAAAATACGAAAAAGAAAGGCATTGCAAAGGTCAGGAAAACCATTAGGCGTAGTAGAGTTTACTCAAAATAGGGGTTTATAACTTTTTGTATATAATTGTATAGTAGAGTTTACTCAAAATAGAGGTTTACAACTTTTTGTATATAAAATTATATTAGAGTTTACTCAAAACGGGGATTTACACCTTTATGTATATAATTGTAGTAGAGTTTACTCAAAACGGGGGTTTTCAACTTTTTGTATATAATTGTAGTACAGTTTACTCAAAACGATGGTTTACAACTTTTTGTATATAATTGTATTGTAGAGTTTACTTAAAACGGGAGTTTACAACTTTTTGTATATAATTATATTAAATTTACTCAAAACGGTGGTTTACAACTTTTTATATATAATTATAGTAGAGTTTACTAAAAACGAGATTATTCTGTAAACTTTTTAGTTTCTAGAATGTTAAAAGAAAAATGAGACATGAGTGTGCAATGCAGGGTGATTATTGTGTGGTTTCCACACACTGCGGTCTGAGACACATGCATCAGTGTGGCACACACACCACATGCTTTATTATCAGTATTTAAATCAGCGTGTGGTTACGATCGTTTCACCCGTCACTTCACCCATAAATTCTCTCACCACACAATAACTTCCCGTGTAATGTATGAGTAGAAAAAAAATAAAGACTAACAAATATGAAACCGATGAGGGAGAAGGGAATCAAACAGTCAAGAGAATCTGTGTCCTTCTTTTTGTGTGGGCCAAAATAATAGATTAATGCTTTATATTACCTTCACGTTATGTTCAGAACTTTTGAAATAAACCCTAAGAGCATTTGCAGTAGAATCGATAAGAAATGATAAATCTGTATTTAAATCTGTATTTTATAGATTCTAACTCTTCAAATCCAACTAAAATACACAGTGTATCGAATCATAACTTGTGATCTGTATTCAACAAATTCCTGACTCAGACTTTCTATCTCTATAATAATCTGAATGAATTTACAGATTCATATTTTTACTATTTTCATTATATATATATATATGTGTGTGTGTGTGTGTGTGTTTGTTTGTTTTTTACAAAATGTCTTATTTTTTATGGTTTGTGGTTATTTTAATGTTGTACAGTTCTAATGCAGTTGACCAGATAAAAATTGTGTTGTAGTTTGTAAAGTAGAAAATCTGTTAAAAGAAAATATTGCGAGTGCTCTAACGTGTGGAGGACGAAGAAGAAGAAAACAAACCTCTTGTACTTTTAATTCGTAAAACTCGTATCTTTATTAAATGGTACTTTAGTCCATCTTATATTTTAAGAGTTATCATTTATTTAATGCCGTAAATTGAGGAATAGAGAACAGGATTAAGATTTAGCCTTAATTAAAAGATAAAGTTATTATTAAGAATATAATTCAGCATATCTTTTGATAAAAGGATTACATTAAAATAATATTATAATATTAAAATACTAGCCGAAAACCCGTACTATGCACGTAATAAGAAAAAGCTTACATTGATTAAAAAACAAAATATATACGAAGGTACTCCAGACTGAACTATATACTACTATTAGTTAAGGTGAGTTTTATTTCCAGTATTATATATAGCCAATAGTATAATAGTACATCCGTCCTAAAATATAAATCCGTTTAGAGATTTTCACACAGATTAAGAAAGTGGTTAAATGTTATTAATTTTAAATGGTAAAAATCTAGAACACCCTTTGACCTTATTAATGTAATAGTTGTAAGTTATGTAAACGTATAACAAATTAGAGGTAAAAGAAGAAAAATATAATAAATGTTTCATTGGTATTCTAAATGAGTTATATTTTGTGACAAATTCAAAATGCTAAATGAATTTAAATTTTGGGATATAGGTAGTATATCAAAATCAACATGCTTACTTATTATCCCCATCCAATCTTACACCTAAAAGCCTCTACGATCATACTACCTTCGTCCCATAAAAGTGTCCACGTTTGAAAAAAGTTTTGTCCCGTAAAACGTATCCATTTAGAAAACCAATACATTATTTAATACTCTTTTATTACTATTAAAACAAAACACATTAATTGAGTTTCTTAATATGCGTGAATAGAAAAATATGGATATTTTTTATGAAACGGAGGTAGTAGTTAATAACGTAAACCAAATAAGTGAAATCATCTGTTACCTTTCCTTTTTTTTTTATTTTTTTTTATTTTTAAAACACATTAAATCTTCCAGAACAACAATGACAACTTAATCATCAATTTATTCTAGAACTTAATCATCATTTTGTGTTAATGTGAGTACTTGATGTTGGACATTTGTAGAATTAATTGAAGTTTTATCATTTAGTTTTAATTCGAGTACTTGATGTTGGACATTTGTAAATATAGTTGAAGTAAAAAAATCGAAGTATATAAATATAAAAAAACGCATAACACCCTCGACATGATCTATTATTCGACCTAGTTTGTATTGTATTGTTGTTTGTAGTGCGGCTTTTGACCGTGTTGTAGTGTTGGCTGACCGTGTTATAAATTTGCTTTTATTAATAAATGTTTTTGTTTCTGAGAGGGAAACAAAAAAACAAAAAAAGAAAAAAAAAGAATAACATATGCATCCATATCACACAAAAAGGAAAAAACCTAGGTTCACTTGGACTGACACAGCATACTGGCACGGATACTGTGGATCTGAACACCGGGATACTGGAAGTTTTAAAAATATAAGATACTGGTGCTGGCGGTCAAAATGTAAATATTAAAAGTATAAGGACTAAAATGTAATTAATAAAAAGTATAAGGACTGGTATGCAATTATTAAAAGTATAAGGACTAAAATGTAATTATCAAATACTATAAGCACTAGAATGATAAATTTAACCCAAGCATAATAACCAAAAATATAATCATGGGCTCCACAGTAAGACGCTTTCATCCCACAACTTCAAATACAAAACATCATAGTTAGAATTTTCAAAACCAAAGTGACTTTCGTGAGTTAGATCTCACCAAAAAATACACAAAATACATGAAATACTACTACAATAGATGAATAGTTCAACATCATCTCCAACATCACGACAAAAGACTGATTCCAACTCCGGTTCATCTAATGTGACATTAACTAACTCAAGAAATGAAATACTTAGCTTTCTTGAGTTAGATGTCATGTCACCCCAAAATACACAAAATACTCCTACAATGTGACATTAGCTAACTCAAGAAATGAAAATGTACTTCGTTCGTCCCAAATTACGGCTATATATTATACGGGCTTAAAAAAAAGGAAGATGATCAATGTTTTCACTTTCCACAAAGAATAACACATTTCAATGAATTTCATAAAGTGAATGATAAAACCAAACAAGAGAAATATGTATGGTTTGGTCATTATAAAACAAATGGCAGATAAGCATGGGATTGAGAGCTTTTATTTTAAAAAATAAATAAGAGTTTTTATTGAGAATAAATTATTGTATCAGAGTCAGAAAAAAAAAAAGAAATACCGTCTCCAAAACTAAACATGCGTGTCCCAGGTCCGACTCGCGTGTCCGAGTTCCGACTCGCGTGTCCGAATTTTTTGAAAAATACAATTCGGTCCGACACCATGTCCAATGGTGTGTCCGGCGTGTCCCCCGCGTGTCCGTGTTCGGTGCGTGTCCGACACGGGACACGCGGCCTGAATGGAGTGTCCGTGCTACCTAGGAAAAAACTACCCAGAGTTGACCGATGATTAGATCAATGCATTTGTCTAGGGAAGTTTTTGCGTAGTGTGTCTCTACGCAGACACACGCGCGCGTGCACAACTCTGTCCATGCGATTTCTTTCTGTGACTTAATCGCGTGTGGTTCGGATCGTCTTGCGTCATTATGTCTACGTAGAGTGCACACACTATACAAAAACTTCACATTTGTCTACATGTTTGTTGTGTTGTTGAACTTTGGTTTCCATCACACATCACGTCAGCCATCAGAAAGGGTTAAATGCACCTCAATTGTATTAGAGTGGGGAAGTGTGGTGAGGAAATTTGTATGAAGTGACAGGTGAAACGATCAGAACCACATAATATTGATATAGAATCAAGGTATGTGGTGTGTTGTGTACGACACGATGTCTCCGCACCGTGTAGAGACACCGCATAATAATCTCCCATGAGAGTGGTCTTCATCAACAGGAACAAATCAAACTTGATTAATTATGATCGTAACAATAACAAAACTCATCAGACAATAGTAAATGGAGGGAAATAAAGAAAGCGAGAAAAAAAATATAAAGAATTCAGTAAGTGACGTCCATTGAGTAGAACAGCAACGCGGTCATTGGGGTAATTCCTTCTTGGTCACTCTATTTGCACCGTAAACACACGTGGATGATTCTAATATGCTCCGTCGCATTTTCATAAACTCCTTATTATTGTCGTCAATAGTATATCTGCAGATCAAAAATATAAAAGCATATCATGAATCCAAGTCCATATATAAAATGTCTCATACCTCCAGCGTAATTTAATTGTAGCATCCAAATCTTAAACATTGATGAAGAGACCCATCCGAGAAGAATTCCAATTTCAAAGCTAAACTAAAATAATCCAAATCTTTCACACACAAAAATTATTAATACAAATCTTCAACAATGATGAAGAGACCAATCTGTGCAGAATTCCAATTTCAAGCTACACTAAAATATTTAAATAAATAAAAAAAAACAAACCATGTAAAATACACAGTCAATACTTATTATATTCAATGTTTTGATATTTGTAATGGTAACACCAGCGGCTCCCAATGTTGTTAAAGAACACCATGATATATATCTGCTCGGGCGTTTCTAATTGGAGCAAAACGGGATTTGAGGAGATCGATAAGAGTGATGAGATTTCAATCGAATATTTCGTTATGCTGAAATGATTTGAATGAGATCTGGGAGAGTATTGATACGGGAGAGTACGTTCCTTTTGTTGAGACTTTTACGGAAGCGACATGCTAATAGGAGTCCATTTGGATAGAGAGTTCTGGTCATGTAACGGGCTGGGATGGGTTAAAATCGGGTAATTAATGGGTACCGGGGTGCATTTCACCAAAATGGTCGAATAGGTTTCCTCCAATGGGAGAGCTTTTCTTCTCATTTCTCCAATTCCCCCCTTTTCTTTCCAGTAATTTTACCCTGGTCCGGACTCACCTAGTCATCCGTCTAGTAGGTGAGGCCCAACCAATGAACACTTGCCAAATGTAAAGAAAATAACAGGTCATTAGAAGTCTTCAAAATTGTTTTTTTTTTTTCTTTTTTTACTGCTATATTCGGATCATTTTTTACAGAACCAAATTTAAGAGCAGTTGCCACTTTTTCTTGCTGCAATCATGGGAGAAAATCGTGGAGGATTTCTCCAAATTTAAAAAAATAAAATAAAATCTTTTTCTTCTTCATGACCATGAGTGTATAGTTTGGCGACAAGTTCATCACCACTTTTGTCCAACAAATGCATACACTGTCGACTGGAATATTTTACATTGAAACTCGTTGACAATTTTGCACAGGAAACAAGCTTGTGGTATCATGTGTTTCACCTTTTTTCAGTTGCTATATTTTGTTGAAATTCTTGTTTATTGCAATGTTATTTTATGAGACGAATTTTGTTGAATTTCTTCTTGTTTCTTCTTGTGAGTAAATGACAAAAAAAGTACTCATTTCATTACAATCTGCACCCAGGGAAAAAAAAAATTAGTATTATACAGCTGTAGATGTTTGCCTGCATTTCTACGTTTCGACATTATGCAACGTATAATACGAATTTAAAGAGGAAAAAACAAACTACGTGTAAGGTCTAATTCGGGAGCTTTGCCGATCTACCACTACTTTCTTGGGTATTTGTAATGACTACCACTCTCTTGTCGAAATACCACTCCCATTTTCGCGTTTTAGGTGTTTTTGAACCAAACTAAACCCTAATTGGGAAGAGGAACCCAATAAGGAAGGGTGTCCCAAGAAGATCGTGCACAAGTGAAAAAGCGGGAGAAAATCGCGAATCAAATTGGTATTTTTTGCCTTGAGTGGTATTCTCACAATTTGTTCCAGAAAGTGGTGGTAAACCAGAAAATATCCCGGTCTAATTCACATATATATATATATATAGTAGACTGCTCATTTTCAAATTTGCAAAAACACAGAGATATCAAAAATCAAAGCTAGCACGTTGGATCAAGAAGAAAAAAAAACATAACAAGTGAAAGAATAAAGGCCACATTTATAAATTATTAGATGTCTAAGAAGTACCTTCAACTTCATCTTCCACAAATGGAGCTTTCCGGTGATCTTCAATTGCAAATGTGTCATTTCTTTTGCTGCTGCCCACATGAATTAACAATAAGGAATTGCCATACCTCTTTTTTAACATTTCAATACACAAGAAGAAATGGAACACAAACATAACAATTAACAACCCTAAAAATGGTAATGTGAAAGACATACTCAATACTTACCCATAAACTTGTTTTGGGTGCGAAATTGTCAACGACTTGTTTGTAAAACATATCCGGCGAGTCTGAGGTGTGGATTCTGTGGAAGGGGTTGGACTATCGTGGGGGTGTATTTGGCGCCAAACTATACACTTCATATGAAGAAGAAAAGGATTTTTTTTTTTGTTTCTAAAAATTGGAGAAAACCTTCCACGATTTTCTCCCATGATTGCAGCAAGAGAACGTGGTAACCGCTTTTAAATTTGATTCTGTAAAAATTGATCCGAAAATATCAGGAAAAAAAAAATATATTTGAAGACTTTTAATGACCTGGTTCTCTCTTTACACTTGGCAAGTGTTCATTGGTTGGGCCTCACCTACTAGACGGATGACTAGGTGAATCCGGACCAGGGTAAAATTTCCGTTTTCCAAATCACCAAATTTGGGGTCCGGTGACCCAACGCCAAAATCCGCTTCAGCCATTTTTTTTTTTTTTTTAAATTTTAAATTTGACTATCATGTTATAAATGTGTATAAAATATTTATTGTGTATCATTAATTTGATTAAATTACATTACTACTTGATATTTTATTTTAACATTAATATACATTACTAAAAATATAAATCATACATTTATTTGACATTAGAAATTCAAACACGTTGAAATGGAACAAAATCCTCTCAAATTACCACACATCTCAAATATGAAAATCATCTAACCGTGTATTTATTTTTTCAAAACTACGTCTTACACAAGTACACTTGATCCTTAAGTACTTGAGAGAATCCACTCCCCATTGAAATAGCGTTAATCTTACAAAGCAAACATAATATTCATTGTTATAATATTCATTTATCATACATTATTTTATAGAAAAAGAGAACTTGAAATATTCTTTTTGATGTAAAATTTGGTGTAGAATGGTTGGAGTAGAATGGTGTAATTTTACACCATTTTTGGTGTTTTGGCGTAAAAAGGGAGATGCCCTTGCTCTTAATCACTTTCATGAGCATAAAGTGTAGAAATTGACTTGGTATATATATATATACTAGGAAGAAAAGATTAAATCTTTCTACTCGCACTATTAGTCTTTCTGGTTTATTTTATAATCATCGTAAATACGAAAATCAAAAGTGAATCAACAAATATAATAATCATAGATGAGTGAAATGATAACAAAAGCTGAGTCTGATACATTACGATGGTATGTCCGCACGATCGGTTGATGAAATGAATATCCGACACATCTTCGACACCTCCCGACATCGTATGAATACTTTTTTGACACTATTGAACAATTTTTTTCAATTTCTACATAAATCTATTTTAACCGAAAAAATGAATTTATTTTCGGCATTATTTGCAACAACACGTGTTTCACCAAATACACACGACACGCTCCGATACACCCCGACGCTATATCAAACATGTGTCGGTTGATGAAAAGAATATTAATAAAATTTTAATTAAAATCTAACACATTGTCAACACTCCACTTACACAAAATCGACACCTTTTGACACTCATCGAACCCTTTTTGTATTTTTAGATCTAGACTAATTTTAACGGCCATGGTAAAATACACAATTTGAATTTCCATAGAAATTAAATCAACAATACTACATATAATGGGTTTAACAATATTTGTGGCTAAATAAATTTTTTTAGGATATTTAATATTTTATATAAACGATATGCTTTTTTATGAAAAAATTCATTTCAAGAAATTTAATATTTCATGTAATCCCCAAACCCAATTTTTTTTTATGATATAAAAATCACAGAAAGAAATGACGTGTAGTGGCCTTATATCTTGAAAATAGTCATATCGCAGTGTACAAACGATATGCTTTTTTTTATAAAATGAATTTATTTTAAGAAATTTATAATATTTCATATAAACATCAAACACAATTTTTTTGGCGTGATCTAAAAGATCGTGTTGCTTAAACAAGTCGTGGCGCTTATATTTTAAAAATAATCATACCGTCGGTATATGTCGTGTACGTGCCAGTATGATATGTCCGTATCCGTAATGTGGAAGCTAACACCTAATACCCTCTTTTATTTAATAGTGGGCTAAACAGGATTGAAATGAACTCTCACACCAAAGAAACCACACAAACCGGCCCAGTCAAAAAGCCCACAAATAAATCAATTCATTGGGCAAATTGCAAAGCCCACAACAACAATAATAATAATAAAGAACAACTCAAAAGTATTGAAGCGAGAGGAGAACACGCCACCCACTTCGCTTTCTATTAATAGTAGAGGATATAATAGGGATTAAAGGTATCACCATTATTACTTACGGTATCAAAAAAAAATCATCTGCGCCATGACAATAATTTTTAATAAGTGGAACGTCGATGCCATTGGTGTTCGTTGTTCAACACCAACGACGACGTTTACGTTATAAAAGTATCACAACTTATAAACGTCAGCCCATTGATTTTTCTCTGGTGTTCGTTGTTGAACATCAACGTCACCCACTATTACTTCGTCACCACATTACTCCGAGCACCCCAAAAAAATACATCGGCAAAGACGATGATTTCACCAAAAAAATACATTATCACCGCAAAAATTTACATTAGCACCATGATGATTTTTAATAAAGGGAAAAGTCGGTATTTAGGTGTTCATTGTAGATAATCAAATAATAGATGTTGGAAATAAAAACAAAACGAGCGCGCTTTAGAACCCAGGAAAAAAGTATTATAATGAGTGTACATAATATGGACTAAAAAAAATTATTAAAAAAAAACTGACTGGGTAGGTAGATGAGCATTAAAAAAAGCTGACTGGACGGGCCGTTGACATGAAAAAAAAAAAAAAAAGGAACCAATAAAAAAAAAAAAGTGGCAAGACATGGTTCCTCCTTGTCTTCTTATTAAGTAGAGAATGATATATATATATATATATAAAATATTTTGTTATTTCATTTAATTTTTTTATTTGTTTTCTATGATAGGTTTTGACATTGAACTTTCTTTTTTACGGTGTAGATTTTTCGATTGGTTTTTAGTCATTATACTTTATAATATCCGAAGCATGCTTAGCATTTCAAAAGTTGTTGCGTATAAATTCTGGAATTACATGCTGGACGGATATGTAGATGATCACGGAGGAGGATTTGATCCAAAGAAAAACACAATAGAAACATCGATGCAGTCCGAAATATAGATAATGTAATTCTACATAATTTCATTTCCTTCCAATCTCAAATTTACATTATTATTGTTATAGTTTTGATTGTGCTTTTTTTAATATGTTTCAGAGAGGATAAGGCAATTTGATAACATTTCATTATAGGTCGTATGATGTGCTCAGACCTTTTGAGATTCATATGAAATGTTTATCAACATTATTACGAGAAACCGGATCCCATGAACTTGAATGTAGCTTTCGATGAGATTCAACATCAATGGCCATATTCTAAGCTGATGGCCAATGTTTCAGGGAGGGATAGATGCATGAGGGGTAGATGCATGATCTACACCCCAATCATTTCTGGGAAAAATGATGGGAAGACAATTCTTGAGATTTTTTCAAAAGTTTATCATGCGATTAAGTCTTCTGATCAATGATATGTCCATATACATTAGTCTTTCCAAATAAGCCTAAGATCATACCCTGTGAATGGGGTTTCTAAACCACAATCTACAATTGTATTGCTGCCTTAAAAAGGACCACAACGATGGCACTATAGAGTGCCACCGACATTTCAAGAGTGCATAAAACAATGATCGAAGAAGAAAATGACAATAAAAATCTCATAGCCCCATTGGAAAAGAAAAGAAGAATGGATTGAGAGAAAATGAAGGAAAAGAAAAGAAGATTCAAAGAGATTTGATTTTAGGCGTTTGGTAATTTTTTAGTAAAAAGTGAAACAGAGATCGAAGAGATGAAAAGGAAAAAGGTCAAATTGAATTTTGACAACATTTTTTTCCTCCCAACATTTTTTTTTTTTTCCGTAAAAAAGACAATGTGTATGTCTATGTTTATTTTTATCAAAACAACCAAAACAGACTTTACAATCTCTCCTTTCTTTTATATCACTATATCTCATGTATTCCTTTTATTTGTTTCTTTCAATCATTTGCATTTTCACATCATTATACTATATGTCTATTATGTGTTTTCCTTCTCACAATATATAACATTTATTTTATTGGACACAACAATTTAGTACAATTAAAACTACACGTTAACCGAATTTTCTTCACTAAATTACAAGAATAAAGATAAAATAACGAATGTCAGTCTAGATGAACTCTTAAATTTTTAAAGAAAATGAAACTCAAACTAGAATCAAAATCAATGATGCATTTCTCTATCTGTACATAAAATTCTAGTTTTTGTCATACATTAGGACCACCCCATGCAATGTAAGTACGTAAGTAGAAGACAATAATAAATGGAGCAAAGAATAATATGCTTGAAATGACATTCATTCTTTCCTCCTGCTAATGCCAACAGCTTGTTTGCTGCCTGGGAAGATCGATCATGTCAGCACAACATTACTACAATACTACAAGACTTAGATGTTCAGTATATATATTTATCACCAGAATCGAATCGTCAAACAATAGGGGATTCAAGATGCACTAGTTTCAGACAAAGGCTCTACAATCAATCAGGAAACAGTTTTCCAGACCTTACCTTAAATCAAAACTATATATGCATCGCAACTACGTGCCAGGTGTCCGTGATCGGGCGGTGATCAAAGCCTGTTTTTCCTACATTTTGTCACCCCCAACAAAGTTTGATAATAGCTATTTCAACAACTTGTTGGCTTCAAAAGGGCTGTTAAGTAAAGTTCAGACCAAGTTCTTGTCACAAAAAGTGCAGAATCACTAAAACTAAGTTAAACAATATGCAGAAAACAATGAACTCTTTTTTCAACAATTTGCTAAGTCAATGATTAAGATGCATGGGGAACATTTTGCCGGTGACCGGATCGAAGGGTGAGATCAGAAAGAATTGCAGGAAGATAAATTCCTGAAATGACACCTTATACAGTCGGGATGCTTCTATGCATGAGTCTGTTTTCCTTTTTACACGTAACGTAAAAAGGGCATATACGTCTTTACTTCTTTGTCTTTCTTTTCTTTGTAGCATTTCATTCCATCCGTTTGAATGACTTATGGATCTTGCTTGTGACTTGTAATTGTTGTAGTGTTTTCTATGTAAACCGCAACAAAGTTTATAAATGTTCGATATTTCAGTTCTATTATATATGTCATTCATAACGAAACTCTCGTATATAAATGTTAGTTGCGGGGTACAGTATGTGCATAAAGTTATATAGACATTGAAACAAAACAAATAAAGACTTTATTCATACATCACCTATTGACAGAATAATAACTGCAACAGGTAAATGTAAGACATTCATGGCCATTTTTTTCTAACATATAAGACTTTTACATGGGGAAAAAAAAAAAAAAAAAAACAGACAAGTCAACTGAATTTTTGGAAAAAAGATAAGATTTCCTCTGAAACCTCTTGAGTTTTTTCTTGTTGGATGAAATGATGGGCGTCTAGTATAACGATTTCATGGTTAGGGACAAGATTCTTGAACATGTTACCTTGTATATATGTATTCTCTGGTACCCCCTGTTTCGAACCCGATCGATATCCTTGTTACCAACAATAAGCTTTGCTTATTTTGGATCCCTGCCATGGTGCCATAAGCTCCCAATCCCTGTTATCACATGTAACCATTTCAGAGGTTAGTTTTAGGCACATTTCTCACTATATTCGAGAATATTACATTGTTCGGTGTATATAATCCATAAATTGTGTGGTTTATACTGTTACAGAGCATAAAGAAAATGGAGAATATGGACTCACAAGTCCATGGCTCTGAAGAAATTGAAAGCTCCAGTAAAACCAGACTCCTGAAATTTGTCTGAAAAAAAACTGGAGATGATCTTCACTAATACAATGAGGCAAAAAAGAGGGAGTTTTTAGATAATAAACGATAATCTCCATTCCAGGTGGAGGTATAATTAAGCACATCCGTGCTGTTGTTGATAAAGATTTTTTCATAACCGGCAGATAATCATAGCTTGCAAATGCCTACCATCAGCATCACCGTGTTCAACAAAAAAAATATAAAATACATCAACTTGTATTGCATTGTATGCATCTTTAAGAGAATGAATCATCATCAATATAATGTATGATCTAACCTGTAATAGTAGTACCTGAAATTGAGAGACACAAAAATCGTCACCAAACATTTGCTTAAAAAGAAGCAAGAGGTTTATTGTTGGGGGGAATCTTGGTGTGAATGGTACAGACTACAGAGAGTGAGTGCAACCAACCATTGCTTTAACGTACTCTTTCTGGCCTTAACAAGCTCTTTTGCCTTTTGCCTTTTGCCATGCTGCTCCCCAATCATTCCCTGCTACATATGCCTTTGCCTTTCATATAAAAAGTTAACAACAAAATATAATTCAATTCGAATCGAGTCGAGTCGAGTCGGGTTTTAAAACTATGAAACCTACTCTACTCTACTCTGTAGTAGAAGTAGTAGGTAGGTACGAGGTACCTGTTGTTGTCCACCAAAATGGTCAAGAAGGGAGATAAGATCACCAACAATATGAAAGAGTGTATATGAAGAAGAAGAAGAAACAGGATCTCCATCAGGAGCCACCTCCACATGGTAGCCTTTTTCTGCATGAAAATTGATTTGATGGCGCCATGCATGATGAATACCATATTTCTGGGAAGCCATAGCCATGCCATGGATGAGCAATACAAGTGGACCTTCTCCTTTCTCAGCTACAGCCTACATGATGCATCCATATTCCATTTGTTCTTATTCTCTGGTGTTTTATGTCCATAATTAACATGTTCATCCTCTTTTTTTTTTTTTTCTCTTTCTTTTTTCTGAGCTTAATCTGTAGTCTCTTATTAGTTTAAAATCATAGAGAAAGAGGAAATATAAACAAGAAGAAAAAAGGTTGGTGGAGTTCTCAATGAACTAGCCGCCTGTGAATGATAATTGTATTGCCTTTGCCACTACATGTGTATTCAAATAAACATTAAACAATGTTTTTACAGGTTTTTATGCTGATTAAAAAGTAAATGAATGGTACAAATATTAATATTCTAGTTGTTTGTAGCCACCATTTTCGCTTTTGAGTTGAGGTCTGGAGACTCGATTACGTAAACAATCGGTTTATCTTAATAATAAGAGGTGTATAAACAACTTCTCGTAAAAATGTTGCATCAAACAACTTTCACGTAGTATGAATGTGTAAATGAAAAACGATGATAATTTATTAGTAATGAGTGATGTATGATAATTTATACTAATTTAAGTATACCCTGCATTCCTAATAAGACAAGACAAAAAAAAAAAAAAAAAAAAAAAAAACATCATGGGTGGAAGTAATTGACCTTCTTCTTCACTAGAGTTTAACCTTTAGACAGTGTCTATGTCCTAGACCCCATCAAAAGACTATATAAGATCATTAATACTTTGTTCCTTTGTGTTACAAATCCAAAATTTTGGCACATCTCTACATATATACTTCAATTTGGAAGCATCCTAAATTTCCCTGTCCAAATATTCTACATGCTGTTCCACAAGAAATCCACTTAAGATTTCACATAGCAATCGTCAAACAGCCCCCCCAGGGAAACTGTGGAATGAAGTCTCTGTTCTGCAAAGACTCCTAAAATACACGTAAAGACACTGTGTTATACCCTGTTACACCCAAAAACACTAATAATACGTTGACTCCCACAGCAGAATCCCCACGCCTCCTCCTTCCACCCTTTTAGAAAAACGAGAGCTAATACGAACGATATTATGAAATAATATCACAAATATCCATCACCTGAAAGCTGGAAAGTATCTGCAGTTTGTAACAACAAGAGACACCGGTATTTTACAAGCACAAACTTTTTTTTGTTGTCTAAGTTTACAGATATCATCATCTCAGCAAACAATGGCCAAGTAAAGACACTTTCTTAAGGATTTCCATTATCCCTTTATATATGTTCGTTCAATGAAAATGCGACTCTTTTTTTGGCAGTAATGGTGGTTGCAGAAGAAGCTTCTGGAGATTACACTTTGTCGTCATGAAACCACCACCTCGTTTCCTTTGGACTCCTACCGTTCTTGCAATTCTTTACATAACGATCGTTATCCTCTGGAGGTTGCTGCACAAATAACCAATATATTACAAGATTGTAAGTATGAAACCAAAGAATCCTCATTATCATTGAATTTTGCAGGAAACAAAACTCCAAGATAATTAGAAGCCACTAGAATACCGAGAAAGCTGTACCTTTGCAGTCGAGCTTGATAGCATCGACAGAATGCTGATACAGATGGAACTCACGGTCATGGCAGGAGACCACGAGTCATAGAGAATATCTGTGGGGAAAAACAAAAGCTAATGTTAAAACATTTTTGCTATATAGGACAACAACTGTACTGATACCCGAAACAAGAACAGTCAAAAGGAACAATAGAACTACAGAAAACGAGTAAATTTTTGTGATTCTCTAAATATTTTCGAAGATCAATGTCAATTTGGAATCTTCTAGCAAGATTCACAGCCATTTGTAACCTAATAAGTATATTCTTTCAAGGTAAACGGTCCTCTTTATTTCAAACTCATAAAGAGTTCTAGTTCCTTGGATCCCGAGGCATGCGAGTTAGTTTTGAATAAACGTTCTGCAGAATTTTTTATATCAGGAAAACCAATGCTTCATCGAAAACACACACACACACACAATGCTTCAGCTCAATCAGGGACAAGAGCACCAAATAGAGTATAATGATTAGCATGCCAAAGGGTGAAAAGTAATGGATAAATTGGAAAGAACAATCGACAAAAAACAATTTGACGGACTTTTCTCAACCCGTGCAATGCTTTAGCATTGAATTGTAATTTGAGACAGACGGAGTATAAAAGTTCCATCTTAACTTGGGATCTCATTCCCGGACAAGCAAGAATGGAATTCAAAGCTAAAGTCGGATACAAAGAAGCTCCTGGTCGCACCACCAAACATTAAGTTTCAAAGTGTCACTGACAAAATTAAATGCTATGCCATGAAAGCAACTTTATAAACCTACATGACTAAGTGATACGTGGTAGAAAAAACTTCTAGAACAGCCAGTATGTTGACTTCGGCCATATGAGGATACTAATCTTGTATGAGGGCCCATCTCCACTAAAAAATTGGGCTAATATATCGAAATGGGCCCAAGTGTCCAATAGAGAAAGACAGATAGAGGTCCCATATTAAACGTTAGCTTGGGGTCTTCGATTTCGAGCAACCAATGAGGACACCCGAAGTAATTGACAATAAGTATTGTCCACGTCATGGTGACGCCATCGGGCACTGAGTTATTGGTATTTACGTGTACTTCAAGAAAAATTTCCTTTAAGGTCTTATTACCACTACCTCAGCAGTTGTTTGCTTATATACGCCCACTAGAGATACGTTACCAGTATCAGTTGCCCTAGTAGGTATTATTACTCCCATGAAGAAGTTTATCTTTGTGTAATTTATGACACACGTGAACATTCTACAAAGTAACAGCTCAAGGAAAAACACGTGAACATGGCTTTTTTACTTTCAGGTGCAATAACTTAAAACACAATAAGCATCAAGATATTTCCCAAACAATTGTATGACATGACGAAAACAGCTTATCAATGACAAAGGCACCAACGCACCATGTACGTGGCTTGTAAGTTGTAAAGCAAGATACGATCCAGGACAGAACAAGAAATTTACTTGGAAGAATATCATAGTCAACATTTTCTATATATCACTAGTACTTAGAGATAAAAGGGCCATACCGGATGACATCAAATACCGTTACTTTGCAATGTCAGAACAGAATTAAACCCTAAAACACGTTATACAAAATCTCCAGGCGACAGATTTAATGAAGAGAAATTATATTACAAGAAAGTCATATCACCGCAAAAAGAAGCAAATGCACACAACCACAAGATGAACGGAAACAACACCAGCAAATGCGCAAACTGCCCCATCATAACCAAACAGAAAGCTCACTCCAAATAAATGTTTCGGACTCTACTGATATCCAACCATCATACAACACTACCGTCTACGTAAATAAATCACAGAGCACCAGGAAAAGTTGAACTTACCCAAACAAATATGACCATTGCTATATATATGAGGGTGCAAAGGAGCCGGATGCAAGAATATCACCTGTACCAATACACATCATATACAAAGGTATAATCTTGATAAGCTACATAACTAAATTTCAAGTGCTTGTACATAAACCTAATGTACCTGGGGAGCTTCCATAGGATAATGTTCAGGAAAATCTACTTGAAGCTGAAATGTCTCATTAGAATACAAAGTTCCAGGAGCTCCTTTTACTTCAATTACCCACCTTTTTACATAAAAAAGAAAAGAATCACTATGAAATAAATTACTATACAACCAATCAATAAATTAGAACATACAGAAATTCATACAGAAGAACAAAATTATTCGAGTAAAATCAATCTCACAATCAAAAAAGGAAAAAAAATCATAAAAATCTAACCTTTGAAGATTATCGGTGGGTTTATGTTTGAAACCAGCAGGCGGATTGACCTGCCACTCGACCAGCTCTTTCTGCAGCCGGTTGCACGCGATTTTGCTCAGCGCCTGATTCTACCGTAATTTTTACAATCATTTCCAGCACGAAAATCAGCATCACCAATCATAAACAATACAAATCAAGCAAAAATAAAATAAAGACTAATCACAAAAACAAAAAAAGTGTACAGTTTTACATCCGTACTTTGCGAGATGAGGCGGAAGTGCTGGTCATGGCTTTGAGTGAGGAATAGTGAAAAAATGAAAGCCGAGAGAAGCAAGAGAGGGGAGGAGGAGGAGGAGGAGGAAGCGGTGACCGCCGTCGATAAAAGCTAATGGGAAGGGGAATACGGCCTGCAATGAGCACCCATTGTTTTCTTTTGTTTTTTGCAAACCGTCTAAGCTTTTATTATTACCTTTTTCACCAATTTTTTATTAGTCGATTTTTTTAATTTTAATAATCATTAATGTTGTCAAAGTTGGAGGTAGCTTTGACATTGAGTAGTAATTGTCCCCAATGAAGCCAAACCAAGACAAGCCAACTTTCCCTCATGATGCAAAACCACAACCCAAATACAATAAAGTGATAAACAAGACACTTTTCTCAATTGCTTTTTGTGTGAATGATGGTTTTATGTTTTTATTATCGAACTGAGATTCAGCAATAATATGTGCAAACCTTCACAATATGTAGGCAATCTCGTGACGATCAATAAATTTCTAAAAACCTATATTTTTCGGTAAGTATGATCTGCTTCAGACGAGGGATGTTGGATATACATGATATTTATATAAAGAATGACGGTTTCCTTTTATGATTGTCAGATACAAAAATTAAAGGAACCTTCTTTTCTTCTTCATGACAAGGTCCGGTTAGAAAGAGAGATTCATTTCCCTGTTGGGAAATGTGGTTTGATCACATATGTCATCCAGCCTAGACCTATTTATGGCATGCAATTCTTTCAGTTGTCTATCAATTTTAGTAATCAAATCGAGACCATGGCGAGATGCTTCTTATGGAAGATGAGGATTCTGATTCGTTGCGCAAGGTTCATTGAAAGAATTTTGAAAATTGTCTCCCGAAAGAGGATGATGGGCTAGGGTTTTGTGACATTATCTTATTCAATTTGGCCATGTTGGCCATGTAGATTTGATAGGTTCTTAAAAGTGCATATTCCTTGGTTAGAAACATACTCCAGTGTAAATATATTCCCAACAACGCGGTACATTCTTCCGAATTTGGAAAATCGTCCTTCGATCCTTTGGATCTAAGACAGCTACCAAAGCCGTCTCTAAGAGCTCGGAGTCTTAAAGGATCTAAGAAAGCCAACGCATCCGGCCAGGGGCGCCCCTGGGGGAGGGCCAAGGGGGCCATGGCCCCGAGCCCCCTTAAAATCTATGAATTTAAGGGCCCCGTGAAATTTTAACTCAATAGTGTATATATATATTGCATTTTTTTACAATAAATAAGGTATTGCTCCAATGGTAAGCAGTCAAGTATAACTTTATAAGCAATCAGGGTTCGATTCTTGCTAGAGGAAAAAACAATATTTTTTTTTTTTTTGTTAACCCTTTTTGAAGAAACTTAAAATAATATTTACTCGGCGCGAGGCTAAATATGCACTGGACGGGCGCCTTGTGATCCGGCTACCATCGAAAGACTTCATGGGAGGCCGCAATGAAGAGCTATTCGAACACACAAAAACTAGAAAGAGCAACAACCAACCTTCGGTTAAAAGAAAATAAGACAAAAAAAACACACATGCATATTCGTAAAAAATAGAGGAGAAAAAAATCAATCTGCCAAGATAGGACTTCTCCCAAGAAAAGAAACAATTTGTTTTGGTTGTTCTCTCTCTCTCAAAAGTTGCTCCAACTCTTCTCTTCAAAAGCCGTTTGTCTCCTCCAATCTTCAAGCCTAACGCCGTCGGCCTTGGGCTGCCAACATCCGTTCCTCTTTTTTTGGTGTCTTGGTTCAACAATTTCATCTCTTATGTTACAACAATACTCAAAATTCATTTAGGGCAATTATCAATCACACCCCATTTTCAATGGACAATGATAGACTTACTGTCTAAAGTCTACACCAAATCTACATCCAACATCATCTTGTGGTCTATTTTTTTTTTTTTTTTACAAATTAAAAATGTGGTGAGATGATGATGGTGTGTAGACTAAAATAATTGATTGTTTTATATTTTGTTATGTAAGGGTAGTTTTGGTAGTGTCTTATTGTGTACACTGTGAATGTGTGTGCAAGATTCTCATCTTTCGGTTGATGGTAAGAGCCATTTTTCTATTGCTCTTCTCTTTGTATTTCTTTTCAGCTAATTTTGAAGAGATATTTTAGTTTTGAATATGTTTTTCAATTGCTTTTTCCTGTTTTTGTGCAGGTTTTTCTAGGATGAAATCCCGTGGTTCCACTGACCGCTGTTTAATTTTCTACTAATTTTGATTAACTCTTTGGTTTTGAATACATTTCGAGCATTTTTGATTTGCTTGCAGTATTTTGGTGAAATTTTAGCCATGCGAGATCTTTTTCCGTTCTTCCTTATGACTCTTGAATCGAAGACCACCTCAACAACTAAATTTCGGTAATGAATTTTGCTCTTCAAATGTTAGATTTATACTTTTGTCTCTTTTCAAAGGCTTTATCGACATGGATTTGAGTTATTGCCGTTCAAGTTAATGCTTCTCCTTTTAGAGGAACAAATTGATGCTTTAAGTAGGTGTACTATATGTATACTTGCTCGCGTGCTCTCATATTTTCACAGGCATGCATTTTTCATGCATTGAAGGATACATTATCTCTGTTTTTGTGATTTTTTTCTCTGATTTATCAAAAGAGGTAATGCCGTAAAATAGTGTTTATAAAGAAAAAAATGAATGACGTATCATTCCAGGTATTTCGCTTTAAAGTATCATTTTATAAGAATCTTCTCATCTTTGTTTAATCGCTCATATTATAAGAAGTTTTACCAACCTTTCTATCATTGTAGTTGAACAGCAAATTAATATATTTATTCAATGTTGGTGAATCGAAAAGACTCCAGAGTAGTTGTTTCACTTTGAAAAGGAATTTTGTAAAAAATCTACCAATAGAGTTACTTGAGTGCTTAAGAATTCTTAAATACTCATAAACTACTTTCTAATGAGATTTTAACTACAATTTTCTAGGGGTTTCATTTCATGTTTTTTCTCCCAAAGGCTACAACACATGCTCCCGCTTCTATTGCTCTTGTTACTTTGTGGTGGTGGTTATACGATACAACAACACTCGCTACGTGACTGCTTTTCTTCATTTAATTCCGTTTGGGGTCTTGAACTTAGTCCAAGAAGAAAAAAAGGCCCAACAAATAAGCCTGTTAATTCCCTTCCATTAGGTTTTTAGTAGTATTGGTGGTATATTTGATAGGTTTCATTCATTTGCAGATACAAAAGCCGCAAACTTTCTTTTCAATCGACCACAAAATCAACTAGGTTTGCCGCTTACCGACGGCGGGCCTCATTAGATGACGTTTTCCCGACAAAAGCTTACGACTCCAGAAATGGGGTCCCTTCAACTGCCAAAAGCTTACGACTCCCAGCTTACAAGGGCTAGAACCATTTGCACAACATCGCGAGAAAACTGTAAGTATATAACATGAATTGAATCCTTTTCGCTCATTCCTTTTCATATGAAATTGTAAGTATTTATGTTGGAGAAATTCTAGATCGGTAATGAGATAAGTTAGCATTGTTAAAGTCCATATAGTACTTACTAACAACGACATAGTTACATTTACAGTCAATTTGTCTTTATTATCGCTTTCTTTGTTATTTGATTACCGACTTTGAACTGGGGGAGGACGGGCGAGGTCAATGGAATTCTTACTTATTACCTATTTTTGAACGTTCAAAGTGTTTGGTGTTAAACTTACACATTCTTATTTTGTTGCAAAGATTACACATTCTCGCTTTGTCGGAGCAAGAAAAGTCTCAAATACAAGGAAAGGAATAATACATGTTTTGGTTATATTCAGTTTTTTTTTTCTTGACTATGCATACCATAATAGAACAAAACGTGGTCCTGACATTTTCTATTTTAAATGTGAACTTTGGCACCTAGAGTCGGCCTCACCGGCGCCGGGCGAGACAGATGAGTACTACATGACCATTGCATGTTTGGACAGGCCGAATTAAGCATTTGAGATATCTTAAGATCAATCAAGTGTGACCGATAAAAGCGTGGCAATCATTGTCAGGTTCGGTCATGTACGTAATCTCAATGCATATGGCCTTTGTGCACAAGCATCAGTTCCTTTCACCATGGATGACAATATCTATCTTTCTCTTCTTTTATTTCAAAGTGAAATGTAAGGTATTGAGTAATAATTAAGGCCGAGCATGTTTATGTATCGATCACATTAATCTTAAAATGATATATATAAGTTTTGGTTTATATTTGTTAATTTTTATTTTTGCGCTTTGGTGATGTAACTTACAAGGTTAAGGTAGCCGTCCAAGAGTGACCTCAACAATAGAAAAAACATTCTATGTGCAATCACTGGTTCAGTAAATCCAGGTGAAGTTTTGGCAATGATGGGCCTTCGGGATGTGGAATGATGGGAATTTGATTGAAGGCCCTTCATCCCGAAGAATACTCAAATCCAATCCTTTTGAGTATTCTTGCTCCAGGTTTATTTTATTTATTTTCAACACTCCCCACTTCCTGCTTCCTCTTTCGCTTTTGTTTTTCATCTTAAAAGCTATTTATATATGTATATATATATATATATATATATATATATATATATATGATATCATCGTTCCATATATTTTCACTCTGTTGAACCAACAAATCATCATTAGTATATATTTTGATTGATGATGAACCGTGGTATTTGTTTAATATTATTTATTTTTGTTTAAAAGCGGAAATTTATATATGGATTTAGCATTTCTTTTCTTTTTCTTTAATAATATTTTCTTTCCTTTCCTCTGTCCAACACTCTAATTCAAACACTATAAAGGGACTTTAAAATCACTCATCCCTCTCCCCCCCTTCCTTTCTCTGCCGTCGCAATCCTCTCTTTCATTTTCCTTTTGTTTTCTTCAAACCAAACATAGCCGAAGTACATTTTTTAGAAGAAAAGAAGATTTTATTTAACGCATTCTGCGTTACTAACAAGAGTTACATGAAAGGCGGGGGTGGGGGGAGGGAACCCCATTCCACACATCCTACAAGACCAATGTCTTCTCTAACTTGTAAATGGGCATGAACATTTCTTCGCCTTATGACAAACAAACAAAAAAAAGCATTGACAGAGCATGATAATAAGCTACGACAGTCTTCAATGATTCCTCCAATTGGCGAGAGGTCTTCTTCTTGAGACATAAGTCATTGATAGGTGGATAAAGAGTCACCTTGATCACCGGAAGCATCCCCAAGTGATAACATAGAAGATAGCAAGATAAATGGCTAAAGCTTCTACAACCAGTACATCATAATTTACTTTCAAACGTTTTGAAAGAGAATTGAGAATTTCCCTTTGTCGTTTCCTAATAAACCCCTACTGCACTGTTTTCTCCTTTATAAGCCACATCAGCATTGAATTTTAGAAGCCCCGAATCCGGTAATTTCCAAGTTGTAGCATGCAGCCTGACCATGGTGATTTGAGAATGATTAATAACTACATTGTAGTATTGTTCCGCCTCCTCGTTCGATTTGAGTAATGTGGAATTTAGATAAACGTTCAATCCTTCAAAAACCCACTTACATCTCGTCTTTCAAATATTCTAAAGAAAAATAACAATACGTGCAATTTTCAGGTCATCATCCATTTTTTAAGAAGCTCCTCCAAAAGGTCAAGGAAGGAGTTAATGTGAAGTGATTGCATTTGAGCACCACCCGGAAAAGACTTCCAAAACACCCTCGGGATTTCGCACTTAAAAAAGCAATCCAATATAGTTTGGTGGGTTCTATCGGCACTCCCGTTTTACTTTTGACATCCATTTATTGAATATTTTTTTGGACGAAAAAAAACGTCGATGACACCGGCGTTCCTTGTTGAATACCAACGTAAGTGGTGTGCAACAAGGAACGCCTGTGAAAAATCGTGGACTAACGTTTTCTGAGTTTTAACACTTAAAGGGAACATCGGTGGTACTGATGTTCTTGTGAAAGACTAACGCTATCATTGTCGATGCCAATGGCGTTGGTGCTCCACAAAGCGAATACCAATGATGTACTCGACATTCCTTTTGTAAAAAATCACCGGGTGCCTGAAGTAATTTTTTGTGATGCCGGAAGTAATAGGGGTGTCAGTAGTAAATATAGGGTGGCCGATAGAACCCCATAAAAAAAATATTATAGGTCACTCCAAAAAAAATACAATATTTATCTTGAAATTTTAAAAAACAACTCATTTATTAATTTTCTTAAATTGTGTGTAAACCTCAAAAATCCCTATATTGCGTGACGGAAGGAGTATGATTAAGAGATTTTCTATGTATCTATGGTTATGCGTTATATTTTGATACGTTCCGGCGTCATCTTCTCAAATAAAATAAAATAAATGTTGCATACACATTAGTTGTGCCATAGCACTTATGTAATGATATTGAAAATGGATAAAATGATAAAGTTGCTCCCAAAAATCGTCTTCAAGTAGCCCCGGATTATAATGCTCTCCCAATAGCTACTGGTATGGGATATACTAGTACCAAGTTTGTAAAAACAAGGGCCATTATAAGAGATTCATTTCCCCAGTTGAGAAATGGGGCTTGATCTGATATGTCATCCAGCATGTAACTACTTATGGCATGCGGTGTTTTTTGTCTGTGCATTTTAGTAATCAAATGAAGACCATGGCGAGATGCTTCTTATGGAAGAGGGCTCTGATTCGTTGCGCAAGGTTCATTGAAAGAATTTCGAATATTGTCTCCTAAAAGAGGATGATGGGCTAGAGTTTTATGACACTAGCTTATTCAATTTGGCCATGTAGCAATATAGATTTGGTAGGTTCTTAAATGTCTATATTCCTTGGTTAGAAACATACTCCGGTGCAAGTATATTCCCAACAACGCGGTTCATTCTTTCAAATTTGGGAAATCGGCCTTCGATTCTTTGGAGCCAAGACAACTACCAAAGTCGTCGCTAAGAGCTTGGAGCCTTAAAGGAGCTAAGAAAGCCAACGCATCCGGCTACCATCGGAAGACTTCATGGGAGGCCGCAATGAAGAGCTATCCGAACACACACACACACAAAAAAAAAAAAAACTAGAAAAAGCAACAACCAACCTTCGACTAGAAGAAAACAAGACAAAAAACCCACATGCATATCTGTCAAAAATGGGAGAGATTTTACGGTGCAACGGTTGTAGGAAGGTTATACCAAGTGGCATACATTAGAGCCTCTCATTTTTACTCTCTTTCACATAATACACTTTTATCGTGTGTGAGAGGTTAGAAATGAATGATTGTAATGTATGTCACTTGGTAAAACCTTCCTACAACGGTTGTATTTTAAAATTTCACCAAAAATGGAGGAGAAAAGAAGCCAAACTGCTAAGATAGGGGCTTCTGCCAAGAAAAGAAACAATTTTTTGGGTTACGCTCTTTCTCTCTCTCAAAAGCCTTTCGTCTCCTCCGGTCTTCAAGCCTAACGCCGGCGGTCTTGGGTTGCCAGCATCCATTCGTCTTCTTTTTGGTGTCTTGGTTCAACAATTTCATCTCTTATATTACAACAATGCTCAAAAATCATTCATGGCAATTATCAATCACAACCCATTTTCATTGAACAATGATAGCGTTACTCTCAAAAGTCTGCACCAAATCTACATCCAACATCATCTTGTGGTTGTGAGTGTTTTTTTTACAAATTAAAAATGTGTGGTGAGATGATGAGGGTGTAGATTTGAAGTAGATTTTTTTAGAAGAAAAGAAGATTTTACTAATCGCAATCCGCGTTGCTAACAAGAGTTACATGAGAGGTGGGGTGGGAGGAGGGAACCCCGGTCCACACATCCTATAAGACCAATGTCTTCTCTAACTTGTAAATGGGCATGAGCATTTGACATTTCTTTGCCTTTTGACAAAAGAAAAAAAAAACATTGACAAAGCATGATAATATGCTAGGGTCTTCAATGATTCCTCCAATTCGTGAGGGTCTTCTTCTTAGGCATAAGTAGTTGATAGGTGGATAGAGAGTCACCTTAAAAAATCACCGGATACATCCCCAAGTGATAGCATATAATATAGCAAGATAAATGGCTAAAACTTCTCCAACCGACACATCATAATTTAGTTTCAAACGTTTTGAGAAAGAATTGAGAATACCCCTTTATCGTTTCTTAATAAACCCCCTAGTGCACCATTTTCTCCTTTATATGCCGCATCAACATTGAATTTTAGAAGTCCCAAATCCGGTAATTTCCAAGTTGTAGCATGCAGCCTGACCATGGTTCTTTGAGAATGATTAAGTACTAGTACATTGTAGTATTCTTTAGCCTCCGCATTTGATTTGAGTAGTATGGAATTTAGATAAATATTCGATTCTTCAAAAACCCACTTCAATCGCGTCTTCCAAATATTCCAAAGAAGAATAACAATCCGTGCGACCTCCAAGTTATCATTTCTTTTAAGAAGCTCCTCCAAAAGGTCAAGGAAGGAGTTAATGTGAAGCGATTGCAATTGAGCACCACCCGGAAAAAGACTTTCAAAACGCCCTCTAGATTTCGCACTTAAAAGACTATCCAATATAGTTTCTTCTACAATATGACAAACTTGGTATATCCCATTTCCAACTCATCTTTCCAACAAACCAGTAGCTATTGGGAGAGCATTATTCAAAATTTTCAAAATAAAAGTTATAATCCGGGCCTATTTGAAGTAACTTTTTTTGGAATAATTTTATCATTATCCATTTTCAATAACTTTACGTAATTGTTATGGCACAACTGATGTGTATATGTAACGCTCCGCTCCCGGATACCGAGCCCTTATCCGTAAGAGAACGTTCGGCACGTATAACATTAAATAAATCTAATATTATACGCTAGTCTCTACGTCGTCGTATCAAAATTAAAGCAACGGAAGCCCAAAAGGCTCGGATAAAATCATAAATATCTCTAAGAATATAATACAAACCAACTAGGGATAGAAAGGAAAAGCTTACAACAACGATATAAAGCTTACAACGTACGATGTTCCAAAAGAAAGATAAAACACTTGTCTTACACACTTGAAATAAAAGTACAACATAATCTAGTACAACATTTAATAGAAGGGTAAAAAGAAAGCATCATCATGGCATCAACGTCACCAAATCATCATCGAACTCCTCAACGAGCTCAAGGCCAACATGTTCGTCTTCTCACCCCAAAATCACACAAAACAACATATGCAATTGAGGTAAGTACAAAGTACTTAGCAAGAGGAAGCAACTAATATATAATTAAGTTTTACAACGAATGTTCATATTATTATTATTAAGTTATCTTTGTGTGACCGACACAACTCTAGGGTTCACTTCATACTCATCAACATGTCATGACTAACTGTTTCTAGCTTAACTTATCTTTGTTACATCGGCATTCAAGGGCACAACGCATGGTGCTACCCGAGATATCGTTTGCAACCTATCAGTGGATCACACCGATAGCCACGGGTTAAGACCCGATAGTTTACACGTTCGGTGAAGTCCCCCCTACCATTTCGCCGTTTATATGCCAGCAGAGTTATTTTCTTTATCTGACCGCCCACACATCGCGATATAGCCAAGTGCCTTACCAAGAATGTTACGATGTTTAGTCTTTTAACTACACACATACGTTTATTATTAATCGTAAACTAGCCACCTAAGTATTTTCAAGTAAGCTCCCTCACCCCTACTACTCTCTTTCCTAGACCACTTGACACGGACAAGGTCTAGCACATACACAGACATTGAGGAATGCTAATTCCTCAAAGCACAAGCCATTCATACCCTTCCGACGGTCCCGAACTTCAACTCTATGGAAGAGTACATCCGGTGCCGGAACTAAACGCATCGGAAGCTTAATCGAGGCTCATTCATGTTCAATTAATGTTATAAGGTCAAGAAACAACAATTAAAACTAGACTCGGGGCTCAAACTGATCAAACTCACAAAAAAACATATCCAGTGAGCATGCACTGGATTCTGGTGCGCATGCACCAAGGCTCTGAATGTAAAATCGAGTTTTTTGACTGCCCGGTGCGCCCGCACCAAGCGTAGAAACTCCCAAAAACTCAGTTTTATGCATCTAAACGATCTCCACTTGATTCCAAACAAGTTTATCATCAATAAACACCGAAAGACAGCAGAAAAACACAGGTTTCACATACCACAACATCCAACATTTTAACTACAACTTAGAACATGATTTCTAACCAAGAATTCAACACAAATACTCAACCTTAACATCATAAAACCTTCATTAAACTTTAAGAAGAGCCTCTTACCTTATTAGCAAGCAAAACAAAGCCAAACCTTCAAGAAATTTGCAGCACTCTTAGAACTTCAACTCAAACCTTCAGGAAACTCTGAAACCTTGCTACCAAAACAACGATCTCTTCACCACGATTCCGATTATCTACTCGAAACTGAAAACCGACGAACGATCGAGGAGATCCTGTGAAAGTTCCCTTTTGGACTTTTCCTCTTTTCTCTCAAACGTATATTGAACTTGCAGGGAAAATAAGTGGGGTTCTGACAACTCCCAAAATAAATGGGGAGTTTTATTTCCTATAAAAACCACCCATTAACTATTCATTTTATTTGCTTTTATTATTTTTTTTATCAACAAAACATTAATCTTTTAATTAAATAAGAATTTTTGTTAAAAGACCATTTTGCCCTTTTTTAAAAAGTCGAGATGTTACAGTATACAACATTTATTTTATGTTATTTGAGAAGATGACGCCGGAACGTGACAGAATAAAACGCATGGAAGAAAGCCTGAAAATAAAACCAAGCATATCAATATTTAATAACCGTAATAATCATGCACTAACGAGGGGCGCTGATTAAGACATGTGCTAATATATATCCTGATTAATAACCTTTGAAGTTTAAGGAATTACCTAAAATAAAATAAATCACGATTTAAACCTGATATCAATCATGATGTAATTTTAGGAGCTAATTACAACATGTGGTTATATATCAATATAAACGTCATCTTCAATCACTTGTATTCCATTTGTAATAGCAAAAAAGCAAAGAGCAAAACTCACATTCTTCTCCCTATAGCTACCGGATTATTTTTGGGACTATCTTTTCACACAAATGTTGTTTTACACTTACCAAGAGTCGAGAGTGGGGTTCACCATTCTGGAAAGTCCTTTCCGATGCCAACGACGTGGTGTGCTTCTCGGGGATTTTCTGTGGTTTGTCGGTACCTCGAGGAGATTTTCTATGGTTCGTTGGTACCTCGGGGATGTCGGTGGATTTGTGCCTGACCCCATTCGGTGGTTCGGTGGACCCGTGCTAGTATTTTGGCCATAACATTCGGCTCCCGTGTCCGTTCCTCGTGCAGTACACCATTATGGAAAGCCCTTTCCAATGCCAACGATGTGGTTTCGTTTGGATATTCCACACGCCTGCCATTCTGACCGTAAAAGAGTCCGGAAAATATATACTATTCTGGCCAATTTATGGTCAATTCACACAGCAGCCATTCTGACCCAATTTGAGTCAGAATACGATCATTATACTGATTTTATTCTAGTCAGAATTTTGAATGTTTTTCATACTCAATACCGGTCAGAAAGACATTCTGACTAAAATTGAGTACAAAAAACTTTTAATATTCATGCGAAATTGATCGAAGAATCAATAGTGGTGCTCTTATATTGTTGTTGTTATCTCGACCCAATTTAATGCGAATGTGTAGAGTATTCGGACTCAATATTGGTCGAATGATGCTCGACTATGTATGAGTTTGGAAAACTTCAAACATTCTATCTAAAATATGGTGAGAATCAACCTTGGTGTTGACTCTCAACACGTATATTACGACCATATTTCGATTATGGATAATGTGTCATATTCGACCAAACTTTGGTCGAATGAGCAGCGTAAAAAAAAAAAAAAAGGCGAAACCGGGAAAAAAATTCTGTGTGGTAAGATGAAAATTTGTGTGAAAAGATATTCCCTTATTTTTCAGTCTAACAATATCAATTGCTTTTGCCGGAACTTTTGATCAGGAATGTAAATGATTCGAGTCAAGTTGCATATTGAGTTTATCGAGTCAAGCATTGAAGTTTATTTAGTCGAGCGCACTTCAAATTTTAGGAATTCGAAACCGACCATAAACTTAACATGATTATCGTACTCCAACTCGATCACGGAGACCTTCGAATTCAAGCCGAAGTCGAGTTGAACACAAAAATACATGAGATTGATTCATTAAGTGTTTGAACTCTATTTGAGTCGAACCATATCGAACCAAATCATTCGAGCACAAAACCAAACCAAACCAAACCAAACTCAAAACTGCTTGGCTCATTTAACCCTATACTTTTGATACCATGCTCCATTTCTTTTCTTTTCTTTCTCAAAGGGTATACCATGCCGTATAAATAGAACCTTTAAAGTCCCTTAATAATAATAATAATAATAATAATAACACCGTTGCATAGATCCTCAGGTCTATGAATTATGAAATAAAGTATAGCAGTTAAAAGTAAAAGTTAATGTGCGTAGAAATAAGATTGGAAAATTAGGGATAAGGACAACACAATCAAAATATTTTTAAGAATACGTATATAACTACATATTTTTTATAGGAGAAGACAACTGCATAATTTTTATAGCGAGAAGATGACAAACAGTGAATCAGAAAATCGGTGAATCTCCTCAGTGAATCCCGAAATCGGTGAATTTCGACGGTGAATCCCGAAAATTAGTGAATTTCGACGATTAATTTTGAAAATTAGTGAATTTCGATAAGGTGAATTTCGTCAATTGAATTTAAGCGTTGAATTTCAACAGTGAATTTCGACGAGTGAATAAATAGTTGTCCTTTATGCAAAAGTTTCAAAAAACTGTCCTTCTACTCAATTGATGAAATATTTCTGTCCTTCTCCCTCATTCCACCAAATAAGATTTAGCTCCAAGTGCAAGTTTTGGACCACCCAAGTCAGCATTTTTAAAAGGATACATTGGTGGAAATTTTTTACAGATAGGGGCCGGTTTTAGAATGTTGTATTCCTATTGGTTTTGATGCATCAACTAAAATTTGCACCAGGACCAACATAAAATTTGTGGGTTTAGCTTAGCATATTCTTTTACCACTCGTTTAGAAGTTTCTCAGACAGAGAATTCATTCCTGTGTTGCCTCACAAGAAAAAAAAGGATGCCTTATTATCCACAAAGAATAAAGAAGAAAAAAAAAAAGGATGCCTTATTATCCACAAAGAATAATGTTATAGTCACAACCACTACCCTTTGATTATAATAGGTGTGCATCATGATCGTTGGGTACTAACTACATCATAATCAATTGTGTAAGAGTATATTGTGTTACTCGTAGTTTCTGAGTGATTGTGACAGTAACATTACTCTATACACAAACTGGTTGTATGGAAATCGAGACATTTGTTTCGTAATATGAACGGTTAAAGCTTATTTGCTGTTTTACAAGTTCAGTAAATAAGCTTTTACAAAAGACTAAAAGGGTTTGTTGTCATAACAACATAAATGTTATACAAATACAAGAAAGTTGACACGAAGGCTTTGTTTTCAGTTCTTTCAGAGAAAATAATCATGCTTCGTGTTCGTGACCATTAAGACGTTAGCACGGTGAAGATTATGCTTTTATTATGTTGTACTACAGATCAATCCTCTTTGGACCTTGAATTGTAGTGGCCACAGGACTATTATTACCTTATTTAGCTGTAATGAGACTAGTAGCTGGAAGAACTTTGTAGGGATTGAGTATACAGTTCGGATCCAGAAGCTTCTTCACGGAAGCCATTAATTGAACCTGCAGCGAAAACTTATCGTTATAATTGCTTAGAGAACAAATACCAATTACAGAAAGAAAAATAAAGCTCAAATGTCTTACGGCTTCAATTGACTTGCTGTACAAGATTTTATCCGCTTTCATCAGTCCAAGGCCATGCTCTGCACTGATACTGCCTCGGTTCTTCGATGTCCATTCATAAACAAAGGGCTCGATTTTTGCTAAAACCTTATATGTATAATAATCATGATCTTAATTATAGGTTAAACTTCAGAATTATGGAGGAATTTTCAATAGAAAAAAAAGAAGAAGAGTATTCTATTACAGCATCGTCATAGTCTGGAGCTGACATATTGAGATGCAAGTTACCATCGCCAAGGTGTCCATATGCCACGACTTTGGTAGGAGGATCTGTAAATAAGATAAAGTAGAAAAAAATATTAGATATGTTTAATCAGTAGTATTATAATCTTAGACACAGATAAGTTCATAAAACCATATTAATCAGTAGTATCATATAGCTTTGATTGAATATGAAGTAACAGGTGTTCACGATTTAGCACACACTCCTAACATTATGTTCTTATTATATCTTTATTAGAAGTTGAGTAGTTAAACACATAATTACCAAGACGTGCTCGCATTTCCTCGACAAGATCATACATCTTGTCAAGAGGCAGTGACAAATCATACTTGTAAACTGCCCCTGCCTTCATCAACGCCTCAGGTAAACCCTGAAACCGAAAAATCCAAGATCAATTTGCAGTAAAACTTCTGATTTTGTTCCACATATATACAGTGACAAGTAGAAGTTATGAGTATAATGAGAATCCTAAGTATTTAATGGGTCACAACTAAGAGTCAAAACAACCTCACGAATATGCCAAAATGAAGAAGATTGATTAATGTCTTGCGCAAGTGCTCCATCAGCTACCAATCCGCTTTCCATTGAATGAAGAAGGAAAGCCTCAAGCTTCTCCCTGAGAAGAAACAACATGGAATGTTAAAGCTATACAGAAACGCTTTACTTTCCTGATGAGCGAAAAAAGGTTCATCAGTGTACAATAATCAGATTTTTACTTGTCATGAGTCTCATTACTTCCGGTAGTCTCGATAAGAATATAGAAGTTGTGTATCGAGGGTGGCAAAGGATTACGGACACCATCCAAATGATCCAGAACCTGTTTCAGTAAATGTAAGCATGTGAATTACTATAACGTGAATCACAGTACCATTGCTTCATAGTATTAGGATACTCTAAATAACATAAGCACATCAAATCTTAAGAATCATCAACTTTGTCTACAGCAATTGACCATAAGTATTGATGGATTAATTTTCATAACTACTAGAAAATGTTTCCCCTCCACATGTATTTTCAAAGGAAGCAACTTAATTGTCTGGTGAAAGAAATCTGACGTGTAAAAGGAAGCTTACCAAAGCCATAGCATGAGAGTCCAGAAATTCAAAGGCAGAGAGGATTTCCCCAAGCTTCCTTTTGGCTTCCAACAAAAGTTTCTGGGACCAAGAAAAAAACATAAGATCCATAAAAGTAAAATAACTAAACGTCTTCAGATAGCATCTTTATGTAATCCTAAAACTTAATTTTATGTAGAATATAATGCACGAAAAACAAACTTCTTTGTTATTTTGATCAGAGAGCATTAAATTTCAAAGTTCAAGGAAGGAAAGTGCACGGAATATTTGCATCTATAAAGTAAGAATGTTTTAATCAAGCCAAACTCCAGACCGCCATCAAAGTCAGTTTACGATAAACTGCTAGGCAAAAATTAAGACATATTGAGTCGATATACTAACGAGACAATAATTAGCATCAGTTTTACCTGGCAGCTGACGTAATCATTACAAGCAAGAAAGGCTAGATTCACTGAGGATAGTTTTGGAGGGGTAAGAATTGAAACTTTCGTGATAATGCCCAAGGACCCTTCACTTCCTATTTGAAATGATGAAATGGATTTTTATGAGGAAAAAAATCTCAGCATCAATTAAAAGAATAGCCATAAATTTGTCCTTTCTCACCAATGAATAAATGCTTAAGATCATATCCTGTGTTGTCTTTCCTTAGAGTTCCAAGCATGTCAACCACATCACCATTTGCCAAAACAGCTTCAAGACCTGAGTGATTAGCCAGAATAAGCTAATGATAATATCACTGAGACATTTAGGGAAAAAGACAAATAAAAATGGAGTATATATCATATTGGTTTTCACATAAACAGCAACATCGTAACACCAACACAAATTTAGCAACTTTCACTCCATTATCAAAACACAAAATCAGTAGCAAAAGATTAATTTTTAGATCCGCAATCCCAAAAAGAATAAATAGTCGTGATGCACTCGTCCGATACAGAATCAAAATGACTCCAAAGTTAAATGTATCAGAGGATCATACTTGACTGTCCAGGTTATGCCAAAACTAAAAAGATCCATGGCTAAATGAATAACTGTGTTCGAACGAGAAGAAGCTCACCGAGTACGCTGCCATGAAGCGACCCATATCGCAGAAGTCGTAGTCCACCAGCATTAGTGGAGATGTTTCCTCCAATTTGGCAGCTTCCTTTAGCACCTAAATCTAGGGGCACTATGAATCTAGAAACACACATGTATACAAAAAAAGTAATAAAAAAAAGGAGCTTGTTCAGAAAGCTGTATTTACAAAGCATGAATAATTCATAACCAAGAAAATGACAAATTGATGGAGCTGCAAAGATATATGCATAAACAAAAGATATATGAATAGATGCTTGCATAAAAAGCATCCACCACAAACCAGGGACTAACATTACAAAAGTAACTTTCGTGGACAAGTAAACGTCGGGTACAAAAGAGAATCACTAAACCATTGGTCACATGAGATTTACTTTTGCTAAGGCCTACAGTTACGAAGCTAAACATCCGAGTTTGAGCAAACAAAAGACATTCCGGATAGGACTCCCAAATGCCTACAGCATGGATATGTTAAAACATAAGAATAGTCCCCACATAACTAGCCCGCAAAATTAACAGTAATAGTGCTCCAGAAAAAGAAATGACTGTGATAGCATACCCACAAAAAAGTATTTTTGAATCATCTGACAGAAAAAGAGAGAAATAACACAACACTAACACTTGCAATTATAATAATATTCAAAACCTTCAGAAAAAGGGAAATACACATAAGCAAACAGGCTATAGAAAACATATGCTACCAGGTTATGTAATATTTTTCTTCTTTTCCGTTTTCTTTTTTATGTATGGGGATAGGGTTATGTTTACTCTTTATTAAAAGAAAACTTTGGAAAAAATCACATAACCTCACCCTTGATTATCCAGGAAAGAAATCAGGTTTTCAAGTATGCATCCTGCTTCACAAACCAGTACACCGCTAACCTGGCAATGTCGTCCCCAGAAGTCAAAAACAAAATCTCAGCATGAAGGAAAAGAACATAAAACATCTCAACATGAGGGAAATAACATGAAATGTCTCAGCATGAAGGAAACGAACATAAATCTTAGAAGGCAAAGAACATAAAACATCATAGCAATATAGGAAGCAATGGATAGGAAATGGAAGGGCACTAGTACTAAGGTAGGGGTAGGAGTGGGAAATAAATAATGGATTGGAAGAGAATAATAGAGTGGGCCGGCAAGGAATGGAACTCCAAAAACAGATGGAGCTAGCATTTCTTGGCATATTTGCCACAAGAAAGAAATTTGAGGTTTTACAATCATCAGAAAGGACCTGTGCTTACATAAAAAAAAAAATAAAAGGACCTGTTTTCAGAGCTCTGGACATCATGTCTAGCATTGAACTCTTCGTGAACTTAAGGTGAGGGATAAGGAAGATCAAAACCATAAGGACAATATTTGTGAATTGCAATATTGTTCATAGAATATTTTTAATATAAAAAGAGGGCATTAGAGGTTTTGGGTTTGTCTTTAGGATCTACATAAATCTCTATGGGGATGAGAGAGAATACCTTTTGTATTGTTATAATCCCTTTCTTGTAAATATAGTTTTGCTAATCTCATCAAGATTTTTTTTTACTCAACCAAATTAAATAAGATGATACGGGCATAGTTTAATAGAGACAGAAGGTTCAGTAATAGAGTTTTCAGAAGAATAGCTATAAGTCCTACATTACAGATAAATGAAGGTCTCTATTCCAACTCACTAAACCTTGAATGACAAGGAATGCTATTACCTCGTCAAAGGAGATGACCTTATTCATGGAACCAAGACTGATAATCACCTACAAATAAGTCAACAATTTCAAAATTTGTCAGACGCCGAGAAGGAGAGTCAAATTTAAAGAGCTCAAAATCGGTCCAAAACTGCTAATCTTACAAACATTGCCTACAGGTAACACTAGAATCGCAAAGCAAAAAGAACCCTAACTGCATTAATCTGGCTACTATAACAAACAGCATCTAATAAAAAATCAATAACAAGGTATAGACCGCATATTGTTCAGGATGAAGTTCCGCTTGTTGAATTGTAAAACAGGCATATTATGAAACAATGCACTTGAGACAGTTGGTGGGAGAAAAGGAAACTTCATTTACATAAAGATAATTCACATCTCCATAAAGCCAGCATCCACTAATATTCAGGAAACTACAACATTCACAGCACTAAGTATTACCTCATCAAAAACAGGTACACTTCCACCAACAAGACCCGTGTTACCGCCTTGCGGAACGACAGCCAAGCATCTGGAGTTACAGTACTTAAGAATCTGAGAAACCTGCAAAAGCTCCTTTATATAAGTAAAGGAAAAGTCCTCAAACAGCTAAATCCAACCTAGGAAAGAGATGACTACAACATGAAAGATGAAGTGGTAGGCATTGAGAAGTAGAGATCTCGTCAAGTTCCAAACACAGCCATACGAAACTGACCCATCATTCATGATCTTTTATCTGCATACCTAACAATCTAGCAATGAACTAAGTTTCCAAATTCTATGATTACTCATACATTAAATAGTACTTTAACATCAACTTGAAAAGGAATTTCAAGTTTCTGAAGGAGACTAAATCAGACGTAATTCGACATGCTTCTGAATAGTGAGAGTACCACCACCATCAATGACTTGCGCAACACCGCAAAAGTAAATTTATGTATTTGTGTATGATATTACAAGAACTTAGTGTAGCTTTAGCTTGATAATAAGTGGCAACACTGAGAAAACAAGCAATTATAAACCTCATCAGTGTTCCTGGGTTGAAGCATAAGCTTACTTGAGCCTTTGTACTTCTGCATCCAATCTGTATTTGCAACATCCAGCATGTCCTTATCTTGAACAACACCTTTATCCCCTAATATCTTCTTGAAATAACTGATATCATCGGAACTTATTTCAGCAAATTGCGGGTTTCTCTGGAGCATGGTGGCCATTGAACGAAAATGTTGGGATCTGATTCCCCAGCATTTCGCAAAGCTTCTTCCCGTACAGTTAAAAAAACCTCTTTGTTCAGAAACTCTTCCAGGCCGAAATGCATAAGCTAAAAGCATAAAACAATAGAGATCAAATGGTAGAATAAGAAAACACCCTTGCGGGACTTTGACAATGCCTAAATCACAAATTTATCTCAACCCGCTTGACCGCCATGCTCAGTGAGAAACGTGCATCGTATTTCCAGTTAAAAGAATGAACGAAACTACACAGACATACAAAATCATAAAAATTAACTAAAATTAAGTTTACTTGTGCTAAATCAGACAACCACTTTTTTCATTTATGCTATAGCCTCGAACTGAACAATCAGCCAATGAACCTTCTGAAAATAAATGTATAGCATGCCTTTCCTGCAAATAAGTTATAATCAAGACCAAAAGCAGCTTGACCGCAACACTCAGTGGGGGAAAAATCCGTCATATAACAGTTTAGTAAAGTGAAACTACATCAACATAGATTTTTTTTTTTTCCTTTTTTCTCCTTAAAAAATGGATGGTGTTGGATCCAATTAACACCTTGGGCTAGGATAGTACAAAAACAAAGACTTCTTAAAAATTGCCTACCAATGCATCCCCTAAGCTAATACTAGGACTCGTGCACATAACCTTTCTACATAATCATATGGATGTTATGAAGAGTGCATTTGTTCTTGAAATCAAAGACCCTAATTTCACAACTATGCGATGCAATCCGGTCAAACATCAGTCAATGAGGACTTTCTAAAATAAATTTATAGCGCATATTCACTAAAACAAAAGCTATATTTAATACCAAATGCAGCTTTGATTTCAATAACAGTCGATATAAATAAGTGAAACTACATTTAAATGGCATAATAGTGCAAATTTCCCATTTACGCAATAAACTCGAACTCAACCAACAGTAAATGAACATTCCAAAGGTAAATGTAAAGCATGCATTCGCAGGAACAAAGCTATAAAAAGCGTCTTCACAGCTGAAACTCGGTGCGAAAATTCTCCCATATACCAGTGAAACTACACTCACTGATAGAGATAAATGAATCATGTAAAGATAAATGTGTAGCATGCTTTCAGTGGAATAAAAGTTATAATCGACACCAAAAGCAAACGCAATGAGAAAATCTGCCTTACATCAGGTAATTAAGCCAAAATACGCTAATAGATATAAATGAACCGTGTAAGTTGTAACGATATATGTATAGAATGCATTCTGAATTAAAAGTTATAATCAAGACCATAAGCAGCTTTTAACGATACAAAAGCTACCAGATACCAATAAATTGATTCACGGAAGCTGCATCAACATACAAATTCATCTAAATTACTCAAAAAACAGCACGGCCTGAAATAAAGCCAGAGAATACAATTTCTCTGTTATCGGTGGACCAGAGCTCAGCAATTACTGTAGCATAAAAGCTATAATCGACACCAAAACCAGATGCTAAAGAAAGTTAATCAATCGAGCGAATTTCAATCATAACACCATTGATGCAAACGCACATGTTTATGCAAGCAGCAAGCTAAACTAATAAATGATTACCTGCAGAATGAGTAGAGTATTTCTGAACTGGATTGCAAAAACAAAACTGTTTCCTCGAGTGTTTGAGCAGACCACTGACGATTCTCCATTTCTCCATGCTAGTTCCGCTCTGAACGTTCTTCCTACTGTAAATTATAAGCTTACAGGAAGAACTTTGAACTTCTTTCCTCAAATATTGCACGCCTTTACGTAATATAGATGGAAAATGGAAAAAGATGCATCACTGTAGAGTAGCAGTAGTTATCAACCGTTCAACGTTTTTCTCGTATAAGCTTACGGATGGACACGGTTGATACAGCCGTCCGTCACTTGAGCTTAGTTGGCGGCGTATGGTATGACGGACGAAAATATACATAACAATTTACCACAATAATGATCTACACCATTCATTATTATGAGATCTATATTGATTGATCTGGGCCGCGCTCCATAATAATCAAATTGTAGATTAGATTATCATGTAAGACATTATCACAGATTTTCGTTGCGATTTTATCATTTCTTCGTTTTTTAGGTGGGTTATCAAGACATCCCAAATTACTATCGACATCCATTTTTTGATTATTTTTCGGATTAAAAAGCATCATCACACTTGGGATTTTCTTGTTGAATACCAACAAGAAACACCAGTGGAAAGTCGTGGACCGATGTTTCTTAGTTTTAACACTTTTTATAAAGAGAACGTCACCATCATCGACGATCTGGATAATAGAATAATAGGTAATAAATTGGAGTGTGTTAATAAAAACCCTTTTTTATTACCCGTGACCTCTTAGTCACGCGAGATTTTAAAGCGCAATCGATATACGAAGGTTTATCAACTGACATAAATTAGAGTCAATTTTCCCTTACTCAAAGTCAAAGGCTCAACTTAACCACTTAAGTCTCGTTGACTTATCCTTTCTTATTTAAGTGACGCAATTTCTAACAATATTTATTGTCCATTTATTTACTTTACCATATTAATTGATCTTAACCATATTAATTGATCAGATTCAAAAGTAACATTGCCTTAATCGTACTCGGGGCTCTTATAGTCATTTCATTGTAAAAATCGTGTCATTAGGTATTTAAGTCTCTTGCTAATATTAGTGTTTTTGAGGATTGCTTCCAAAAATAGGAGCAAAGTAGGGTATATTATTTCCATTCCGTAAGATTGATATTGATGTTACTCAACTCGAATATGAATAGCAACAAAGAAAAGTTTCCCAATGCATAAATTCAGTTATACTATATACACAATGAAGATCAATTTGTACCACTTATTTTCATAATGAGTTTAGACTGTATGCACAGAAGAATTTCATTAGGAGTGATTCTTGTGTGCTATAGAGTTAGCATTAGACTGTGGTTCAGATTGTGTTAGCTTTAGACTGTGGTTCAGATTGTGTTATGGAGTTAACTTAGCTTCAGACTGTGGTTCAGATTGACACGGATCAATTTGGACACTACTGGTTATCACTATGAGTTTAGACTGCAACTGATAAGTAATCAAAGTTCCTCAAAAAAAAAAAAAAAAAGATAGGTAATCAAAGACTGGAGTAACAATTAATTTTCAAGGTAAAAGGGTCAGAAAAATAAAACACATAAACGATATCTAGAAAAGAGAAACTTTCCTCCACACTAAATGTATCAAAGGTGAAGTTAGACTCTTACTTGCAACAAGCAGAACACAACTAACATAATTATTGTCTATTACCATAACTAGATTTTAAAATAATAAGAAGAAGAACATCTATGCAGATGCGGTAGCAGTAGGAGCATTAGTCATGTGTTTAGCAATGGCCTGCTGCAACTCTTCTTTATTTGCTCCAACAACCTTATCCACAATTTTGCCTTCTTTGAGAAACATGAATGTTGGCATTGCCTCCACTGCCCAATCACTAGCAACTTCCTGCAACAACAAACCCCGCAACGAAAAATGTATATTAACTACTTTTATTTAAGAGATGGATAAGGTAATGTTACTATCACAACGGTTGTGCCACAACGAGTGATGATGACATTATATCACCCTTGATTGTGGCAGGGCCTACATTATGATCAATGAGTCACTCCTACATCATGATCAACGATGCAAAAGTGTCTTGTGTCCTCTATTATGACAACCGTGTGATAGTAGCATTTCCCTTTTGAAAAACAAGAATCTGATTCCTGGCAACTTCTAAGATGAAGAAAGTTCATGTGGTTTAGGAACTTTTTAGGGAGGCACCAGAGTGAGGTTCAATCCGTGGAAAGTCGAACCTCACACCCCAGTGTGGTGCCATGCCATTAAACGCGTCCAACCTTTTATGATACAAACAGTCTAGCAAGACCCTTTTATTTTTTGGCATCTTTCACATATTAATGGAGGGATACGATGCATGTCACCTAATACAAACTTTCCTACGACGATTGTCTAATAAAATTTATCATGTGGTTAAACCAACAGTCAATTGATTACCTTCAATTCATCCACATCCACCTTGAGGAAAGTCACATGTGGCAGCTTCTTTGCCAACTCAACCAGGAACGGAGTAATGAAGCGACAAGGTCCGCACCAAGAAGCAGTAAAATCAACCACTATCTGTATTATTTGTAACACAGGGCATAAGGTTAACCAGAATTGAGTAAAGCATCAAAGCGGAGAAATTCTCAGATTTTTAGCTTTCCACTGCTTAATTAAGGATATGGCCACATAGCATAGAATTTTCAATACAGATTTTAAGCTATACACAGGCACAATGATAAGGGAACACACAAATACACAATCAAAGGGGTAGTTTCCATTGCGGTTTGAAACGGTTTTGCCACAAAGACCGACACACTTTTACACCCTTAATTATGGTAAGGCCATCATGATCAATGGGTGCTACATCTACATTCAAGACTCAAGAGTGTAAAAGTGTTCTGTCGTGTGACACAACAACGGTACTAGCTACACCATAAAATAATCAGCACAACACTTCATAATCATAAAACAATTTCATCAGATTATTTTAAATCCATTCTGTAATCTCATCTAAAAGTACCGCAAAGCAATTTTCTAAACGCAGCTCAAACCACAAAAGACAGTCCAAACGAATGAAGAAGTAAATCCAACTCTAAGCAGAATAATAATCCATTAATCAATTAAAAACACCAGAAAATGTATATGGTGCGGAATTGCGTTGAAATTATATACAATAAGGACCTATGCATGCAAAACAGATTCAGATATCATCAAACGAGTCCAGAAAACAGATCGCTCACGGAAAAAACAAAATCATGTCGCAGGAGCACGAAATTCAAAACTGGAAATGAAGAACTGCAAAATCTCATTGATAAAATCAGAACCAAATTAAACATAAAAAAATCAACGTAACCAAAAAAGAAGAAAAAAGAGATACCAGCTTATTAGAATTATTTCCCTTCTCTAGATGATCGGTCCACTCGTTAATAGTGTGACAGCTAATCACGACTCCTTCTTCCGCCATTGTTCTTCCTCCTTGTTTTCTCTCTCCAAAACAGAAAATCAATTCTTAACTTTGAAGAAACGAAATGCTTTAAACTGAATGAGCGATCCTCGCGCTATATATACGATGAGCAATCGATAAAAGAGGCCATGATTTCAAGTTAATCTCGAGTTTGCCCTTGGGGTATAAAAGAACATTCCTAGTTGGGACCCATCATGAAAAAATTATGTAATATATGAGAAATTGTTGACTATTATCACAAATATTATTTTGCTCCGGTCATAAATATGATATGATTTAACTTATCTAATAGTGCTCAGGATGCTATGAGATTTGTTTGGCTTATGTGGGGTTTTGGAAAGCGCGTTGTTCTGCAGTGTTCGACGATCATGCAATCTACATCTCTGCGGTGTGTATCCGATCGCTGACTACATCAGCCGAATATGTAGAGGCTATGGAGTCCTATAGGACGCAAGCCTCGGCTCAACAATTGCCGGATAAATGGGTGAAGCCTTTGGCGGGGTGATAAAGGACAATGTGGATGCATTAGCTACTGAGACAGGAGCATACGTTGGAGTTGTTTTCCGGATTCCCATGGAGCAGTTCTTCACTCTTTCACATATCATTTTGATCCAGGGGATCCGGTGGAATACATGGAGTTTAATGCTATCTCTTTGGCACTGGTGGAAGCGAGACACTTGGGTATTCAACGACTAGAGGTGGAAAGTGATTGTTTGACGTGTGTGTCGCGCCTTCGTCGGTCAGTAGAGGACATGACGGCTCATGGTTGTCTGTTGCAGGATTGTTTGGCCCTCTTATCTAATTTTGTCTATGTTTCTTTTTCGTTTATTCGGCGTGTGGTAAATGTCCCGGGGCGTCTTTTAGCTAGACATGCTTTGTCAGTTACTTCTAGGACATATTGGGGCACCTCACCCCTTATAGACGTTTTAGCTGCTTATTTGGCGGATGTTGATTAATAAAGTTCTTGTTTTCTCAAAAAAAAAACTTATCTAATAGAAATTAAATATGATTACATGTATCCTAGAAAATTATCCCGAAATTACAATGTTAATCCCATTATTAAGTAGTTGAGCATGTATGACACGATGTGCTTGGATCACAATAAAACTACTCGACTAACAAAAATATTATTACTAAGGTTATTAATAAGTGAAACAACATTGTTTCAGAGCAACATGCATAAGCAGGGGTAAACAAAATAACCGGAAACTAGACCAACCAGTTGAACCAAACCGGTCTAAACCGAAAAAAACGTAAACCATGTTTTTTTTGTTGGTTTTTTTAAATTGTAAAACCAAACAGTGAAAACAATTTGGTTTTGGTTTCTTAGGCCCACATCCACTTGTAGCGAGGTGTTATTAGGTGTGCCTATAAATACTATATCTAAAATAGAAATAGAAAACAAAAAGCTGGTCGACCATAAAAATATGGCCTTTACCACAATAGAGAGATGCGTTATATTCACTCAGGTTGTGCAATAATATTTAGGTATGGTGAATAGTGTTATTTCATATATGGTAACAAGGAAGAAACACTATTCACCATACAAATATACCTAAATATTTTTGGATGAGGATGCCCTCATCTCTGAATCCCCTCAAGAACACCTCTTGGTAGAGGGGCCATGAAATCGATAATGCTAAGGGGAAGAGGCTACGAACCTCAAGAAGAGTGTGAGGAAGGCGCGATTGAATCGGGCGTGACTAACACCCACAAACGCCCAACAAGAAAAGCATCGGCGATGTGTCGAAAGCATCCGGAAATGAGTTCAATCGGATCGTAGGAAAGCGACCAGAGTCCGCGTAATGGCTCGAATCGCCATTTAGTCCCGAGATAGAGATATACACGATGCCTGGAATCGTTCAAGCCACCCAAGATGGAACCTTATGACGGTACCATTGCACCCGAGGACCATCTCAGATCGATATATATCGTTGATGAGGTTGAGAACGCAAATGATGCCATGAATTTCACGGCGCTAACCGGTCGAGCTCGAGAGTGGTTTCATAAGCTACGCCCGGTCGATCTCAAGTTTTTTACGGTTAGGACAAAATTCCGAGACGCCTTTATTGGGAAATTTGTGGAGGCCCGGAATATGAAGTCGTATGATAAGTTGTCCAAGAAGATGCCAAATGATATGGATGAATGTGTGAACATAGTCCATAAATTCCCGCCATGGTGAAGAGGCAAGGCCTCAGCACACCATTTCTCTCGGCCTCAACTCGAGGAACGACTCCCGCCGCACTAAGGGTCACTTACAGGGTCGGAATGAAGAAAGCAAGTCCAACGCCTTTGATCGACCGACTGCTCCAATATCGGATCGGTTGGGAAAGAAAGGGAATTTTAAAGACCGAGATTTTATACCCTCAACCGATCTCAAGGGGAGGTATTGGCAATCATGATCAAAAGAACATCGCCGACACCTAAGCCGATGTCCAAAGACCCGTGAGAAAAGAAAAATACTCACAAAGATCTGCGACTATCACCGAGATGTGGGGCACGACACGGAGGAATGCTTCGATTTGAAGAGGGATAGCCGTTAACATCCTTTATTATTTCGGCGTTTAAGGCCATGAAGTTAAAAGATGAAGACGCTGTCGCTATCTACCTCTATTTGGATTCACAGTGGGCAGCTATCCACCCTCGCCGGTCGATCAATTTGTTAACTCACGGTTGGAGACGGTGAAAAGTGGGCGGACAATGGAAATGACCTATGTCGTAGTTAAGGCCCCTTCGGGTATAACGCTGATATTAGTCGATCGGCTCTATATGATCTCGTAGCTAAGGAGACGCTGAAGTAGATGTTCTTTTTTATATCTAAAATAAATATTTTAATGTTATAGATAAATGGATAGAAATCTTTGGTGTGGAGTGTTTTGAATTGAGATGTTGTATAATAGAAATATGTATTATTTTATATTATTTTGGTGAATTAATTAGAAGATCTTTGAGTACTTAGAAATAAATGTCATGGCTCTAACTCAAATGGCCGACGGATTCCGGATTAAAATAAAAACTGGACAAAAATAGGATATAAGCATTATAATATATATATATATATATATATATATATATATATATATATATATATATATATATATATATATATATATATGTGTGTGTGTGTGTGTGTGTGTGTGTGTGTATACATTTATGTGTGTGTGTATATATATATATATCATTATACTCGATTATATGAGCGCTTTAATCAAAATCTGGTTCTTATAATTCACCCACAAAATTAGGTTCTATATGTAAGACACACGTAGAGCTGACAATGTGTGACATGTGTGTGCAAATAAAAACTCATTTAATTATCACTACATGTAAATAAGTAATATCTCAGATCATCTTCAATTAATACTTCAATCAACTACCCCACACACATAGGTTTTGGCCCCAGCCTAATAGGTATTATGATAAGATGAAACAAAATAGTTTGCATGGTTTTATATGATCAGCATAATTGAAACGTATGACAATATAATGTTGTTGTGTATGTATATACACCGTACACACATATTTATATATATATAAAGAATAGAGAAGAAAAAAACCGGAACCAAACCGGACCGAATAAAATGTTTTGCCTAGTTATGGTTCGATTTTAGTTTGTAGATTTAAAAACCATAAAAAAAAAATTGTTTTGTTTTAAAAGTGAGAAAAAACCTAAAAATCGGACCATGTGCCCCTATGCATAAGAACCTGACAACAACCCGTTTATGAGTTACTAAAGATTGAACGCAGTGTCTAAGATTTTTTTTTTTTTTTGTTTTATCGGTAATGGAATGCTAGACGGTAGACATAACATTGTCATTTTACAATGACTTAAAAGTATGCAAGAAATTAACATTATATAAGCCTTAAAAATAATGTTTTTTTTTATGGAATGTTTAAGCCTTAATAATGTTAAAATGACTATATTGGTGAATCAATACGCTTGTCAAATTGATGGTATATTGATAATCGTATCCCTTAAACGGTAGTAGCAATCATGCATTAAGCCTTAAATTAAATTATTACATGGACAAGAAACAAGAAATGTTTACGTGCCATAAAGTCAGTCTATGATAATTTTCAATATGCATGTCCCTTATTGATATAAATGAAAGAATGCACATGGTAATGAGATCATGGACGAAAGAAAGAAAGAAAAGGTTTGTAGTTAAGTACTTGGAAACAAAATGAAAAAAAATGAAATTGTAATGAGATCATGGACGAAAGAAAGAAAGAAAAGGTACAAAGTTAAGTACTTGGAAACAAAATGAAAAGAAAATTTTACGTGAGAAATAGCGAACATTATGTTGGGCCGTTTAGTCCCTGACCAGTGCCCATAGACGAAGATAGCAGACATCCGGATTGTCTTAGAAAAGAAACATAAATTAACCTCTCCATATTGGGCTCTAATAAATATGACGTGATACTCATGAACCTCATAAATAGATGATTCAGAAAGAAGTTTAAGTAAATGAAAACGACGTATTTTAATTCATTATGTGTGTTGTCATCCTTTCTTGTTAAAGTAGTGACAAAATCTCATGTATCAGTATTGCGATCACCACCCAGTCCACGATAAAATTTTGGGCATTGTCAGAGTCAATCTACTTTAGCACCATATTTCGTGTAAATTTTAACTTTACAAAGGTCGAAATCTTTTTCAACCCCTTTAAAGTTGAATTTTGTGTATAAATTCGTCTCTAAAGATGTCGAATTTCGATGTAGTGATCCAATGATACATTGATTGTTCCGTCATTAACCGTGTCCTACATTTTTTTCATCACGGCATGACTATGCGCATAAGGAGCCCACCCAATTTTTATTTTCGGTACATTAAAACTCTTATATAATCCAATCCAACATAATTAATTGTTTCAATCCAATTCACCCGATCATCTGAGATATAGTCATTAAATTTATCCGACCGAAAATTCCTGGTTTCGTCCCTAACTGCGCATTGCGTAGTAAAGAACAATTCACTAGAAATAAAAGCAAGCAAGAAGTCAATTTTGTTGCTAGAAACCATCACACAGCATCTAATTCCAGCATTCGAAAACAATCAAAAGCTTCCATTGCATATTTGGAAAGGAAGTATTGTTTTCATAGAAGTTTATTCTACCTAGAAGTTCATATTGAACATACAATTTTTTTTTATTTTTTTTTTTTCATTTCTGAAAATGAACATACATTTTCTAGGTTGTACGTTGAATTATCATATTTTTCTAAAACTTAGATAGGTAATTTATACATTTAACTTCAACATGCCATCTTAAAAGTGGGCATATAACAAAAAGTCTAGGCTAATACATGGCCGGCCTTACGCTGGCAATCCTACCTTGGACCCCCAGGCATCCACAATCCTTTTATGTTTAAAATTAAAACAAAAAATAAATGTGTTCTATTGATATCATTAAATTATTTTTAACACAACATTCACACAAAAATTTAAACATGTAAATACAGTATACTTAGCAATTTCTCCAAAAAAAAAAAAAAAAAAAAAAAAAAGAATACGCCAAAATTTTATTATCAACCGGTTCAACTACAGACCAAATTTTCAAGGCCAGGACTTGTCTAGCTTAGAAAAAAATCGTATACATATGTATTCATTTTAAATATGATATGCATATTTAAGCCACTTGCATATGATATGATATCTTTCGCACATTGCTACAAAGTTGCTGATGCTATTCTATTACTATATTGTAGTGAATTTTCAGCAACGTCTTTTGTTTTTAGATAAGTGGAAGCGAATTTTTACCTTATTGAGGAAGGGAACATTCAAACCTTGAATAGACATTCGAACCATGATTGTTATTAGAAATTGTAATTAACGTACCACTAAATTAAGAATTGAGATCCACCTGCTGTGTGTACAGCAGTCTGTACACACATTGACCAATCATGTTTTTTGTTTTTGTTTTTCTATTTTTCAGTTTCCGCTTGAAATTCCAATTGTGTCCTCCCTTACATTGTCACAGCACAAGTGCTGCAAAAGCACCACATCAGAGGATCTTAGCCCCTAAATTAAATACGGTCTCCCACTCAAAAAATAAAAATTAAATTCGGTCTCAAATTTCCAGCAACGTACTTTACAATTTTGATAACGATGCTAGATATCGTCCGGTATAAATTGAATGAGGAAACAGGTGACTAGACCACCAAATGATGATCCAAGAAGCCTGTAAAAACAAACATGATGCAAGAGGGCCCGAAGTTTGTCTCTGAAAGACCACTCTGACGCTCAAGTCAGTTCGGTGATGTATATAGGGATTTATATAAGAAAAGTGAGCTCGTTATGTAAAGTATGCGTGTATTGAATGTATAATAGACGTACCTTGCAAATTAGAAAGATGAACCATTTATATAGTGTTCCATTGTGGGATTATTCATTGAAGTTGTGAGCAGACGTTACCTCTCATTAAAGTGGTGGAGCGAATGTCTCGGAGCAATTATGAGGCCATTATGGAGCCGTTATGCGTAATGCCCAGAATGCTCGTTTAATGGGGCATAACGGTTATTTTGGGACTAGGGACAACTTGCGCCACATAGGATACAGGAGACCGGGGTGACCTGCACCATATCGGCAATAAGATGACATTTTACTTCAGCAGGGAGGGTCGTATTATTGCTATAAGCGGATTGGCTAAAGACTACGTGTGATGATGGCTCTCGGGTTTTGTAGGAGGAAGAAAATATTTTCCTTGTTGTTGAACTTGTATGGCTATTCAAGAAGCTCTTAATTAAGATGACCTGAAACATAGGATTGAGAATGCTTTCGGAGGAGGTGGAGTCGGAGTCGTAAGATTGCATGAAGCTTATGAGAAAAAGATTGGATTGTTGATGTTAAAACCGATCGAGAACCCAATAGAGTGACAAACAAGATGACCAACGTGGATCAAAATGCCATTTATGGAACGATTGTTATTTGAAATTTTCTAAACCTAAAGGACTCTACTGTCCTGCATTTAGAATTTAGTTTAGTATGTAAATTGATAATTATGCTTTAATGATGCAGTTTTGAAAGAGTGTATTTACATTCCTTTTCTTAATTGAAATCGATACAAGACTGTTGTTAAACTTCACAATTCAAATCACAAGCAAGTCTCTCGTTACAAAATCTCTCCTCTTTTAACAGATGACAAATGGTTAAACCATAACTATAAGGGTGTCCATCACTGTCTCACGGAATGAATGGAGATATCAATAATATAACATAGTGGCTTAGAGAGATGTGTTTACTGTTATACTGCAAACAATTGAAAGAAGTCGTCATAGATTCGAAACTTACATACAAATGAAGTCACCCAAGCTAGCTAGAGGCTATGGATAATATTATATAATAAAGAGAAAAGGAAAAGAGGACGGTACGGATTCATTCTTTTATGCAGCTCGATAAAATCTTGAAATCGACGAAAGTGTTTTGTGCTGAAGGTTTTTTGTCCGCAAGTAAAACTGTGACTGGCCGGCCGGCCGGCAGCAGTAGCCAGTAGGAGTAGTAATTCTTCGATCAAAACAGTCTGAAACGTTGGAAAAGGTTAAAAATTGAGTCGAATCAGTAATCTTTCTTTCGGCTACTTGTTCCCCAAAAAGCTAAACTTAAAAAAGTGTATCTAACAACAAGACACTTCCTACCTTTGTCACTTTAATTAACAACTATCTATAACCTTAAATTGCATCTAGAAAAAGGAAAATTTTAATCTTTATTATAACGGATCGTTGGATTACTGCCACGTGTAAAAAATAATAACTGTTTTTGTTTGTTATACACGATAGTCATTTGACGGTCCGGTTTAATAAATAGATTTATTGGTAAAAATGACAATTTGAATATAGAAATATGTGAAGAGGACAGTGGAATTTTTTCTGGATAAAAATGACATATCCACTGCAGCAAACAGTGGATTTGAGGTCAGTTTCACTGCAACAAATAATGGATTTGGGGTTATGCACAGTAAATTTGTCCTTATCACCCAATTTATATTTCCATTGTCCTGATTCCTGTTTTTCCTCTCTTTTTTGTCCTTTTAAACCACTCCCCTTAATAAATAGTCTATACAGCAGAATTACACATAAAAAAAGGGTTTGTATTGCTTCGAAATCGTTTGTTGTTACTCCATTTTTTTTGTAAGAGATAAAAAGAATGTTGCATAGATTATATCCAAAAAAAAACATTTAGTCATTTTATTGTTAAAATCAACGTATTACTCATCTATTCCGATTTATCTCATGTTATTGTCAAAAATCTTTGTTCATTTTTAACTTAGGTTACTAGTATCATTCTCAATGTATAATTTATTGTATTTTTCCTTTATTACCCTTATATATTATAATTTAAGTGATAATTTTTTTTAAGTAACTATATCAAAATATTTTTGTCGTTTTATTTTTAAATTAATATATATATATATATATATATCGTATTTTTGTCTCCTTAGCTATCAGTATAATTCTTCTTTTTTTTAAAGAATATATGATAATTCAACTTTGAAATCAGAATATATAGAAAGTTCTAAATTGAAGCATCCATGCAAACATTATTGCCCCGTATAGAGTCTTTAAATTGTCCGGTCTCTCCCAACCTTGTAACTTAAGCTTTTGCAATGTATGGTTATTCAACACATCTCACCGACACTTCAAGTATGACATTTACTGTATCAGAATGGTTATGACAATATTATATCTTAGAAACTCATGTAATTTTGACAACTTCGTCAATTCAATTAAACCGAAAGAACAAAAATAAAACATTTCTTTTTAACAATTACTACATGAATTAATTAGAAACGAAATGAGTACGTACGTTGAAAACTGAAATTCAACTGATACAATAACTGAAATATTGACAGAGAAGCATGTGATTTTAAGTTGTTGAAGGAAGAATAAATGAATGAAGAGAGAGCAGAGAATTTTTTTGTTGAATGCCTTTTCACACATTTTTTTTTTTTTTTCAATTTTATTTTTTAAATTTTCACACAAATTTTTACCCAAATTTAGACATAATATTGAATTTTGACTCAAATTTAGACAGATTATTGAATATTTTCTGTCTTAATTTGAGTCAGAATATATGAAATACAGGTTTTCTGACCGAGTATTGAGATTAAAAAATACTTAACTTCTGACTTAAAATAAATCAGAATAATAAACAATATTCTGACTTATGTTCGGTCAGAAGAATTGTTTAACTCAGAATAATAATTAATAGTAGATGCGGTGTGAAAAATATATACTCCCTTGTTTTTACATAAAACTTTGGGTTTGCATTTACAGCATCTGTAATTATGACCCTTTTGTTCTTATTGGCTATATTAACACAACACGTTTTCTACCTACAGTACATTAATTCTCTACATGCTGCACACCAGCGAATTTACCTATTCGCAGTAATTTTTCATTAATTGTCTCTTTTTTTAATTTTATGCAAGTCATATTATACTCCTCAACACTGTTCTATGTTACCGATAATAAACACCCTATAAAAAGAAAAAAGAAATGGACTTATGCGTGGAAGAGTTTTGTGCTTTGGGGGAAGAAGAGTAAATTTGTGTTGGTGTAATGATATTGAAAATTGACATCAATATATTTACATCGATTTTTTTATGGATGTTTTCAATGGCATTATAGTAAATCTACCATTAACATAGAACAATGTTTATTGATTTTGACATCTTCATAGTCGAATTATGATTGTTCTATGTTCATTTGAATTATGGTCTTCATGTTATACTCTGTATAGCTCGTTGATTTTTGTTTGTGTCCGGCTTGTTCCGGCTTTGATTATACTTTTCACCGGTGTTATCCGGCTTTAATAAAAACTTTCGTTCTTTGAAGGAAGATTAAAAAAAACATCAGTTTTCTTACCATAATAAAGTATACTTTCATATATTGTTACGGAATATATACATTTTAGGAAAGTAAATATTGTGTAATATTTTTATTTATGTACGGTAGTGATTCTGGGCGTGATTAGTGGCCCCAATTCCGTTGTAATCTGTATATTTATAGCGTCGTTAACTGAATGAGATGGACAAGGAAAATTATTCCTAAAATTTGTCATGGTATCAGAGTCATCGCTCGGCTATTGAATCCTGAAATTGCTTCCTGCTTTGTCGTCCTTCTCCACCATTTTTTCAGGCACCTTGCTTAAAATGGCCGACGATAACGGAAAGCTTGATCCCTTCTTGCAAGTGTTTGCCTTGCAAGTAGACCGACCGAAAACTCGATTCGAGAAACCGGAGAAATCCACGTTGTATTGCTCAAATTATAAGCAATCAGGGCACGTTGTAAGCACTTGCTACCCGGATTGGTGGGAGGGGCGGAATTGGAAAGGAAAAAACACTGCTGATGTGCTTTCATCTTCTCCGGTTGTAAGTGTGAGCACCGGTCGTGGCAGAGCTCGCGCAAATGTTGTGCTTGGAAGTGCTGATGCTGAAAACTCAGCAAGAGGAACAGTTGTAGCAGCATCCTTGGCTAATTTTTCAAATTGAACAAGTCCATGTTTTGATTAATATGATTAATGACCAACGGGTAGATCGTATGACGGGTAAGTCCTCCGCTATGTCTTGGATTATTGACACGGGAGCTTCTCAATATGTAACCGGTGACGAATTTTGTTTGACAAATATTATAAGCGTTCCGCCATGTACGGTTGGGCTTCCAGATGGGCAACAAGCCGTGGCAACTAAAGCGGGCCGAGTCTTTCTTACGGATAAAATTGTTCTTGACCGTGTTCTTTTTGTTCATACATTGTTGTGCAATTTAATATCGGTGTCACAATTGATCAATGACTCTGATTGTTTTGTTCGATTTACTGACTCATTGTGTGCTATACAGGACCGTCGTTCGAGGAGCCTAATTGGAGCCGGTATACAGAAGGATGGACTCTACTATTTTCGCAATATTCTTATAGTGTGTGAGGTGACTACTTCGGGTGCGTCTCTCTTTGAGCTGTGGCATCGTCAACTGGGTCATCCGTCTGATCAAATTACCAAGTTAGTTCCGCCGGTTAAACACAACTCTAGTAATTTTAAAATTTTCAATAAAGCTTGTGACATTTCTCATCAAGCGAAACATTCTCGCGATTGTTTTCCTGTTAGTGACAGTAAAGCTGGTCAAATTCTTGAGCTTGTGCATTGTGATTTGTGGGGGCCTTATAGAGCTCATTCGTCTAGTGGGGCACACTACTTTTTGACTTTGGTCGATGATTTTTCTAGAGCTGTTTTGGTATATCTGCTGAATTCAAAAACCGACGTTTGCAAGGCTTCTTCTTCTTTCTTTTCTATGGTTGAAAGACAATTTGAAACATCTATGAAATTGGTAAGTAGTAATAATGGCACTGAATTTCGTGGGATGTTGATTATTTTGATAAGAATGGCATAATCTTTCAAACGTCATGTGTTGGTACACCCCAACAAAATGGGAGAGTGAAACGCAATCATCAACACGTCCTTAATGTGGGCCGAGCCTTGATGTTTCAAAGAAATCTACCTATAACGTTTTGGGGGGGAATGTATTCTCGGGGCAGTACATTTAATAAATCACACTCCCTCGGCATTGTTGCAAAACAAAACACCCTTTGAAATATTGTTCGGCAAGGAACCTATTTTTGACTACTTGCGTGTATTCGGTTGTTTATGCTTCGCCCATGATCAAAGAGCCAAAGAGTAGATGGTAATGGTAATGGTTCGTGTTTTTCTCGCAGTAGCGGCATCGAAAAATTGGGAGCTCCATCAAATGGACGTTCACAATGCGTTTCTTCACGGGGATTTGCACAAGGAAGTACACATGAAATTACCTCCTGGCTTTACCGTAAATTATCCCGGCACAGTGTGTCGATTGAAGAAGTCTCTCTATGGCCTGAAACAAGCACCGCGATGATGGTTTGCCAAATTGGCCGCTAGTTTGAAGTCTTATGGTTTTTGCCAATCTTACTCCGACTACTGTCTTTTCACTTTCAAACAATGGAAGTACAGCTTAACGTGCTTGTTTATGTCGACGACTTGATTCTTTCGGGTAACGATTCTTCCGTGCTTGCTCGTTTTAAGGCATATTTGGGTGAATGCTTTCACATGAAGGATCTAGGCATTCTAAAATACTTTCTTGGCATCGAGGTGATACGAAATCCGGAAGGGATATTCTGTGTCAACGCAAATACACCATTGATATTCTGGCTGAGGTCGGATTGTTGGATGCCAAACCTGCCGGCTTCCCTATTGAGCAGAACCACACTCTCGCCCTTGCCAGTGGTCCTTTATGTGAAGATCCGGAACGATATAGACGCCCGGTTGGTCATATTATTTACTTGTCTTTTACTCATCCCGACCTGGCTTACACTATGCACATTCTGGCTCAATTTATGCAATCCCCACATTGTGAACATTGGGACGCCGCTATTTGGGCGGTCCGTTACTTGAAGGAATGTCCGGGTCAAGGCATTCTGATGCGCAGCAATAGTAATTTAACCTTGTCTGGCTAGTGTGATTCCGGTTGGGCGAGTTGCCCTTTGACACGTCGTTCGCTTACTGGATGGATTGTTTTTCTTGGGAATTCTCTAGTTTCTTGGCGCACCAAAAGACAACATATTGTGTCCCGCTCCTCTGCTGAGGCTGAATACCGTTCGATGGAGGGTCTTACCTCCGAATTGAAACGGCTCAAGGCCCTCCTCACGAGTTTGGGTGTGGCTCATCCCCGAGCCATTGATTTCTACTCTAATAGTCAGTCCGCCTTGCACATCGCTCAGAATCCCGTATTTCACGAACGCACGAAGCACATTGAGGTCGACTGTCATTATGTTCGGGATGCTATTCAAGAAGGTCTAATCGCTCTGTGTCATGTCAAGACCGATGCACAATTAGCAGATATTTTCACAAAAGGGTTGGGCAAGCGTCAATTTTTACATTTGTTGCGCAAGTTGGGCATTTGGACCTGCATGCTCCAACTTGAGGGGGTCTTACGGAATATATTTATTTTAGGAAAGTAAATATTGTGTAATATTTTTATTTATGTATGATAGTTATTCTAGTGATTTTGGGCTGGCCCCAATTCCGCTGTAATCTGTATATTTATAGCATCGTATACTTAATGAAATAGGCAGGGAAAATTATTCCAAAATTTGTCATATATTCTACTTTTATCTTTGTAATACAAGCGGATAATGATACATTTACCGCTAAAAATTTATATAAAATTTACTCTCAATATCATTTTATGGTTGTGAATGTTTCCATGGTTTTTTTAATATTCTTTTTGGATAAATATGAATGAATTGTGAGATGACCAGAGGGTAAACTTTATTTAAAATTTTAAAGTTACTCTTAAATCTTAATACATACTACTCTCTAACAATTCATTACGAAAACTGATACAAATCAAATACGATTCCAACTAAAATATTTATTTAAAAAAGGACGCACATCCAGACAAACACTTTATTTTGTTTGGCAATTAAGCTACCTGATACAAATATAAACAGCATTTTAACCAGATTAAAAATCATTTATATAATTCGAGTAAAAAGGAATTGAACAGAGAGTTAATTTTATGTTAATAACTTTAAAGGTGTGAGTGACAAAATGATGGTTTCTCCAATTAAGATTTTGCTAAAAAAATGAATATTCCTGCATGGGCTAGACTCCCCATATAAAAGAAAGAAAGCAAATAGATTTAGCAGATTGCTGTTGTCCAAACCAAGAAGCAAAGCTTTTATGTCGTCTGTCACTTCAAATTTATTATAAGCGTAAACCGGAAGAAAAAGACAAACAAACGAATTTCAGAACCCCGAACCAAACCAAAAAAAAAAAAATGCAATCAAAGAATTTAAACCAAATAATAAATATAGATCATAAAAATAACCGCCTAATAACATTTATAAAATATTTGTGTAGTGTCTTTATACGTGTGAAGATATCGTATGGTTTATTTTATATTTAAACTTTGTAGTTCTGATTGTTTCACCCGTCACTTCAAAATAAACTCCCCCCACAAGTATTTCCCATAACATTCACAATGGCTGAAGGACATAATTGTTGCTGCAGATACTTTACTTTATGGATATATCTTTGGACGATAGCCAGGAAAGATTATTGCTTGGTGTCTATATTCTTACGGAAACTTGACCCGTAAATAAATCTAAATGACATATTTTAAACTCAATGTAAAAACAGATGATCAAGGTAGATCGTGATAATCACTTAAATCCGCGTATGGAGGGCGCATGTAAAAACAAGAAGAGTTATTGTGCACTAGTTATTATAGATTTATACCAAGTGGATGGATGTGATACATCCACCCTACACCTACACACCTCTATTGCGTGAAATGAGTTTGATGCATCACAATCCTCCATTTGGTATAACCCTTCAAATTAATCACAGATACACATATTTTCTTCTCCGTAAAAACTTCCCGATACTCGGACCAAATAAAGTTACGGGGACTACAAATATTCGTACAATATACCGAGGTCCTTTGCCAGAACCACACGATACTCAGAGCAAATAAAGTTACAGGGACTACAAATATTAAAAGTTTAGAACAATACACCGATGTCCTTTGCCAAAACCACACGTGCAAGTTTCCTTGTGGACTAAAATGATTAACTCATAATGGATACGTTAACTAATAAGCTTCATTATCTCATAACACGAGAAGTCGAGCTTGGAGGCACCACTTTAAGTCATAAAGTATACAATAACTAATAAGACCTATCGTCCTCGTTGAGCTTAAAATTGTTAAACCAAATTACAAAATTCATCATCTCACTCTGATATCATCATAATGTTGCTCCAACTTATTCAATGTGAGATATTACATAATTTTTTCTCGTAAACGATACACAAAATTCATTTCATTTGACATAATACTCAAGCAAACGAAGCGCCATTTAACTAAAAATATCAAATGAATATTAATAAAGACAAAAACAATATTAACTTTAACACAATACTCGATGCAATTGAACAAAACCAAAAACTTGATCAAAATTATGCAATGAACAAGAATAAAGAAGAATTAATCCATTCCCAAAAATCAATGTTATTTCAAAGAAAACTAGAAACGCATTCAACATTTACATCCAAATCCAAACTAAGATTTGACTTAAACCCTTTCATTTCTTTTAATTTGTTCCAAGGGAAATTTCAGTTAGTACTCCACATAAGTGAAGTGACTCATAAAACAAACGATTTATATCCAGAACATAAACGGTGTGGTGTTTATGATAATTCTAACAGGTCAATGCCCCCAAACGATTTATATCCAGAACATAAACGGTGTGGTGTTTATGATAATTTTAACAGGTCAATGCCCTCAAGGTGGAGATACTAACTAAAAATCACACTATTTCCCAAACTAGAAATTCCCAACATTAAGATCAATGGATGTCAAATCATTACTCAAATCACATCTACAAGTCGGAAATTCTTATCCAAAAATCTTCTTTTGATACAAAAGACACAGCAGAATATCAGATATAGTGAAATGTGAATGAAATGACAAATTAATTAATACATTGCCTTTTCACCCATATATCCAGATTTTTTCACAACACAGAATATATGACATTCTCTACAACTAGAATATACACCAGTAGATAATGAAATCTCAACATTATATTTCTATGTTATAGGAATAGGAAAATGTGCACATTGAAAATTAGGATCAAGAATTCCCCTCAAGACAGTCTGAAATTGATATTCGAACCCTTAGTTTCACAACAAATTTTTTTCACAAATAAAAGCGATACAATATACTTTTACAATATTGATCATAAAACATAATCTAATATGGGCCCTATGATCAATAAAAGTTTGTTGCATCACTTTACTGTGACCATTTCTGTCGTAGAACTAGCATTTCAAAATCCGATTAGTAAAAAGAAAATTAATTAAGAGTAGATCTTGTGTGTTCAAGATCGAGGAGGCGGAAAGAATTGCGTACCGGCAATGTAAGTATTAAGAGAAGCTGGAAACAATGTCGGATCAAAAAACGGCGATACCGCTGCTACACTGACGACACCTGCGGAGGCAACAACAGATGTTGCCGCCGCTGTGGCAGCAGATGTACCACCGGTGATGAGATTTAACTGCTGAACACCAGTGGTGCTACCACTACCTGCAGCACCAGTAGACGAAGTTTCAGTTGCCATGTAATTACTTTCAAGCCCTTGATCATATAAAATCCCTTTGAAAACATGTCCACCAATATTCACAGCCGTCTGATATGCATACTGATCTTCACCATCCTCAATCGAGCTGACCCGAACACACCGGAAAACCGCTGACGAACTCACTTCTGCCGGAAAATTCCCAACTTCTAGCCCTAAAATCACAACACAAAAAACACGGGATAAAAAAAGTTACATGGTATGGATCATACAGATTTGTTTTTCAATATATATATATATAGATTTGATTAATTATACGACAAAAGAAATTCTTAATCCACAAAAAAAAAATGTCATGTGGAAGCACGTTTCTACAATGTACACAGTTTTCAACGATCCGGAAAGATAAAAAGAAATGAATAGCATTTCCCCAATCAATCATATGTCAGACATACCAAGAAACAGTGTATAATTGGTTGTATGGAAAAAGAAAAAAGAATTGATGGGTATAGTTTAGATGTCCATTTCTTGATTATTACATGCAATTGTTCTGTGTAGCATTTTTTTTTAATTTCCATATGAATAAGAAAATCCATGAACTAAAATGCTGAATTCTATGTTTCACAGTGCCATTTCTTACAATTTCATCACTGGCTTTTAGAAAAATATAAAAAATCTTTATATATATAAGAAAAAAAATAAATTCTTGAAGTTAGATACAGAATTTTATGACTAAAAAAACCTAAAGAAACAAACTTTTTACCTGGGTTGTGAGAGGGCAAGTGAGAACAAAAGAGAGGAGAAGAAGATGGATTTGGGTTTTCTCTTGGCCTTTTAGAATTCTCTCTTTCCCTACCTCCACCACCGCTTTGTAGGTGGGGGTGTAATAGTAATTGTTGCTGGTGTTGTTGTTCTTGTTGTTGGTGTGGTCGGTGGTGGTGTTGTTGGGTTAATTGTTGTCTTTCTCTTCTTTTAGCAGCAGGAACCCAAGTGCTTTTGACATGTGTTGGACAATTAAACCCTCGGCTCTTACAACAAGTCCTACATCTCATGTGTGCACAATCTTTCTTAGCCTGATTTCCACAGTCCTGGCAACTGACACCGCCTCCAGAACTGCTCCTCATCATTAGCAACCCACCACCTCCGGTTGAGCATGACGGTATCTCTTCGGAGATACCGAGCATCTGACCACCACCACACCGGTAATGATGGTGATGGTGGTGGCTGGAGCCGCCTATACCTCCTCCTCCAAGGTCATGTAACGGATTCTGGCGTACATGTTGTTGTTGTTGTTGTTGATGTGCCCATAATTCGAAACCCTTGTACGGATTATTGTTGTGGTTATCTTCGGTTCGGTACAAAAACCAGTTTTCTGGGCTGATTTCACTGCTCAATTGTTGTTGTTGTTGTTGATGTGGGCTTGTGGAATTGTTGGTGTAATTACCTCTACTTCCACCACCACCACCACCACCACCTAAAGAAAAAAAGCCAGCCATTTTTCTACCTTAATTCCACTAGCTGACCTCAACTGTGGCTGACAATCCATAGCAGAGACGGCCTAAACTGACGGTTGATTATGACCCAATAATAATATGGGTACTAAATCAATTTTTTTCCCTCTGATTTTCGGGTACAAAAAGCTATAAAATAAAAATGAAAATTTTGATTTCGCTTTCACAGTAAATGAGTTAAATTACAAATCCCTACTACTCTTTCTATTCCTCTCTGTACCACCAGCTGAACTAAATCCACTGTCCAGAAAAGTACTAACAAGAAAGCAACACAATAAACTCTTTGGACCTTATAATCGCCATCAAAGATGGGTAGTTTTGAGTTGAAAATTGTTGAGTTATTGCAGCAGCTTTTTTGAAAAATTCGGACAGATGAGAATTAAAGAGAGAGACTTTTGGTTACTAGTAGTAAAATAGAAATAGAAGTAGAAGAAAAGAGGAGAGAGATAATGACAATAATAATAATAATAATAACTAATAATAAAGGTAAGAAAAAATTTAAGCAATATACATATCTCGAGCCACCTGCAGCCTTCAATTTCTGTGGCTGTATGTCTTTGAGTTGTTAAGTAAACATTAAAAGCCCGCAGAATTTACAGCTCTCTCTTTCTCTGCCAAAGCCGCACAAAAAAAAAAGCATGCGCGCAAGGGTTTGTAGTAATTCCCTTCATCTTCTGCAACCCTTTTTTTTTTTTTTTTTTTTTTTTTTTTTTTTTTTTGAAAGAGAACAATTTTTTCTTTGTTTTTATTTGTATGGATTCATTCAGAAAATGAAAACCACCATTTTTGTGATTTTTTTTGTTTTGGTTCACTGCAAGTTGTTTGCTTTACTACTGCAAGGTAGTACATTCCTTCTTTTCTTTCTTCTACCTCCATAATTATTATGGCATGGTATATGATCAATGGTGTAGGATTATTCTACTGAAATCTCGCGGTTTATTTGCTGCCACGTGTCAGACAATTGATTTGTCCCCTCGTGTTCTATCCCGAAAAACACGCTGCTTTCTGTCTCCATCAATTTTTCTTATAGTGATTTTTTTATTATTATATTTTCAGAGTATTCTCAATCATCAACTTATATTTTTTATTTCCTCCGTCTCAATTTGTTTGAGACATTTTGGAAAGAAGACACCAATTAATGAGTTTTCTAGTTATTTAAAACTTGATTAATTTACTTTTTTATCTTTTATATGTAACATTATTTTCACAATATTTAAAGAGACATCAATAAATTAGTTGGGCAATTTAGGTAATTAAAGCAAAATCTTTAAATCTATTTAGAGTTATGAGACTTATTTTATGACAACCAAAAAAGGAATAAGTCTCAAACAAATTGGGATAGATGGAGTATTATGTACTAATATGAAAATTTATAACATGAAGAAAGTTCGTATTAGTGGATTGATTTTTTATTAACGTTGTTTTGAATATAAACTGTCTATAATTTTATATTAAAGAATAATTGAAAATGCAAATCATATTTGTTGTTTTGATATTTGTTGTGCAAATCAAGATCCCTACAACGTTAGTTCAAAAGACCGAGAAATGTATTCGTGGCTTTTTCTGCAGGGACACCGAAGCCAAACGGAAGATGCATTGGCGGAACTGGGGACACTTGTTGCTTGCCCAAAAATCATGGTGGCCTGGTTTCCGCAATCTGGAATGTTTCAATTTAGCCATACTGCCTAAGCAGTAATAGCGATTTCTTACTTGCCCAACCACCCTTGCAAGTCGAGTATTGGATGCGAGGTACCATCCGGGTACAACTATTATGACAGCACAGTTTGGGAAAAAAAATCATCTTTCCTGTGGAGGAGTTTGCTGGAAGGCAGGGATATGTTAATGCAGGGGTTACGATGGCGATAGAAGATCGGAGTTCAGTTTACGTCTTCCATGATGCTTGGGTTTCTAGACCACCATCATTTCGGCTAGCTCATTCACCTCATTCCTTACATACGGATACTAAGGTGCATGAGTTGCTTTTGCCTGGTACCGACAGTGGAATTTGTTTTTCCTCTCATATGAATTCTAGGCTTAAGAGGTGTATGCCATCTTCCAGACTTCTATTGGAGGCAGTTCACATCCGGATAAACTGATTTGGCATTACAACCGCTGGGGCAGATATACAGTGAAGTCATGATATTTCCTAGCATTGAGCTTGTATGAAGGATTGCCTGATTCGGCACATGCATCATCGTCTTCAGGGCCGGACAGAGTGTGGCTAGATGTTTGAAAAGTCAGTGTGCCGCCGCGTGTTCATCATTTCCTACGGCGATGCCTGCGGGATTGTTTGCCGATTGGGAAGCTGCTTGGCAAACGCAATATGGGCTCCGGTCTTTGTTTAGCATGCAGCAAGGAAATGGAGTCCTTACGTCATGTACTTTTGATTGTGACTATGCTAGGGAAATCTGGACAACCCCGCCTTTTGGTAGTCAGCGGATACAGTATGGTTCGGATTTTAAAGATTTTTTTGGCGTGATGGTAGTGCGCAACACTCGGTTGAGGTTTTTACCTTTTGTCTGCTTCTCTGGAACCTCTGGAAAGCCCGATACAGTGCGGTTTTCGATGATGTGTGTTAAGGGTCAATTTGTAGTGTTTTATAAAGATATATTTTATATCAATATTCCCCATATATGGATGTTTTTCGTAGAATTCGAGCTTATAATCGATTAATTGAGCAAATGACGTTTTGAATAGTTAAAATGCAAAATCGAGTAAATATCGTGGTTTTATTATCTATTTTGTATGGTTTTACGTTTTGCTCGGTTTTGTCATCTTTTAGGTGCACAAATGTGGAATGGAAGAGGTCTAAATGATGTTTGATTGAAGATTAAAATGGAAAGAAAGAGATACAAGAGGATGAAGATGAAATAAAGCTTGGGAAAATCCCAAAACGACTCGTAATACTGACGGGCTAGTCAAAAAGCGCGTTTTCAAGAAGAAGAGTCCTTAATGAAAGTTGTAGAGTTTTCCGAGAGCTTTTTTATGACATTCGGATCATAATTTTTGGAGGTCTACAACTCAAGATATGAATTTTAGAAGTTGCAAGGCAGAAATTTGATACAGGATGATCAGCTTCTCAGCAGAACCGACTTAGAAACCGACTTATGCATCTATTTAAACAGCCGTTCCTAACCCTAATTACACACATTATTCGACATACACTTTTCTTGAGAGCAAAGAATGCAAGTTGAGGTCTCAAGGGCGGTCACCCGAGCCTTGTGCTCGGGTGAACCGAGGTTAGATTAGGAGTAGCTTAGATGTTTCTTTTCTTTTCCGTTCATGGTGATGATCCACTGTTCAAAACTATGTGAGTTCTTTTTGATTAATTCAATTCCAGTTTTTCTTCATGATTGTTGATTTATTTTGTATCTTTCTTTGTGATTATGATGCCATGAGAATAGATTGGAAAATTAGTTCTCTATTGACAGTTACAACATACGGAAGTTGCGTAGACTAGATCACCATAGAAAGATAGGATCTTTAATCATTAATTATGTGACAAATTAATCGATTAATTATCTAGGTTGTTAGATTCTAAAATACGAGAGTTAACCTGAATCTACACCGAGTGTTGTATGGAAATCAGTTTCAACTTACGAGAGTGTAGAGATTGATAAATTGGATTCACTAAGGAATTAGGAATCCATAGCTTGAGATTAAATTCACTAAGAGATTAGGGATTTGTATCTCGTGTAAAGGTGAAACCACAAATTGAATTAAAATCATGAGATGAACTAGGATTGAAATCACTTGGTTTGTATATTGGTTGTTTGATCCCATGTATCTTTAGTTTAGGTCGTTTTTATTATTCTCAGCTTATGTTTACTTTTCTATGTGTTTTTATGTTTGTTCTTTCGTTTATTTGTTTTCGTAAGTAACAATTGAAAGGAATTAATAGATTAGATTCAACATCCCAATTCCCTGTGGATCGACCCCTTACTTATCTCGCTCTACTATCAACAACCCGGTATTCGGCCGGTTAGGAGTTAGTTTTGCATATAGGTTAGGGTTTATAAATTTTCTTTTTGTTTAGTGATGCAAAAATCCTCCGAACAATGTGTCTATTTATGTATCCCACATGGTCTTTGCATCCTTAGCGTGGGCAGTGGAGTATCGTCAGGCCATATGCTCTTCTCGCACGGGATCTGAAGGGTCTGCCCACCCAGTCATATGGAGTGCATCTCTCGTGGGCAGTTGAAAATGAAACTCTGATGCTTCTATCACGGACTCGGGTTCTGGTGTGGGTATGCTTTTCAGAGATGCGCTTAGCTCAATTATTGCTGCCTTTTCGTTTCACCTTGACCCTTGTATAAGTCATGAGATTCTGGGGATGCAGACGATTCTATTGGTGTTGGAAAAGGCTATCCGTTTCGGACTCTCTGTAGTCACTTTTGAGACTGATTGTCTGCCCTGTGTTCAGGCACTCGTCGGATGATTTGTCTGTCTTCATTTGCTTAGTGCGTGACTGTTTTGCGGTTTTGTCATCCTTTACTTCTTCATCTTTTACATTCGTCAAACGCACTCGTAATTTTCCGGCGCATTTATTGGTTAGGCACGGGTTAGACCATACTGGTCTTATTGTTTAGGGATTAACCCCTCCTCATGATGTAATTTCTGACGCTATTGCGAACTTGGCTTACTAAAAAAATTATTTTCAAAAAAAATATGTTATATGCTTTTTTTGATTTCTATATATTCATCGTATAAGTTTATTGTCAAATTTTCTTTTTGAATTAATTGTCAATTATTTTTAACTCTTCTTTTGTCCAAAATTCAATATTCATTGTATCACTTTACATAATTTATAATTACATATAAATGAACTTTAAATAAGTTTATTATTTATTTCTTATAAAAATAGAGAAAAAAAGTCATTGAATTTCGTGTTAAGAATCACGGTTGAATCATGATATACTTCCCGAATATAATAAAAATATCGTTCTTGTTCACTTTTTCTCAAAATAATCATAATGAAAAATGTAAGGTTCCGATTGTTTTGGATTGAAGTTTATTTAAGGATGATTTTATATGTTAGTGGATAAAAAATTATAATAAAAATAATTGAAGTAATAATTAGAAAGTTAAAATATTTTTTTGAACTTTGTGTAGATAAAGAAACGATTGGTAAGAGAAATTAAAATAAAATAGTATAATGAATAAAATAATGGCAAAAAAAATAATAAAGTAGATAAAGTGAAATGGTGATAGATAATTTAATATTTTTTATTTGTAGTTAAATGAATTTATTGGTGAGATAATTGTAAGAAATAATTGATGAAGTGATATAAAAAAAATCTAAAAAAAACTTTAATGATGTGTTTGTTTTCGTTAGAGTTTTGTTCGAAGTTTTTTTTATATCATTTTATCAATAATTTCTTACAATTCTCTTACCAATTATTTCTTCAACTATAAATAAGAAAAATATTAAATCATCTCTCACCAATTGGTGCCAGTAAAGACGCTACTATATTTTCTTATCATTCAAGAGTGTGGACAATATATCCCAACAACTAGTATCTAAAACTAGGGCTGGCCAAAAATCCCTTAAAACCCGACCCTACCCGGTTCTCATCCCTCTCCCAACCCGATTTTTCCCGACCCGTGTTTTTCGGGTTTTCTCCCTTCCCGAACGAGGACGGGAATATATCCGGGTATAATGTTTGAATGTCGATCGCGGCCCGACCAAATTAATTGTTTTTTTATATATTTTTTTATTATTTTTTCCTAAAAAATATTTATTCCTTATTTATGTATTGTTACACATTTATTGCAAAATATAAAAGAAAATTTGCTTGATTCTTGTCTTAAATTCTCCTTAATTTGTGAGAATGATTCAATTCCTTTAATCCATAGGCGTTGGCTCTTCCTTGGATCATTATTCTAGTGATTTTGTTGCCTCCGCAGTTATCTCTGGGATGATGTTATATATGACTTCTCTTTTCTTTTTTTAAGATGGAGGTAGCGCATTCATAATAAAAACGCTACTTTGGTTTTAGTCTTTTTCTTGAATTATGAATAATATGTTGGTATGTCGATGACTATATAATAATAAAGTCCTATAGTCACCATTGGAATGATTGTATTGCATTATGAACTTGTGTATTTATCTTTATGAAATTGTTAAACAATGGATATTTTTGTTCGATGGTGATGATGAATTAGATCTTGAAGACGAGCAATTACAAAAAAAAATGATGAAAACCAAAGCTAACAAGTTTCGGGGATATTTATTCCCGATCCGACCCGACCCCGAATATCCGGGAGTCCCGATTATCGGGTCCCGACACCTATTGCATTAGGGAACGGGGAGCAAAATGGTTTCCCAAATCATATCGGGTTGGGAATTGGATTGAAGGGTTATGGGATGGGACCCGACCCGATGCCACCCCTATCTAAAACAACCCAAAAAAACTCCAACCAAACAATCGGATTAAGTCGTTTCTCGTAAAGTTTCATGGAGACATATATGTTGTTTGTGAGTTAGACATCCATGAATAGTGTTATGTAAAAATATATATCGATAATTGCCTCTAGAAGATAATTGATTATCGTAGAATATAATTTCAACCATTACTTGTGTTCACGCAATGTGAATCTCCACGTATCCTTGATGCGGCCTTTGTAGACCAAACTTCGACATTCTCCGAAATTCAAAAGGGCACATTATACAAAACTTCGACATTCTCCGAAATTCAAAGGGGAACATTATACAAAACTTTTCTGTGAATTTGTGAGTTTGATTTGTTGTTTTACATGGTTGAAAAAGAATAGAGATATGTTGTAGTTATGTGTCACTGTATTATTGACTGATTAATGTGGTAATGACACATAATAGATTATGTCTTGGAGTAAGTGATATGGTTGTAACAACCTTGTGGATATAATGGTGTTGTGTGTAATCAAACAATTATCCTGGAATGAAAGATTTACTTTACTCTTAAATTCTTTCTTGGTATCAGAGCAGGTTTATGGCGGAGCCTCCACCGCCGCCGAGTTCCGGCACTCCCTCCATTACCGGAGTTGGAGCAAGCACAGAAAATCCACCGTTCTCTTCCACTTCCATAACCTCTAGTCATATTGTCACTGGAATCCCCATTTCTAGCTTTACATTACCACAACCAACCACACACTTTCTTGGCAATCCTTTTCTGTCATCATCCAGCTATGTTCCACCACATGCAGGTCCATCAGTGACCGGATTGAGCTTCGGTACTGGTTACCACCACTCTCTGCTCCTGTGTTTCAACGATCGGAGTCTTACACTCCCACGTTTGGGACTGCAAGTCCAACGTCACCGTTCAATACACTTACTCTGGCACCTTTTAACGGTCATCTGAATCAAGTCACCACTGTTAAACTCAACAGAGATAACTATCTTCTGTGGAGGTATATGATTTTACCAGTGGTCAAAGGGTATAAGCTGGATGGATTCTTACTGGGAACGAAACCTCGACCACCGGAGATCCCTGGTCTGCCCTTGAATCCAGCAACTGATGAATGGGATTCAGCCGATCATCTTCTTATGGGTTGGCTTCTAGGCTCCATGACCGAACAGACACTCACAGAGGTAATTGGTTGTTTTACCTCACATGAAATCTGGTCAACTTTAGAACTGTTGTTTAATAATCAATCTGAATCTCGAATGCTTGATGAAAACAGCAGCAGGTTATCCCATTTCCAAATCTGAACTGATTCTTGCTACATTGGGGGGCCTGGATAAAGAATACGAAGCTGTGATAGTAAATCTTACAGTTCGAATTGGATCTTTGTCATGGCAAGAGGTCCAGTCTCAGTTGGTCACAATGAACGACTCTTGGCTAGATTCAATTCTGGAACTCAAGTCCCCTTGGGGCAGTCCAATCCCTCTGCCAATTTTGTTAACTACACAGGTGGAAATGGTCAAGAAAGAGGCAACACCAGACCTGCTAGCTCAGGTCAAACTTTCTATAGGGGCACGGGTGGATCCAAAGGTGGTAGAAGTAGAGGAAGAGGTGGTGGCAGGTCATCTTCATCTGGGAATAGGATGGTGTGTCAGTTGTATGGTAAAAGTGGACACACAGTGGGCATCTACTGGCACATATTTGAGACTGACTTTCAACCTGTTGATCAGAATCCACCAGTAAGAGCTGCGTCACCTTCTGCATTTGTGGCCACACCAAGCTCTGTAGATGATCATGCTTGGTATCTTGACAGTGGAACAACCAACCACGTGACTTCAAATTTGGCAAACCTAAATCTAAACACTCCTTATCATGGTACTGATACACTGACAGTTGGTAATGGTGAACATTTATTCATTGAGCACATTGGTAACACTATTTTACACACACATGTTGGTCCCTTAGTTCTAAATGTTGTCCTACATGTTCCATAAATCACTAGAAATCTGCTTAGTTTGTCTAAACTTATGTCTGACAATGATATAACTGTTGAATTCACTGATGATTTATGTTTTGTCAAGGACAAGTCAACAAAGAGCATAGTTCTCAGGGGTCAACTCAAGGATGAACTCTATCAGATTCTGCCACTAGGCAATGAGTCAGATCAGACCTCTCTTCACTCTAAAACTCATTCTAAAGCTATTTATCTCAGTCAAGTTACATCTCAGCCTGCTGCAGCTAGGTCTAAGCATGTAGTAGTAGATGATTTAAATAAGGATCCAAATGTCTGACATAGGAAGTTAGGTCATTCCTCCATTAGGGTTTTGAACCATGTGTTGAATGATTGTAACTCTTCTATTAATGGAAAGTTGGCTTTTTGTGATGCTTGTCAATTTGGTAAATTTCATGCTTTGCCTCACCCCCCATCCTCCTTTCATGCTGATCATTTGTTTCAACTTGTTCATACTGATATCTGGGCCCCTGCCCCTGTTAAGTCTACTGAAGGCTTCATGTACTACATACATTTCCATGATGATTATACAAAATTTGCATGGATTTTCCCCTTGAAAGCTGAATCTGATGCTCTTTCCACATTTACACAATTTAAAACCTTAGCTGAAACTCAGTTCTCTAACAAGATTAAGTGTGTTCAATCTGATTGGGGGGTGAGTATAGGGTGTTTGAGTCCTTTCTGAAATAGCATGGTGTTCTCTTTAGATATCCTTGTCCCCATGATCATGCCCAAAATAGAAGGGCATAAAGGAAACATAGACACATTACTGAATTAGGTCTCACTATGTTTGCTCGAGCTATTATGCCTCTTAGATACTGGTGGCACAGTTTTCAAGCTGTTGTGTTTGTCATTAACTGTCTACCTACACCTCTCCTTGACCTTAAATCTCTCTATGAATGTCAATTTCATAAAAAGCCTAACTACCAAGTCTTCAAAGTTTTTGGATGTACTGTTTATCCTTATCTCATGCCATTTCATACAACCAAATTCCAATACCATACCAATAAATGTGTCAACTTAGGCCTCAGTCCTTACCATAAAGGGTATAAGTGTCTTGATTCCTCAGGCAAAATCTATATTTCTAATAATGTTAAGTTTCATGAACTACAGTTTCCTTTTGCTGAAGGTTTTACTCAGGGTCCTTCCACACAACAGCTTTCTAATCTTGACCTTGCTGTCACTTCCCTACCATTGGTCTGACTCATTCAGAGGGGCACACACCATCAGTGACTGAGCCAGACTTGAGATGTACTACTGAAACTGAAAATGACACTGGTAACTATGTTGCTTCTCCTTTGGTCACTACACCAGTTCATTCACACACACCTAGGGACCAACACAGACACAAGTCCTGAGTCTGAGTCCCACAGGACACCTACACAATCTATGTCACCAATCATCACAACACCAACACATTCTCATGATCACCCTGAATCATCCTCCACACACAAGTCTACAGAATCCAATCATCATTCCTCCACTCATAATAACAGTCAAAATGCTCCTCCTACACAAGTCACACATCATATGCAGACTAGGTCAAAGAGTGGCATTTTTAAGCCAAAAATCTATAATGCCTCAGTGGCTAAATTTCATGCTTTTCCAACTGAACCAACTAGTGTATCCGATGCCTTGATGAGTGGTGAATGGAAGCAGGCAATGATGGATGAGTATAAAGCCCTTATTCACAATATGAGATGGGATCTGGTAAAACCTAGTTCTAATTGTACTACAATGGGCAGTAAATGGGTGTTCAAGTTGAAGCTAAAACCAGATGGGAGTATACTTAAACATAAAGCAAGATTAGTGGCTAAAGGGTATGATCAGCACTATGGGATGATTTCACAGAAACCTTCAGTCCTGTAGCAAAATCGGCTACCATCAAGATTGTTCTTGACATAGATGTGTCCATGAATTGTCCCATCAATCAGATTGATATAAATAATGCATTCTTAAATGGTCCACTGCAAGAACCTGTGTATATCTTACAACCAGAAGGATTTGAAGACACCAGTAGGCCAGAATATGTATGCAGATTAAACAAGGCTATCTATGGTCTAAAACAAGCTCCAAGGGCATGGTTAAATGCCTTGAAATCACAGCTCCTTTGTTGGGGTTTCACTCAAACCACCTGTGATACTTCTTTGTTTATGTTCAGAAAAGATAGCCAGATTATGTTCGCACTGATCTATGTTGATGATATTCTACTGACAGGTAACTCCCCAACATTGATTCAAAAGTTCATCAAAGTCCTGGATTCCAAGTTCTCTCTTAAGGATCTAGGGCCCGTCTCACATTTTTTAGGTATGCAAGTTTCTAGAAACACAGTTGGATTGCATCTTACTCAGTCTTACTATGCATCACAACTCCTCAAGAAGTTGGGATTTGAACATCTTAATTCATGTCCCACTCCTATGGTGTCTGAAAACAATTGATGCCATAACAAGGAGAACCTCTCAAAAATCCTACAGTCTATAGGAGTGTAATATGGGCATTACAATACCTCACTCTAACAAGGCCAGATATATCTTTTGCAGTCAATACTTTGAGCCAGTTTATGCAAGAAACCTACACATCACACTGGCAAGCCTTGAAGACACTTCTAAGGTATATACAGGGAACTTTGGATATGGGACATATGTTTAAACCTTCTGGAGCCCTGAAAATACATGGATTCTCATATGCGAATTGTGTTGGAAAAGTGTCTTCTATCTTTTAGAAGATAGGGATAGATCTCGTCTATCGAAATGTAGGGACACTTGGACTGTACGTGGACGTGTATTAGAGAATGCGTACGTTAGACTGACCCACTTACATTAAGTGTCACACTATGTGGCGGTTGTGTAATTATCCTTTTGACCGGAGTCTTCATGGCATCACGGTGTGGATTGTCATGCTTTGACACTATTGAGATTTCTCCTAACCACGGGGCGATCATGCGGTAGTGATTGGGTATGATATTGAAGCATGCGGAGTATACATGATTGGTCGTCCGGGAATCGCGTATCCTATGATTGGGATCGAATATCCAAAATGGCCTTCTTATAAGGAATGTCTAGCTCTCGAGAATCTTTGCAAAGTGGGAGTAAATGTGTTATCCCGAGAGAGCATGATATCCAGATTATAAGATACGATCGTCAATGTATTGACACTCGAAATACGATCGTATGGATATTATTACAGCGATAGGATTGTAAGTTACACGGTAACTGCTTCACATGAAAGGTAGTAGTCATTGCTTTTGACTCTTCCGATGATTGGGGGTCAGGGTGTGTTGCTAGACGCTATCCCGTGATCGTTAGGCATGAAGGGCATTTTAGTAATTTGCACTTTGTGTCTACGGCCAACATATTCGGAAGCCTATCGGGTCACACACATATGAACATCGAGTCGGATTAAAATACGGTTATAGTTGATAACCAAATAAGGAAAGTTTATCTCTAGACTATAAAGGTTATAGTGGTAAATTAATATGGTGGTATTTATTTATTATGAATAAATAAAATACAAGATATTAATTATATATAAATTATATTAATTAAAGAATATTCCGGAAGTCAATTAGTTGACTGTAGGGGAGCCACTTTTGATGTGTATTAAAAACACTTGGATTGTGCACTTTAATTAATAAGATTGTCATAATATTAATATAAGATATTAATTGATTTTGGAAAAATAGATTTATGGTAATAATATAATTATATTCAATATAAGATATTGGCAAAATTAATTATATTAAAAGAGATAAATCAATCTAATTGATTTTCCTTATTTTATTGGGAAAATGTTTTCTTCTCTTCCACACCATAGGGGCGCCACTTATACTATAAATAAGAGGTGGGTGTCAAACTCTTTTGTACATCACAATTGCAAGAGCTCGTAGTTCTTGTGTAAAATAGAGAGCAACTTATAGTGAGTTTGTGAGAGAGGGAAAATGCCGGTCTAGCAACCGGAGTTTTCCAATAGCAATCCAAGGAGGATTCCGGCAAGGGTTTCGTGTGGATTAACGATAGAGGCCGGACGCGGGGACGGTTTTGCACTTAACTACTCTCCGTTGACGGTCAAAGCGACGATCTTATAGATCATCAAAGTATAACCGTCAAACTACTTAACGTGTTTATTGCATTAAACGAAGAACGATCTAGTAAAAGAAAATCAAATTTCAAATTCCGCTGCGTTAAACTAGTGATTTCCTAACAGTGGTAGTAGAGCCAGACTTCGAGCTTAAGCAATAAGCATAATTTAAATTGCGTAGTATTTAATTAATAGATGCAAGATTTAAATCACGAGACGTTAAAACAAAAAAAACAAAAAAGGTTTATGGGTGGCTCGGCCGACTGGCGGCTCCCCCCTCCTCTGCGGCGGCGGCGGCGGCCGTCCGTCGGCTGTCCTGTTCCAATGGGGAGATCGACCATTTTCGTTTTGTGATATTTTTTGTTCATAGATATCTCGTTTGTTTAGTTGTGTCATATGGCCAACCAATGGTTCAAATAGTTTGGACCATTGGGAAACCATATGACATATTGGCCTTTCCAAATTTTGATTTGGAATAGCTTTGCAAGCCTTTTCAAATATTTGATTTGTAAAGCAGCTTGCGCAAGCCACTTCTAAAATTTTGATTTTGAAAAGTGGCACTGGACCTAAACAAAATTATTTGGCCTTTCCAAATATTTGATTTGGAATAAGCAGCCATTTTCAAATATTTGATTTATAAAAAGGAGAGAAAGCAGCCACTTCCAAAATTTTGATTTTGGAAAATGGCCAGGCCTAAACCAAATTTAGTTTTGAAAAGGAAACAAATATGAGACTTTATAATTTTAATTTTATTTTGAAAAGTTCAAATTTAATTGAAATTAAAATCGATTTAAAATTAAATGTTAATTTTAATTTTCGATTAAGTCATATAATTAATTAAATGTTATTTAATTATTTGATGTGATAAAATAAAGACGCATAAGTAGTTAAAATTAGAATTTAATCTTTTTCATAAGATAAAATTGTATGGATTAGATGTGTAGATATAATGTGATTATATGGACCGCGATTGATCATGGGCTCGACCAATAGGATAGATGCGAATGTTTTCTTTATGTTGGTTTTGAAAAATTGTCCTAAGCCGTTATGAAGAACGTGACCTAGTTTACTTTTTGCATTTATCTCATTCCCGTTAGCTCCCCCGTGTGCGGCGGGTGTAATTATTAGATAAATTATTATGTAACAAGAATGGAGCAAGAAGTTGAAGACCAAGGAGAGATAAAGAACCCATTGGAGTACATCAATAAAGATCCTATTGGCGGTTGCAGATACCCTTAGTTTGTGACCCGCGGTTTCTTCAGTTTGGAAACCGCACCTAGGAAAAATCCATGATTATACCGGTTATTTTGTGAGCGGAATGTTGTGTATGTTTTACTTTATATGATATGGTAGTAATATACACATAGTAGATGAGACCATAATTAAACCAAATTAATTAAGTTAATTAATTTAAAATTATTCCCACGCCAAAAATCGAGCCAAAATTGTCTCCTAATATTATAATGACGGTGAAGAGCCCTTGTTCGGATCCAACTGATCGGCCCACATCGGGAGTTGACCTACCACGGGTATATCGTCATTATCGAGATATGATCGTTATGAGATCTCATGAATATTTGGGTTACGGCTTGACTGAGAATCTTGCGGTGATTGGCCCACGTCAGGACCGTCTGATTTTAGAGACAAGGGGTGGCTATCACACAGAAATGTGAACTGTCAAAGAGTTGACTAGTCAACCAATAGAAATCCAATAAGATTCGATCGGTAATTAGTACCCACCTTCGAACTTGACCCAGTTGATCGGTCCACGTCGGGGATCGAGTCAACTAGATAGGATTCCATCCACTGAAGAATTATTTAAATTCTTGAAAGCCAATTGGGAAAAGTTGGCTAGTGGGAGTAAAATCTTATAAAATTTGAAGTTCAAATTTAGGGTTTTTTTATATATGAGCTTTTACTTATTCTATCTTTATTTATTGTTGTTGAAAAATGTCAAACAAATTGAACCTTTGTTTTATCATCGAAAACAAGCATGACGAAACTAATTTTCTCGATTGGGAAAGGAACCTCAAAATCGTTTTGAGGCACGAGAAGATTGGCTATGTCTTGGGCGAGGCCCTACCGGAAAAGCCCGCCGAGGGTTAATTTGCGGATCTTTGTCAAGAAGTATAACAAGCACTGTTCTGACACTACTGATGCTACATGTATCATGCTTGCTTCTATGACACTTGAACTGCAGAAACAGCATGAGTCTATGGACGCCTACACAATCATGGTCCACTTAAAGGAACTCTATGCTTCTCAGTCTCGCAATGAGAGGTACGAGGTCTCGAAGGCCCTGTTTAGTTGTAAGATGGCATCTGGGACTGCTGTGGGGTCACACGTGCTTAAGATGATCGGGTACATAGAGAGGCTTGGGAAGCTGGGCCACAAGTTGGAACGAGAATTGAGTATTGGCTTGATTATGCAATCTCTACCTGATTCATTCTCGCAGTTCGTGATGAATTATCACATGAACAAGTTAGATTGCTCCCTTGCGGAGTTATTGAACATGTTGAAGACTGTTGAGGGCACTGTGGGGAAGGGAAAGCAAGTGTTGTTGGTCACTGCAAGCAAGGGCAAAGTGAAAGCCCATAAAAAGTCCAAGAAGGCGAAGGCTGCACCTAAGACAACGCCTAAGATAACAAAAGACAAATCCAAGGATGCTTGCTTCCATTGCGGTGAGACCGGACATTGGAAGAGAAACTGCAAAGGCTTCTTGAGTACCAAGAAGAAGCATTCTGATGCTTCGACTTCAGGTATATTTATGATTGAGATTACTTCTTCTAAGTCTAACCACTGGGTATTAGATACTGGTTGTGGTTCTCATATTTGTACGAATATGCAGGCACTAAGAAGAACTAGAGATCTGAAGAAAGGAGAGGTGGACCTACGCGTTGGGAATGGAGCAAGTGTTGCTGCACTAGCCGTAGGAGTTTATTTTCTTTCATTGCCCAGTGGGCTAGTACTTGAACTTAGTAACTGTTATTTTGTTCCTGCTCTTACAAAGAGCATTATTTCCATTTCCGCATTAGATGTTGATGGTTTTCATTTACGTTTGAGAATAAATGTTGATCTTTTTCACGTGATGGAATCTTTTATGGTACTGGCATACTTAGCAATGGTCTCTACATATTAGATATGAATGTTGACGTACTTAATATAAACAACAAGAAAGCCAAGACAAATGACTTGAATGAATCCTACTTATGGCATTGTAGACTTGGCCATATAAACAAGAATCGCATCTCCAAACTCCATAAAGATGGAATGTTGGACCAATTCGATTACGAATCGTTTGATACATATGAAGCTTGTTTACTTGGCAAGATGACAAAGTCACCTTTTAGTGGCAAAGGGATAAGATCCAATGAATTGCTTGAGCTCATACATACTGATGTGTGTGGCCCAATGTCAATTCAAGCCAAATGAGGATACTCTTATTTTATCACTTTCACTGATGACCATTCTCGCTATGGTTATATATACTTAATGAAGTATAAGTCTGGAGCCTTAGAAAAGTACAAGGAATTCAGAAGTGAAGTGTAGAAACAACAAGGTAAAGAAATCAAAACGCTTCGATCCGATCGAGGCAGAGAATACCTAGATGGAGAGTTTCAAAGTTATTTAAAGGAGAATGGGATTCTACCTGAATGGACCCCTCCAGGGACGCATCAAATGAATGGCATATCTGAGAGGAGGAACCGTACCTTGTTAGACATGGTACAATCCATGATGAGCTACGCAGTTCTCCCAAAATCGTTTTGGGGGTATGCTCTAGAAACCGCATCCTATACACTGAACCGAGTTCCATCAAAGACGGTTGATTTTACACCATACGAGGTATGGGCCAAGAAGAAACCAAATCTGGCATATCTTAAACCTTGGGGTTGTCCAACTTATGTGAAGCGGATGATGCCTGACAAATTAGAGGCCAGATCTGACAAATGTCTGTTTGTGGGATATCCTAGTCCCTAGAGAAACTAGACTATACCAATTTTACCATCCTGAGGAACAAAAGGTGTTTGTTGGAAGGACTGGCCACTTTCTGGAGAAAGAGTTTATTCTGGATAGGGTCAGTGGGAGTAAGATTGATCTTGAAGAAATTCGAGAACCACTTACGGATAACAGTCCGTTGATGGAAGTAGAGGAGACACCACAAACAGATGTGGGGCCACCCTCTACCGTGGACACACTAGCACCTCGAAGATCCACCAGGGAACGCCGTGAACCCGAAAGGTACACTGGCGTGTATCTCATGGAATATGAGGACCCTAGAACTTATGAGGAAATGCTATTAAGGCATGACAAAGAGAAATGACTGGAAGCCATGAATTCTGAAATGGAATCCATGAAAGACAACCAAGTTTGGAACTTAGTTGATCCACCTGAAGGAATAATTCCTATAGAGTGTAAATGGGTCTTTAAGAGAAAGACCGACATGGACGGTAACGTGACTACCTACAAGGCTAGGTTAGTGGCAAAAGGTTATAAGCAAAGACAAGGAGTTGACTATGACGAAACATTTTTGCCTGTTGCCATGTTAAAATCCATTAGAATTTTGCTCGTTATTGGGTCACACACATATGAACATCGAGTCGGATTAAAATGCGGTTATAGTTGATAATCAAATAAGGAAAGTTTATCTCTAGACTATAAAGGTTATAGTGGTAAATTAATATGGTGGTATTTATTTATTATGAATAAATAAAATACAAGATATTAATTATATACAAATTATATTAATTAAAGAATATTCCGGAAGTCAATTAGTTGACTGTAGGGGCGCCACTTTTGATGTGTATAAAATACATTTGGATTGTGCACTTTAATTAATAAGATTGTCATAATATTAATATAAGATATTAATTGATTTTGGAAAAATAGATTTATGGTAATAAGATAATTATATTCAATATAAGATATTGGCAAAATTAATTATATTAAAAGAGATAAATCAATCTAATTGATTTTCCTTATTTTATTGGGAAAATGTTTTCTTCTCTTCCACACCATAGGGGCGCCACTTATAACTATAAATAAGAGGTGAGTGTCAAGCTCTTTTGTACATCACAATTGCAAGAGCTCATAGTTCTTGTGTAAAACAGAGAGCAACCTATAATGAGTTTCTGAGAGAGGGAAAAGGCCGGTCTAGCAACCGGAGTTTTCCAATAGCAATCCAAGGAGGATTCCGGCAAGGGGTTCGTGTGGATTAGCGATAGAGGCCGGACGCGTGGACGGCTTGCGCACCTGAACAACTCTCCGTTGAAGCAACGATCTTATAGATCTAGTAAAAGGAAATCAAATTTCAAATTCCGCTGCGTTAAACTAGTAATTTCCTAACAAATTGGGCTGTTTGTCCAATTGATAGAAAGTCAACGGGTGGTTATTGTGTCTATTTAGGAGATTCTCTTGTCTCCTGGAGCTATAAAAAGCAAACAGTGGTATCCAGATCAAGCTGTGAATCAGAGTATAGGTCCCTAGCTAATCTGGCAGCAGAAGTTAAATAGATTACACAGCTCCTCAAAGAAATACAGTTTCAACTCCCTTAGATACCAATCCTCTGGTGTGATAATACAGGGGCAAATTCTCTAGCCCAAATACAGTTTACCATGCTAGAACTAAGCATATAGAAGTTGATGTGCATTTTATCAGGAATCTAGTGCTGAACAAGGAAATGACAGTGTCCTACATACCAACTGGGGATCAAGTTGCAGACAGTTTCACCAAAGCACTACCAGCAAGAACCTTTGACATCTTTAGACACAAACTCAATGTGACTCATCCACATATTCGTTTGAGAGGGGCTGAAAAAGAATAGAGATATGTTGTAATTATGTGTCACTGTATTATTGGCTGATTAATGTGGTAATGACACATAATAGATTATGTCTTGGAGTAAGTGATATGGTTGTAACAACCTTGTGGATATAATGGTGCTGTGTGTAATCAAACAATTATCCTGGAATGAAAGATTTACTTTACTCTTAAATTCTTTCTTGAAGTTCTTGTTATGGAAAGGGGATCCTCTGCCGTGAACCCCCAATCACAGCACAGTTGTGCAGGTGTATCCGGCTCAAAACGACATCGTTTTAATGTGCTAATTTTTATTTTTATTTGTTCCAAAACAACGTCGTTTTGAAACAATTGCCTTATCACAGCAAAATCAACCGCAGACGGATACGACAAAGGATCCAGGCTCCTTGTTATGTACCACGCCTTGGTTTTCGCACTTTCTTGAGATTCTACGGAGTTATATTTAAAGGAGACTCCATAGAGATCCATCACCGCCTCAAAGACAAGTCGGAAGATTTATCCACAGTTGGAAGCATCGTTGTTAGTGGCGGATTTAGAAATTTTGTTCAGTGGAGTCCGTAAATCTTTTTCAAAGTAAATATTTTTTTACGGGATCCGAAATATTTTTTATAGGTAAAATACAAAGTTTTTTTTATTTTAAACGGAGTCTATGGACCCCGTTTGTTACAATGGGGATCCGCCTACTGGTTGTCGTTTGTTATTGCCAGCCTTAGTTTCTACTTCTTTTTCTTTCGTGAAGAGGCAATGAAGTGTTCCTGCCCATTTTCTAGCTAGAGAAAGTCGTCATCTTGTCCGATGTGTGGAATGTGACTCATGTCCATTATCTCCATTCTTATGTTGTTTGTGATTGTGTAGAAGACGTTGATTGTATATGTTTTTTAGTCTTAAATATAAGAAGATTGTTTTTTGCAAAAAAAAAAAAAAAAAAAAAAAGGAAAAAAAGATTGTTCCGTGAAAGGAAAACAAGCATTAATAAAATCATTACCATATCTGTAACCAGGGACGGACCCAGCATGGTAGGATGAGGTGCATGGACCCTGTCAAATTTCCAGACGAATTACTAATACACTTCTTTAATAATGTTAAAATTGTTATGTTTATTATTTTAGATAATTTTAATGTAATTATCTATTTAACTGTACAGTTTTTTTTCACCTTTTTTTTTTTATATTTAAATTTGACCCTTACTGGAAAAAAAATCTTGGACTGCCGTCTAACACTACCTTTCTAAAGAAAACTCTCTAGCTTTGAAAAAGTATTGTTGTTCCTGATCGTGACCTTCTGTTGCTTGATCTCTTTATTCATAAAACGTTGACAGGTAAAAAGAAATGAATGTATGAGATTTAGGGAAATTAAAAAAATAATTATAATAATTAAATATGAAAAAGGAAATATTTTTATAAACAAATGGAGTATAATATTCTCAATCTTGGAGGACTATTTGACTTTACTTCCTAGTTTTATTTCTATTTCATTTATTTTTGTTTGTCGGACTGGCAATCTACATGTGCATCTGCTTGTGCGACACGCTTTGTCTTTATATTCTGTATCTTCTTGAGGCATTTTGCCTTCTGGAAACGTTCCGGCTGTATGATTTTCAGAAATTGGCTAATAAAATTCTTTTGTTTCAAAAAAAAATATTCTCAATCTTGCTTTGTCCGTCACAATAAAACAAAAAAGATAACAATCTAAATGCAACCTTTCAAAAAAAAATTAAAAAATAAAATCTAAATGCAAAATCATATTCCCATATTTTTTTTGATGGGAAGGGATACGAATTTTTTAAGAGGGACTCTTATTAATCAATATCGACAGAGTAATTTATGATTATACGAGACGACGATCTATTGTTACATTGTTTTAAAACAACCAAAGCTAAACCCTCCTTAGTTAGCACATAGTTGAGCTGGGGTGTTACCACTTACCATCTCTCTTGACGAAAGAGAAACCAAAATTAGAAAAACAAGTTAACATAATACGACAATCCTGAATCACACTCGCAACATGAGAGAAGGCATGAATGTCGGAGATCAACTTTTGATAGACATTTTCTGAATCGAATTCGAATATCACATTTAAAAACCACAAGATATAACAAAGACGATAGCATGATAAGATTTCAAATGCTGAATATTAAAAATTGAAAGATTTTTTTTTTCTATAATTGGGCCTGACGGAGTGTTGGATGATTGGATCGCACCTCGCTAAGTGTCACCCCCACATTGACCAATCATTTAATAAAACCATGACATTGAGGGCCCGGAGCCTCATTTTAAGCCTAAGTGCGGATCTAAACCCCATGTGAGAGATCAGCCTGACTCGCTTCTCAGTCCACCGCAGGTCGGTCAGGGCGCGACGGAGTTGGGTCAACGCAGTTCGGGTCATAATGGCCTCGGGGGCTCGACGCAGGTCGGCCAGAGCTACTGCTGGTAAGCAGCCCACGTGCGTAATATAAATGATAACTATGGAAGAAATCTTCAGCCAAAAAGACCCTGATCCTATTATTCAAAAACCTGGATTATCTTCAAAAATCAAGGGGATACCACAGACAAATCCTATCCTTAACGAACACGAAATGGAGTCCACCATGGACACGGCACTGACATGCCTAGGGCAAAAGCCCTCTATATAAATGATCACAAGAACTACGAAAAAGTTTGATTCCTGAACAATTAAATGATACGTAGGCAACTTGAGATTCATAATCTCAAGTTCAGTCTAATACATCTCAACACCACCCATCGTTATATCTTTTTCAATAGTTTTGGCCTAGAATAAATTGTCACTAGTAAAATACAGCCCGGATAATTATATAAACGAGATCCAAAATCGTCAGGGCCCTACCCAAATAAAAGATTCTACTTCGTACTTGATTAACATACATAAACCCCATTAAAACTAAGAAAAAGCTTGATTCCTGAACAATTAAATGATACGTAGGCAACTTGAGATTCATAATCTCAAGTTCAGTCTAATACATCTCAACACCACCCATTGTTACATCTTTTTCAATAGTTTTGGCCTATAATAGATTGTCACTAGTAAAATACGGCCCAGATAATGATAGAAATACAATAGAAACATAATCTTTGTTACTAGATTCTCAGAGTACAATCTGTTACACCCACCTTCCTTATAAGGAAAATACTAGAAAAGATAAGGACACTTGTCCACCTTCTACAGTGACACTTGTTACACTCATACAGTGACACTTGTACACATGACATAAAACACTACAAATTACTTATTTCTTAACATCCCCCCTCAAACTAAAGGTGGGGACATCAGCCACATTGAGTTTGCTCCTGAAATTTTTTAAATGAGGTGCTGGTAATGCCTTGGTTAGAACGTCTGCAATTTGCATGGAAGAGGATAGAAACTGTACTGAGAGTTGTTTGTCCATAACCTGATTTTTGATGTAGTGTATGTCTACTTCTATGTTCTTAGTGATCGCGTGTAAGTCACTAACGTCGATATTACTAGCAAGAATACTAGGTACATCACAGTATAGTAAATGTGAGTCAAGGTCGATCCCACAGAGACAATGCAACTTATACGTATAAACGATTCTAACCTAATTAAGAAGCAACATATATGCGGTCATTGACCAACAATAACGTGAAATAAAACAAACATGGTATACCCCTCCCTCTCCTCAACGATCTACTAACTTGGATTAGTTAATCGTTATGTTTACTTCTCCACATAATTTCCTTATATTAATCGTGAGCTGTTAATGATTATTATCATATTTATCAGCTACGGGTGCAATCCTACTCCTATCTACTCCGACAATGGCAGTAGCCAATCTATACGCAAGCTACCCTCCTTAATTGGTCCGTAATAGCCCATACGCATAAAGAACTAGAACTGCCGATATTGAGAGTTACCTCATACCGCTAACCAAACCTAGACAATTTGTTGACACACGCATCAAAGACGTTCCTAGGGTCCATCAAGACTATGTCCTAATTAACACTTCACTTGCGGTCCTTCATGTTAATTTATGAATTACGAATACTAGATTGGCCAGACCTATTACTCGTTTTAATTATTTCTGCCGATCAACGTAGCTGTAGTGAATCGCAGTTTAGGTTTTCTAAAACATGCCTCGGTAAACCGGTATAGACCGCCGGTTTACCGGGGGCGGCTTTTCCTAATTTCTGGATCTACATGGCTCAATACGATTAAAATAAGTAAATTATGGGGTTGTTAAACATGCAGATTAAGTGAAACGCATAAATACGAACAGATCTACCATATTGAAGACGATAAAGGAACGTTCAAAGCTTCATACCTTCAACAATGGATATCTAGCTCGATCTACTCAAGCTAGAGATGGTGGAAGAAGGGAGGAAACCAAAAACAACTCTCCAAACCTCAAGAAAACTTTATTGCATAATAATAATTGTAATATATTCAAAGATATTCAAGATGTATGAATCATATGAAGAACTCTATTAATGCGGCCTTATATAGATACAATGACCGACTTAAGACTCTTTAAAACCCTAACCGACTTAGACAATGCGGTAGAATGAATTTCGTGTTCCATAAGACGCCGGTTTACCGGGCCTTCTATTCTTCTTTTTCTTCAGCAGGCTTCTTCTTGGACTTCAATCACTCATCCCAATGCATTCCTTTTAGTCCAGATCCGTTCTCTAATGCTCCAGTTTCGGTACATCCTATAAAATACACAATACGAGACAAAACAGTACCAAAACATCGGGAAAATAACGTAGATACAGAATTATGATCCTGGAAACACCCACATAGCTTTTAACATATATTCCAAGTAATAATGAGCTATCTATCCTCTCTTGAGCAGAATTTGGGGTGAATATAGGTATAAATATCGGTACCATTTAGAGCGTCATCACGTAGTTCTTGCATGATACACCGGATTCTGAGCCAAGAAAGTAGCACTTAGATTATCACACCAAGCAACTGGTGTCACTGTCAACCTGATTCCCATTTCTTGAAGTAACTGCTTAATCCAGAACAATTCTGAGGACAGATTGGCTAAGGGCCTTTATTCAGATTCAGCACTTGATCTGGATACAACATTCTATTTCTTTGAGCTCCAGGATACTAGTGAACCACCAATGTACACACAGTAACCTGCAAATGACTTCCTGTCTGATGGATAGCAAGCCCATTCTGCATCACTGAATCCAGACAGATGCATTTTTCCTCCAGATTTAAACATTATCCCATACTGTAAAGTAGCCTGAACATACCTCAATAATTTTTTGACAGCAGCCCAATGATCTTGTGTAGGACTTTGTATATTCTGACTGGGGTAGTTTACTGAGTATGATATATCAGGCCTAGTGTTTGTTAAGTATTGTAAACCACTTATGGCACTTCTATAGATAGTAGGATTTGTCATAGGTTCACCTTGATCTGGTGACAGATGCCATCCAGGTGTCATAGGAATATCACAAGGTTCTAGATGTTCCAGCAGTAGTCTTTTGAGAAGTTGGGAAGCATAGTGGCCTTGCGAGAGAAACAGGCCATCTGCATTTCTATGAGCCTCCATGCCAAGAAAGTGATATACAGATCCAAGATCTTTAAGGGCAATTCTTGAGTGCAGCATATTAATAAACTTCTGAATTAGAAGCTGTGAGTCTCCTGTCACAAGAATGTCATCAACATACACTAAAACATATAAAAGATGTTTGTCAGTTTTGAGTATGAAGAGAGAGGAATCAGAAACATATTGATGAAACCCCCATTGCAACATTTGTGATCTCAATGCACTGAACCAGGCCATGGGTGCCTGTTTAAGACCATACAGTGCCTTTTGTAATTTACAAACATGGTGTGGTCTGGTCTTGTCTACGAACCCTTCAGGTTGATGCATATACACATCTTCTGACATAGGACCATTTAGAAAGTCATTATCTATGTCCACTTGTTGAATGCTCCAGTTTAGATTCACAGCAAGGGCTAACACAACCCTGATTGTTGATGCCTTGGCAACTGGACTGAATGTTTCTGTGAAGTCAACTCCATAAGTTTGATGGTATCCTTTTGCAACCAGTCTAGCCTTGTGCTTTAAAATGGTTCCATTAGGTTTCAGTTTGAGTTTGAAAACCTACTTACTTCCTACTACATTCTGATTTCTAGAAGGTGGAACCAAAATCCATGTGCCATTCTTATGCAAAGCTTCAAATTCTGTGATCATGGCCTGTCTCCACTCAGTACAGGTCAAAGCTTCTGAAACTTTAGTTGGTTCAGAAAGGTGATCAGGAAGCACATTTGATTGGAGTTGAGTTGAAAAGGTCTTAGGTTTGTAAATGCCACTTTTAGAACGGGTTTGCATAGGATGACCTTGAACTGGTGGTGGACAGGGTGTTGGTTCAGGAGTAGGAGATGATCCCACATCAGTGTGTGTTTGTGGTGATTGTGGTGAGGTTGAAGGTGTATTAGGACTGCAAGTTGGAGTGTTGGTGAATCCAGGGCTGGAGTTTGGGTCTGTACTGAACTGGTCAAGATCTGAACCTTGTACGTGCAGGTCAGGAACAAAAGAAAGTTAAGAGTAAGGTTGTACCTCTTGTTATTGTGGAGAATTCTGTTCTGCAATTCTTCCTTCAGATGCACCAGTATCAGATTGTGGTTCTTGACTATGAGTTTCAGACTCAGGAATTGGAAGGGATAGTATAACAAGATTGGGATTAGTGTAGGTTTCTCTATGAGGACCTTGTGAGAACCCTTCTTTAAAAGGGAACTCACTCTCATTAAATGTGACATTTCTAATGATAAAAATCCTTCCTGACATATCTATACATTTATACCCTTTGTGATGAGGACTGATGTCTATGTAGGTGCACTTGCTAGTATGATATTTGAATTTGGTTGGATAGAAGGGTCTGGTATGAGGAAAGCAAGCACATCCAAAAACCTTATAGAATTTGTAATCAGGTTTCTTACTATACAGGACCTCAAAAGGGGATTTATTTTGCAAGACATGAGTGGGTAGAGCATTTATAACAGTGACAGCTTCAAGGAAACTGTCACACCAGAATTTTAAAGAAAGAGAAGACTGTGCCAATTGTGTAAGGTCTAATTCAACAATATGCATGTGTTTCCTCTCAGCTCTACCATTTTGTTGGTGAGCACGAGGACAGGGATGTCTGAATTCTATTCCTTGGTCTTTTAAGTAGTTTTCCAGACTCATATACTCCCCCGCCCAGTCTGATTGTAAACACATAATTTTCCTTCCAAACTGATTTTCAACCAATTTTTTATACTGCATAAAGGTAGGGTAAACTTCAGATTTTACTTTTAGAGGAAAGATCCAAGTGTATCTAGACCAGTCATCAATGAAGTGCACATAATAAGAAAAACCAGATATGGATTTTACAGGAGCAGGGCCCCAAACATCAGAGTGAATTAAGTCAAGAACATGAGAAGCATGAGATTCAGAATTAAAATAAGGAAGGGCATGGCCCTTACCATATTCACAAGCATCACAGAAGGTCAAATGATCATTCACATTAACATTACAAGATTGTAAAATATGACTCAAAACTAGTCTAGATGGATGACCTAGCCTTCTATGCCATACATTAGGATCCTTATTAGGATTGATAACACTTAGAAGAGCACTAAGAGAAGTAGGAACAACATGAGAAGTGGATTGCTTGATTTTGGAGTGAAAGGAGACCTCATTTGGAACCAAAATCTGATACAGTCCATCCTTCAGAATTCCTTGCAGCAGCAGTTTCCCTGTTGTTTTGTCCTTCACATAACAAGAAAAATGGGTGAATTCAACAGTGACATGGTTATCATACAACAGTTTAGACTGACTGATTAGGTTCTTGGTAATAAGTGGGACATGTAAAATGTTTCTCAAGGCTAAAGTGGTGTATGGGCAGTGTGTGAGGATGTGTGTGTGTGTGTGTGTCCAATGTGCAAAATATGCAACCTCTCACCATTTCCAACAGCTAAAGATTCAGAACCTGTATAACCTGAGCTCAAGTGTAGATTATTCAGATCGGCAGTTAGGTGGTTTAAAGCTCCACTATCCATGTACCAGGCAGGATCACTCACTGATTGAGGAGAGGCAACATATGCTGAAACAGGCTTTTGATCATTACCAGTGATGTTACTTGGAGGAACAAAATCTTCTTCAAACCTATGCCAGCAAGAGGTAACAATGTGTCCAGTTTTTCGACATAATTGACACACCATTTTGTTGCATGTGTAGCCACCAGAGCCTTTACCACTACCACCTCTACCTCTGCCTCTACCACCCCTGCCACTGCTTCTTCCTCTTCCACCATTATTTTGTTGCTGTGAGGACCTTACACCATTGTTTCCATAAGAAGTATTGCCCTTCATCTGATGTCCTTGGACTGATTAGCAGTAGGACCAGTACCATTGTATCTGGATATAAGCCTTTCATGAGTTATGAGCTGAGATTGTACATCCTGCCAGCTCAAAAAACCAACCCTGGAGGTGATATTGACCACTATAGATTCATAATCTCTATCCAGTCCTCCTAATGTGGCTAGTATCAACTCTGATTTGGATATGGGATAGCCAGAGCAACCAGATTATCTGAATATGACTTTATTTGAGCAAGATAATTAGACATAGATTTGGATCCCTTTGAGGCTTTGGATAAGGCATCTTTGTATTCTAACATTCGAGATTCAGATCTACTATTGAATAAGCTTTCAAGGGTTGTCCATATTTCATGAGCAGTTCCACAACCAACCACTTCACTCAAGGCCTGCTCGGTCATGGATCCCAGTAGCCATCCCATTAACAAATAATCCTTAGTAAGCCAGTCAACATTTAACATATGAACTCCAGTGGTGTTGTTGAACGGAGGAGTCAGGTTAAACAAATGATCTTTCAGCTTATATCCTTTTATGATAGGAAGCACAGTGTATCTCCACAAAAGATAATTGTTCCTATCTAACTTGACAGTGCAGGTCTGATTTAAGTTATTAGAGAACGGTGGATGTAGAGGCGAAGTTGGATTCGGACTTAGAGCTCCTAACAATGGAGGTGGTGGGATGGTCGTTCTTACATTCAAGTAACTGAGACAGACCTGAGATTAAAACGGGAATTCCGGTCACTATTCCGTCGGAGAAAATTGGTAGTCATCCCTGGTGCTGCAGATCCAACTCTTGTGGTCTGCATGTAGCTAGCTACAGTCGATCCCAAGATTGGAATGGTTGTTGTTGGAAGTGGAGAGTTCCTATTGTTGTCAGCATTGCCGGCAGCTCCCAGTTCTGAGTTTTCCGGTGCCGGAGCAGCGGTGGTGGTAGCCATGAAACTTTAGACTCTGCTACCAAGATAGAAATGCAGTAGAAACATAATCTTTGTTACTAGATTCTTAGAGTACAATCTGTTACACCCATCTTCCTTATAAGGAAAATACTAGAAAAAATAAGGACACTTGTCCACCTTCTACAGTGACACTTGTTACACTCATACAGTCACACTTGTACATGTGACATAAAACACTACAAATTACTTATTTCTTAACAAATAATTATATAAACGAGATCCAAAATCATCAGGACCCTACCCCAAATAAAAGATTCTACTCCGTACTTGATTTAACATAATTAAATTTAAGTAAAACAACTGTTTTTTTTTTTTTTTTTAATTTTAAAAATAGAAGTGTTTTGAGAATATATGTATTTTCGTTTCTTTTTCCTTTTAGAATGCACCGTAAAAATAATTTCACATTCTATTCATATATACGTTTTTTTCTTCAATTTCTCTTGGTGCATTGAAGTTACGTATACGTACGTGTCTTTTTGGGTGAGTATAAAGAAAGCATTATAAATTCTTTTTATTTGAATAAATTCTTGCATGTATTAAAAAAAATCAACCTATATGTATATATATTAGGCCTTGAGAACATGATCGACTACAGTATAAAAAGAAAGTACTCCTAAATTTAACAGTTGTATCACGTCACTATAATAGTGATTTTACGGTTCAATAAATCACAATGAGTTGATGTGTGTACTAACATTTTCCTATACGACTATTTATTATACTTAATGACAACTTATCGTTCAAATTTTAAGGATATAAGTTCTCCCTGAGTCAGTTCATTTGAGGAGTTATACTGCGTGATTAATCTGGACTATATTGTTTCTATTTAAATGGAAACTGTATGATTCAAGTTTATCCACATATTTCACTCCTTAAAAAGAGTTATCAGGAAAAAACCTTCCTGTATGCATGTACTAGTGAAATGTTTACGTTAACGTTATAATGTTCGTACGTATGACTAAATTATGAAATACTATTAATTGTTACTATCAAATTCTATAATTTGTAACTGTGTTCCATAAAATTAAAATTAAAAAAAATTTTGGTTAAACCTATGGGCTACGACTAGGGATCGTGCAGCTTCTTTTATTGTTTTGGTGGAAAATGTGTCCCCACACTTTGTTCTCATATATTACTTTTTTTGAAAAAGTTCTAATATATAATATATTACTAGAGAGATAAAAATAAGAAATAATAATAAATTGTCAAATTATGGAACCCAACTTGCACTGTGTTCACGTGTATATGGTAATTTTGGATTTGCAAAATAATTAGGTGAGAAACTTTAAATAATTGTCACATTATATTATATACTCGTATAATGCATGGGCTGTGTTCACATTAATAGCTTTGGAATTTATTGAGGATTCCCAAAACTTCCCTAAAAAAAACAAACTTAAACCTAATAACTGTATCATTGTATTAAGAGAAATATATTTCAAAACCATTTTTTTTAACGACACAATACGATGCTTAGGAATATAAGATAAAAGGAGAACGATAAAAGTATGTGTATCGATAAAATAAGGAGGATAAACCCCCTTAAATCATGTATATAGTGGTGGGTGAAGACGTTATCGCATGTTTAATGTAGTGGCCCGGTGCATGATCATCATTGAACGGTTACGGTTCATGTTGTAGTGCCCATGATGCTCGTTTAATGGAGCATAACTGTTGTCTAGGACCAATGACAACATACGTCATGTCGGTTATATGGGACGACGACGACTTGGGTCACGTCGGCTATAAGAGACAGAACACGACTCGCACCACGTCGGTTAATAGATATAAATGGCAGTATGCGCAATGTAGGATATGAATTACGTTGAAGTCCATGGTCTTCTTCTGATAAAAGGACCATGATTGAACCGGAACCAGATCGGCCCATGTGCTAACGTTGTCTTATTTAATTTATGCAACTGCTAGCTCCAATGAGTGTTATATATAGGGCTGTGGCAGACCCAGAAAAAACTGTAAGTGAGTGTACCGGAGCAAATTCGATGATCAAGTGGGATATTAATAGTGCTTTTATATTTTTCTTTTCAACAAAACTTCATCGTTTTAATACAACTTCTGGATCTCACCCATGTCAGCTCTGTTTAAATATGTTTATATAGCCGATTGGTGCAAATTATCTTATTGTGTAACTTAGCAAGAATATTACGCCGATTGTAGCATAGTATAGATTCACTGAATGGTGTATCCAATGATACAATGTTAAATACCAAAATCACTGGTTCACATAATATAAGTCGATGAATTACGTGAAATTGTTTCATTCACGAATCTACACATTACAACTAAGGTGTCAACAAAGTAACATATGAAATTAACGATATGCATGTACGAATGATAGTTGGTCTTAGGCATTGCACGGAAAAGGTTTTTTTTTTGGGTATCATTTCAGTCATCATGTTGAAAGAGCTCTTATCTGTAATTTGTCTCTGAGTAATAGTCAGACTCTGCAAATACGATCCGAACCAAACTTCGGATTAGTTGGATCAGTTGGTTCCGAATGCCGGGGCTTTAAGCCAAAAAGAAAATACCTTTTGTAGCCCAAGCGGAAAAAACTGGAGTCGCAAAATGCCGAAATGTGATTTTATTAATTTTAAAGTTTAAATTCGACTATAGTTTGAAATGTGTTGTGTTAATTGTTCCTAAATTTTGCATTTTGGATGAAGAATTGAAAATTTTATGGTACTAATTAAAGTGCCATTTTTGAAGGCCTTAGGGCTAGGGCATTTTCGGGCTTAGACCAATGGTTGGACTTGCTACTTTGTCTTTGTATAAAGTTACAGTTTTAGGCATTATATATATATATATATATATATATATATATATATATATATATATATATATATATATATATATATATATAAATGAGTTTCATATACATATTTATTGATCCATGCTATCAGTCACATACTACTAAAATAGTAAGATCGATCATTATTTTAGCAAGACCTTATTATTGTTTGAGTCACACCAGTTAATGAAGCGGGAAATCTGCTATTAGGTAATACTAGAAACCTAACTAGAAAACTCCGCTTCCGATTTTCAGTAGTTGAGACTGAAACAATAATGCAGAGGCACACTAACATAGTGATCGGATGCACTATTTTAGTAGTATGTGCATTTGTATTTAAAGATGATAGATATAGATATGAGGAATCCAACCCTATATATATATATATATATATATATATATATATATATATATATATATATATATATATATATATATATATATATGCGCACGCATATATGTAACACGTTAAATATATTAAAAGTCACTTTGTCGCAAAAAAATTAAATGATCTTATATATTCTTCTACTAAAATTATAGAAGATGATGTCAAAAGTTATATCTCTAATTATCTTTGGAAAAAAAATGAAAGATAAAAGAAAATTAAGAGTTATATTATCTATTTAATCAAAATTTCAAGAGATAACAAAGATCAAGAAAACACGAAAACATCAAAGTCATAAAATCCGGCGTTGTACAACAACTGTGGATCAATAAACACCGAAAGCATCCTTCATATCTGGAACTCTTCCAAATCCAACATTTTTTCCAACAAATCGGAAAAGTATCGCCATAATCCCATATTAAGTCCATGTGATCACCGAGAAAAGTAAACGAGAATCAAAAACTACGTACCCTGTACTAATAAGGATTTTACAATTCAATCTTAAATATAATATATATATACATGTCATGTTTTTACATGTGAAGACACCACATAAAACTCACCCGAAAAATTCTAACCCTCTTGAGCAGCTCCTGGCATAAAATAGCTATAACAAAAATACAAACAAAAAAAAAACCTTTGGATCTGTTCAAAGAGCTTCTCATTTGAGAAGTAGGAAAAGTAAACTAACTATTGCAACTGTTTGCTATATATATATATATATATATATATATATATATATATACACACAAGTACATGTTGTGTAATGCTACTTTACCAAACTAAAATGAAAAGAAAGCAAGTGTTATTTGCCTAACTAAACTAACTTTTTCCCACAAAAGCTTATTTGAATTAGGTTCTCAATCTTTGTCATCAACATAAAGCTCAATGATTGACCCTTTTTATTCCTTGTTCACTGGAGTGCACGATCCTACTTCCTTATTATGTTTTCTTCCATTGATGTGCTTTTTGGAATTTTTATTTTTATTTTTTAAAGCAACCCCCAGCTAGTTGTACCTAGGTCCGCTTATATATGTCAGGACGCCTAACAATATAAAAAGAACAAGACTCAAAACCCTAGCTAGTAGCTAGACACAAATAATCCGCCCTGGGAGATGAAAAGTCATCCACTCCAGACCGAAAATAGAGCAAAAATGATTTTATCGATTTTTAAATCATTTTCGACAACTACTTTAAAGAGCGAGTTCGATAAGACTTTTATTAAAGTTATCGAGACTTTATTAAATCATTGAAAACTATGTGCTATGTAGTTGACAATATGATTTAAAATTATTCAATTCGGAGTACGGATGAATGAGATATTAACGCTTTAAGTTGTTTGTGAGATATTAAGAGTAGAGTTGTGTAAACTCTTTATCTCACATTGGAACATGAGTGGTCAAATGTCAAGTATTTAAATGATGACAGTTGATGATGGGTATTGTTAGTAATATCATCCGCAACGGAAGCGATTTAAGGATCTAGATCTATAATTTACACGTAATAAAATAACTAGATCTACTCTACAAGGGGTTGTAGAATATACCTCTTGGATCTCAAAATCCAAGTAGAAGAACCGCAATATGAAGATCAAAGGATAGTGTGAAGAGCACCACGATCTTCCGCACGTGTGATCCGAGCAACTCCCGGTGGAAGGAAATCATCGTCTCGAATCCTTCCGATATGCTACCCGGAAAACCTCCAAGATTTTCCTCCTTACTTCCCCTTGGCCGAAAATTATCTCTTCTTCTCTAAGAGATAGAAGTCGAATTGTGTTGTGTGTGTATTAGGGCAGGAGGCTCTCTTATATATAGGAGAAGTAATCATTGTTCTCCAAGGATTTTATTTTGCAAATAAATAAATCCAATAAATAAAAGATAATCCTAGAATATCCTAGAACAAATCTAGAATAATCTTTATCTTTATTTCTTACCATAAATATTTATCCAATAAATATTTTGTCACATGTCTTATTAATCCACAAGAAAACCAATTTCTTGTTGACTAAACAACACTCTTGGCCGAAATTCATCCTTGTGACCTAGTCACAATAATTTCGGCCATAACACACTTATTGGGCCAAGATTATGAAAAATGTCTTTTTCACATATTTAATTATTTAGCCCAACTAATTTAATAGTCCACTAAACAATTAATTCACATATCGTTTTAATTAAATTCTTATAAGAACTAAATTAATATTATTAGGATTCGACGTCCGAGAATAGCTATGCTATATTGGAGGCACGTCGGGGACCATGGACTAATAATCGTGGCTCCGATAAATCAAATAAATAATTATCTTACGAACGTAATAATTATATTCGATAAATCAATCACAGAATATACCACCATAATCCCGTGATCGCACTCCTCCGATTATAAGATTACATTTATCTCCTCACGAGAATAATAATAAGCGTCCATTGATATAATCATTACATATGGATTAATCCTCATAGATTATTCATTCCAAATCGGGAAGTTACCGTTAATCCTTTTAGAACCTCTTATCCTTATTTACCATTAACCCCTAGTGATCAATTAATTCATACAACTCCTTTGGTAGCTAATCGGTGTAATATGAACTCCATGGATCGATCGGTTTTAGGATTAACAAATAAGTGGAATCGTCTATCAACTTCCGAAATGGAAGGTATGGATTCCGTATCTGTAATAACACAGACTACTCACTCAATCCAGTACAATGCCAAGATGGGGTAATTCAGATCACAGACTCAGTTTAATCATTAACCGTCAAGTCCAATCTCATACTGATTCAAGCAGTTGACTGTGATCACCTCAGGATTAAGATATATCCATAAATATGATCATCGATTGATTCGATAAGACTTCTCGATTACGGAATTATATCGTGAACTCTAATCAAATCGGTCCAAATTCTATATGATATATCTATCACATATAAATGCCCCACTAGGTTCTCTTAACCGAAAGTCCGGATAAGACAATCACACCTATTGTGTTCTGGGCGTATTAATAGCACGTTAAAGGAGAGACCCGACGGACTATTTCTATGCTATACAATCCTTACCGGCAGTGTACCGGGTCAAATTGTAGTTCTAGTCTGGTGAATCAGGTCGTATCCTCAGGGAAATGAAAATCTAATTCAAAGTGTGGTTAAACACCAAGAAGCTATTATTAACTCGATCTAAGTCGCAGTTTTTACCTTTTATAGGGTTAGATTGTTAGAGTTAGATGTTAGTAAAACAGTAAATAAATACCTATATAATATACAGATATATATATAAATATAATATATAGAAACTAGCCAAGATAATGTTATTGAACCATGATCTCTTTTTAGTTAATAGATGAGACAAATCTTTCTTTTTCAAGGTGTAATTTATGTGAAACGGTGCACTCTCAATTTCAGCGATTCTCTCACACACGCAGCGCATTTAAAGCTGTCATATGTCTCATCAATCGTCCAATGTCATCCAAAAGACTGGGTACTCCGTTTTGTCATGCGGTCAATGTCAAGGATCTCGATCAGAACAGGTAAATTAACATAATAAGATCTTGAGCACAATTTTAATAAGATTTGTTTCTCTCAAAACAAATATGCCCCCGGGTAGGAAATAGGATTCCGTTGTCACGTTTTCACTCGGCCATTTTTACTCTCCGGTTTTTCTACTTTTTTTTTTTCTCATATCCTTACTTCACCGTTTAGTTCGTCATTAGGTTACGATTCTGTTTATATTGATTAGCTATGTCAATATTAACGTTTCATTAAGCTCAAGTAGAAAAAGATTCATCATATTCAATTTTAATCATTTGTAACATAGTCAATCATCCATTTTACCAAAAAGATTAAAATAGTTCAATTACATATTTTGGCTAATATTACTAATACTAATATAATATATATATATATATATATATATATATATATATATATATATAAATAGATAGAAATAATAAACATAATAACATTTAGAATATATTATCGATTACAATTGTTGAATCGGGGTTGTTTCCACGGATAGAGCATAACAAAGCTTCAAATCAACAATATTCGATAATTATTCCATCATTACTGATCGATATTATAACTACTTTATATTATATATATATATATATATATATATATATATATATATATATATATATATATATATATATATATATGGGCCCAAAAAAAAAAAGAAAAGATAGAAGAGAAGAGAGGATGGAGATATATGGATAGATCTACATATATATATATATATATATATATATATATATATATATAGCAAAACAAAATAAAAAAAAACAAGAAGAAGAGAAGGGAGGTGGAAGAGAAGAGGGGACGAAGGAAAGGGGAGAAGAAGGGGCAAAGGTTGTAATGAAATGGATTGAGTATATATAGGGGAGGTTACAAAATATAAAAAAAACAAGAAGAAGAGAAGGGAGGTGGAAGAGAAGAGGGGACGAAGGAAAGGGGAGAAGAAGGGGCAAAGGTTGTAATGAAATGAATTGAGTATATATAGGGGAGGTTAGATATATATATATATATATATATATATATATATATATATATATATATATATATATATAAATCTAACTAGTTGGCAATGGAAGATGATGAATAGCACGTGAAATTTCATCATTTCAACGTCCGGATCGATCCGGTGAAGTCCCGGATCGATCCTGGCACTATTCCGTTCATCCGAACCGTCTAAATTCGTCTACACAGTATCGCTATTCAGTAAAATGGCCATAACTTGAGTTGTAGACCTCCGATTGACGTGATTCAAAATGCGTTGGAAAGCTCATTTGAAGATCTACAACTTTCATGAAGAAGTCTTCCCCATAAAATGCCTCTAAGTCGGGACAACTGTCCGTCGTAGATAAATTACGGTCGAAGCATTTAGGACAATTGATCTGTTTGAACTCGTTAGCTTGTGGCACATTCTTCCATCCATCAAAATACATCTTTTTAGGCCTCAAAACATGTCGTTACGTGGGATATTTTGATGGCCTTGGGCTCCAAGTAATCCTTCTTCAGTCAGGCAAAACTCTCGTCTCGTTATCCAGTCTTTAGTTCTGTCTCCGCAGTAAATCTTATCTTTCTTACTTGAATACAAAGAAACGAACCGCGAGTAAATCTGACAATAAAAGTCAAAAAGTACAGTATTTGTACTGTGGATGTTTATTTATTCTAAACTGGTACAAAACCTAGTAAAATACGATAATTTATATAATAATTACTACTTATACATTTGGATAAAACTTATGAATTAATGACTTAAATCGGTACAATAATGCTCAAAGTGTTATCATTATTAGGGTAAAATGTCATAATAATGATTGACAATTTGTCGCTCATCACAACTCCCCACTTAACTTTTGGTCGTCCTCGAGCAAAACAAGCGATAAAACAAATTGAATGAGGGACAAATTCATGAAGATATAAGATGTAAGGGACAACCAGATGTTGCAACCATTCGAATTACAACCAGGCGTTAACCTTAATATAAATGTATAACAGAGTGTGTGTGTGTGTGACAAGCCTTTTCAATTTCCACTATCCTCTCTTGAATAATTCAAGCAAACGCACAAGTAACCATTCAGACAGTCCTAATGACTTTCCTAGGTATAAGCAGTAACAATTCCACAAAAAGTTCTCCCGTGTACTTATTAGGATAATCTCTAATGCATATCATTCAGTTTATACTGGGGATAGTCAAAAGATAACTAAGTTTTCAACCATGCTTAACCAAATTTCCACATTGTCATTTGCCAATTTTTACTTAATTTCACATAATTTCACATGTGTAGCATATGCCTTCATTCCCAGCAATAGGACGTTTCGTGATAACACCCTAGCTGGACTACTATCATCAGGCAGTCGGGAGCTTTTAAGCCTCATAGTGGTATAGGACCTTTCGTGATAACGCCCTACCGCACTCAAATCATTGGTAGCTACATCCGACATATAAATAGTTCATCTTAGTTTGGTATTCTTCCTTTCATTCCTCTTTCCCAATAAACTTAACTTATATCCTTCCTATCACATTCAAACCTTCAGATATTCACAGTACACGTTCAGAAGTTAGGTATTAAGTTACTGCTATTATTAAACACAAGTCTCTCTAGGATAAACCACTAGGATACTGAATGGATACCGTTTAAAATTTTCGCTTCAATATCAAAGGCTTACGTCAAGGAATTCATGTTACACAAATAAATTTGGGGTTAAAATACACTTACGGTTCACGTTGGTTATACACATCCAAATTGATCATTACATCTTCAAATCCATGAAATATATGCCTTGTACAGTTTATTTTAATCAACTAAATAATGCTCGAAAAAATAAAAAACTAAGGGATTTATTGATACAAAATAAGCACTAATGCCATTCTTTAGACCAACCATGACTCCACTCCCACTTACGAACTTACATTGTCCCCATTGTAAAGTGAGTGTAAAAAAGTTGTTGGGAAAGCAATGGTGTACTAAAACAAGTCAAAACAAATCTTTGGGATTATAAAAAAGGGTGGGTGGGTGGGTCAAAGTTATGACCGTTGTGTGTGTGCAAATAAAATAAAAGTGTGTGAGTGTGTGACACAGTAGTGTGAAGGTAGATAAACACACCACATAAACTTTTATTGTTTTAAAACACACAATATTCCATAGTAGTTGAACTAATACATGTCACACATTATTTGAAATTTAAAACAGACTAGATCATGATATGAAATATGTGACAAAGTATTAACTCTGAGTCTTTTATACCCAGATCCTCAAGGATTATTTCAAATCATTCCTTAGTCCAAGAAATGATGCATTTGAATTTTCTCTTTGCTTTATCTCGGGATTTTCGGATAACCACCTAATCATTCCCGTTTTAATGACATTCAAAAATTCATCCTGAGACTTGGTGAAACAAAATGAAAATCAATCCGAAGTATTGGCAAAGTATCATCCAAAGTATGAGTAATTATTATATTTAACATTTTACGGTTGCCTCCCGGTAGCGCTTTTGGTTAACGTCGTTTGCTCGACACTTAAACAACCATAATGATGATGATTAACTAATATAATATACTAAACAAAATGGGATACTTCTAACAATTACTCACCAAAGCATGTAACAATTAAGCACACGATCAGTCGAAAATAAATGCTTAAGGAATAATTAAAAAGATAGTACCCGTGATTTTACTATATTTATAGTCTATAGCTAGACTTTTCCTTGCTTAGGTCTTTAATGCACCGGTGGTGGGTCATCCTCACACACTGCATCCGTCTTTTTTTATCAATACTGGTCTCCAACATATGTTAGACGAATGACGTCGAATCCAACGGTTCTTGACATTTTCCTTTGATTTTCGAGCTTTCGGTTTGTGAGCCTTCATATTATTGATAGAGTCATCTTCTTCAACTACCTGAGTGTTAGTACGATCCACAACAAGGGGACACAAAGTGTCCATACAAGAACAAGATTCTAGTGTAGTGCATGGATATTTCAAGTAAATGTTGAAGACAACGCGCTCATCACTCACTCCCAAACTAAGCTCTCCCTTCCGAACATCGATCACAGCTCCCACCGTTGCTAAAAATGGTCTCCCGAAGATAAGGGGTGCACTCCCTACCTCCATATCCATAACAACAAAATCGACGGGAAAGTAAAATTTATCAACCTTAACCAACACGTCTTCAATGACTCCTTTAGGATGTTTAATAGATCTATCTGCAAGTTGAAGAGTCATCTCCGTACGCTTAAGCTTACATATGCCAAGTTTCATGAAATCATTATAGGACATGAGGTTTATGCTTGCACCGAGATCACAAAGCGCCTTCTCAAACAAAAGTCCCCCAATTTTACATGGGATAGTAAAACTACCAGGATCTTTAAGTTTAGGAGGATGCTTGTGTTGAAGCACGGCGGAACACTCCTCACTTAGACACACCGTCTCATATTCTTCCAACCGTTTCTTTCTGGATAGTATGTCTTTAAGAAACTTACCATATTCCGTCATATTGATTAGAGCTTCAATGAAAGGGATATTAATAGTTAAGTGCCGAAAAGTGTCAAGAAATCGTGCGTACTTCTTATCCAACTTCATCTTTTTCATTTCCTCTTTCGGGGGATAGGGAAGTGATTCAAGATCAATTAAATTAGGGTTAGAATGTATACTTCCCTTACCCTTGTCGTTAGGACGAAGATGGTGAAGCTTCCTTGGATGTTTGTGCATTTGGAGGACAACGTGTGTGTCATCATTCTCGCACCTTTTTCTTCGAGAATGACTGGATATGGTGCTGTCGCTCGTCAGAGTTGAACCGAGGTGAATTTGGGTTGATCCGGATAAGGTTCGGTTTGAATTGGCCCTTTCAAACTTGATTCCTTTTAACTCCGCTCATTGGACAAGGTCCTTAGATCATTCGATCTTGGATTTTTCAATATTCTAGGAACCTTGACCCATTCCTCATCCTCACTTTCGTGTTCAATATATCTGCTTTGTCTTAGGAAATCTTCAATAATGTCCTCTTCCTCTTTGGTGAATTCAGGTTCATCTTTAGATTCCACGTTCTTTTCAAATTTACCATCTAAATCATCCTCTACTTCATTATTTCCGAAGTTTTCTAATCCATTACTTCCACAGATTCTTCCACTCTTGGTAATAACAGCTTTTACCTCTCTCGGGTTTCTTTCAGTATTACTTGGTAATCCTCCTGGAGGTCTACTATTTTTACGTTCTCCTTCTCCACTCAAATAATATTCCATATTCCTTACTGATGCTTCTATAATTCTCATCCTGGTATCATGTCCACTCATAGATGTTTTCAACGTACTCATATCCTTAGTGACTGTACCTATAGAAGTTATCATAGTTTCCATATTTTGAGCTTGAGTAGAGATCACACCCATCATATTTTCCATTAATTTCTCCCATTTATCAACTCCTTCAGGTTGAGTTGAACTTTGGGTGACTGGTATGCTTTGAGTGGTATGTTGTGGATATGGTCTAGGTAATGATTGTAGGTTCTGATTCGAGGTATCTCCTTGATAAACCTTATTAATATATGGATTCTTATATTGAACTGGATACGGTGGTTGTCCTTGCTTACTAGGGTTTTCAGACCAACGAAAAGTAGGGTGATCTCTTCTAATAGCATTAAACGAGTTTGAATACGCGTTGTTCAAATTCCTATGTTGTTGTAAAAAACTCACCTTTTCCCTTGAATATACTTCTAGTTCTTCCATCCCTAATGACACATTATCATGACTTGAGTATTCATTTGGTAATATATTTTCTGAGTTTACATTTTTACTGGCTAATAAGCCGTCAAATTTCCTACTCAAATTCTCCAAGTGTGCTAGAACTTCCGTATTCGATGTATATTCTCCTGCAAATGCTACTTTTCTTGTGCTAGAACCGGTTTCCCATATTCTGTTATTTTTGGACATCTTTTCAATAGCATCGTAAACTATCTGAGCTTCACTCATCATTAACGAACCACCACATGCATGATCAACATCTGCACGTGAGTCTTTTCTTAATTTACGACAGAAAAGTTGAATTTGCATATCTAAGGAATAACCATGATCGGGACAAGCTCGTAATAGCTTTTTAAATCTTTCCCAAGCATTTCCAAACGTTTCTTCAGATCCTTGTCTAAAGTTAGTCATTTCGACTATTAATTCCAAATTCATTCCCGGAGTAAAATATTGTTTTAAGAACTCGGTTTGAATGTCTTCCCAACTTGTCAATGAATGATGTGGGAGTGACATAAACCAATCTCGTGCTCTTCCTTTCAAAGAAAAAGGAAACATAGACATCCTCGTTAATTCACGATGAGCACCTTGACTTTTGGCTGTATTGCACAATTCTTCGAAAAGATAGAGATGATGATGTGGATCCTCATCATCTTCTCCTAGGAATTGGGCTCGTGTGTCAATTAAACCAAAAAGATGAGATTTTATTTCAAAATTATTTTCTCCTTTATTGGGTAAAAGAATTGGATTATAAGTCTTGGGTTTGGTGGGTTAGGATTATTACGATTATTCTGGTTCCGATTCTGATTATTTCTATTATTCTGATTCTGATTATTAAGATTCCCTTGGGCATGATCTAGCCCTTGTTCCGGTGTTTCATCACCGACTTCAGCCATTTCCATATTTCGATTTGAAGATGATCCTTGGTCAGGATTTCCCTGACTGATATGTCCTCGTTTACTCTCTACTCTTAACTGCATTTCGTACGTATTTATGTCAGGCTTATAAGGAGTGAGTGGGGCCTTACCGCTTCTGGTCATCAACTATCGAAAAGAGAATAACTCGAAATTGATAAAAATAAAAATTGGTAACTTACCTATAAGGTGAGTACCAACGAAAAATAAAAAAGAAATGTGATAAGAAGAGTGTTGACTTATCCTCGAGAATTTTGAGCTAATACAAGTAGTAACCATAGACACAATGAATTAGCGTCGTTTCCCCGGCAACGGCGCCAAAAAGCTGACGGACTATTTCTAGGCTATACAATCCTTACCGGCAATGTACCAGGTCAAATTGTAGTTCTAGTCTGGTGAGTCAGGTCGTATCCTCAGGGAAATGAAAATCTAATTCAAAGTGTGGTTAAACACCAAGAAGCTATTATTAACTCGATCTAAGTCGCAGTTTTTACCTTTTATAGGGTTAGATTGTTAGAGTTAGATGTTAGTAAAACAGTAAATAAATACTTATATAATATACAGATATATATATATATATAAATATAATATATAGAAACTAGCCAAGATAATGTTATTGAACCATGATCCCTTTTTAGTTAATAGATGAGAGCATGATCTTCCTTTTTCAAGGTGTAATTTATGTGAAACGGTGCACTCACTCACCAACAGATTCTCACACGAAAGGCATTTAAATCGTCATATGTCTCATCAACTGTCCAATGTCATCCAAAAGACTGGGTACTCCGTTTTGTCATGCGGTCAATGTCAAGGATCTCGATCAGAACAGGTAAATTAACATAATAAGATCTTGAGCACAATTTTAATAAGATTTGTTTCTCTCAAAACAAATATGCCCCCGGGTAGGAAATAGGATTCCGTTGTCACGTTTTCACTCGGCCATTTTTACTCTCCGGTTTTTCTACTTTTTTTTTCTCATATCTTTACTTCACCGTTTAGTTCGTCATTAGGTTACGATTCTGTTTATATTGATTAGCTATGTCAATATTAACGTTTCATTAAGCTCAAGTAGAAAAAGATTCATCATATTCAATTTTAATCATTTTTAACATAGTCAATCATCCATTTTACCAAAAAGATTAAAATAGTTCAATTACATATTTTGGCTAATATTACTAATACTAATATATATATATAAATAGATAGAAATAATAAACATAATAATATTAGTAATATATTCGATTACAATTGTTGAATCGGGTTGTTTCCCTTTGGATAGAGCATAACAAAGCTTCAAATCAACAATCTTCGATAATTATTCCATCATTACAACGATACTATAACTACTTTATTTATATATATAAAATATATATATATATATATATATATATATATATATATATATATATATATATATATATATATATATATATATATATATATATATATACACATATGGGCCCTAAAAAAGAAAAGAAAAGATAGAAGAGAAGAGAGGATGGAGATATATGGATAGATCTACATACATACATATATATATATATATATATATATATATATATATATATATATAGCAAAACAAAATAAAAAAATAAACAAGAAGAAGAGAAGGAGGTGGAAGAGAAGAGGGACGAAGGAAAAAGGGGAGAAGAAGGGGCAAAGGTTGTAATGGAATGGATTGGGTATATATAGGGGAGGTTAGATATATATATATATATATATATATATATATATATATATATATATATATATATATATATATATATCTAACTAGTTGGCAATGGAAGAGGATGAATAGCACGTGAAATTTCATCATTTCAACGTCCGGATCGATCCGGTGAAGTCCCGGATCGATCCTGGCATTATTCCGTTCATCCAAACCGTCTAAATTCGTCTACACAGTATCGTAGTTCAGTAAAATGACCATAACTTGATTTGTAGACCTCCGATTGACTTGATTCAAAATGCGTTGGAAAGCTCATTTGAAGATCTACAACTTTCATGAAGAAGTCTTCCCCATAAAATGCCTCTATGTCGGGACAACTGTCCGTCGTAGATAAATTACGGTCGAAGCATTTAGGACAATTGATCTGTTTGAACTCGTTAGCTTGTGGCACATTCTTCCATCCATCAAAATACATCTTTTTAGGCCTCAAAACATGTCGTTCGTGGGATATTTTGATGGCCTTGGGCTCCAAGTAATCCTTCTTGATGACAAAACTCGCCTCGTTATCCGGGTCTTTAGTTCTGTCTCCGAATAAATCTTATCTTTCTTACTTGAATACAAAGAAACGAATCGCGAGTAAATCGACAATAAAAGTCAAAAAGTATGATATTTGTACTGTGGATGTTTATTTATTCGAATCTGTACAAAACCTAGTAAAATACGATAATTTATATAATAATTACTACTTATACATTTGGATAAAACTTATGAATTAATGACTTAAATTGGTACAATAATGCTCAAAGTGTTATCATTATTAGGGTAAAATGTCATAATAATGATTGACAATTTGTTGCTCATCAAGACCCGATACTCTCGATTAACTTCACTACAGGCTAATTGTATTTTAAGTACATCTTCACTAATTCAATCCTCCCGTGTATATCCCATACACTGAGTTAAATGATTACATAAACGATATACTTTAGGGTTTTCTGTAGTGTAAATACTATTGTCACATCGGTGAATATGAGAATAATAAATATGAATAATAATATCATTTCATTTATTAAATAAAACAATTACAAAATTGTCTTTCGGGCATTACACCTAACAGGTATAAGCTCCTAGAGAAAGGGAGGAAGACTCGGAATGTTTTAGTTAGACGATGTTCTACTAAAATTATCACATGCGCGTGCGCCGCCGCCTGCCCGTTGACCTTGGCTTTGGGGAATTTGGGCCTTGGGCTGGGCTAGTATTATATTTTTGGACAAAATCAGCGGAGTGGCCGAGGCTCAGCCGATCAGTAGGGTGACGACAAACTCAGCTGAGGCTCAGCAATGCTGAATGTTTCAGCAGGGTGACAAACTCAACAGAGTCGAAGTCAGCTGAGGCTCAGCAATGCTGAATGTTTCAGCAGGCCAAATTCAGCCGAGGGTGAATATTTCAGCCAGCTGACTCAGCTGAGACCTTTCACCTTTCATCTTCTTCAGCTGAGACCGTTCACCTTTCATCTTCTTCGAAACTGTCATGATCAATACTGATATTAAAATGAGAGTAGTGGGAGTAAATGCATTAATGTTGAGACTCTTCCATTGCTTGCTCAAGCCTCTATATAAACAAGCCTTCACAACATGGAGAATATACACACAAGTTACAGCACAGAACTACAACACAAATATCATTCTTTCTGCATAACAAATAGTTGAAGAGATTTCTGAAGTGCTGTCAGAGTTTGAAGTTTGTTCAGAGTTGAAGTGCCTCTCTTTGAACAGGTATACTGAGTAATCCTGGGAGACAATTGCATAATCCGTGGGTACAAGCCGGAGCAAATTTGTCTTAAGGACAGAGTTTCATCTCGCCTCAGTTCTTAGCATATCCTTTATTTTATTTTTCTATTACTGTACTTGCAATTTATTTTCAGATTAATATATAAATTGTTCTACTTCTTTCTGTTTATTATTTTTATTTCGCATAAAATACTATGGGTATAACAAATACATGATAACAAATCAGTCTCCGTTATGACTAGATGTAGCCCCCGCGCCGCAGTAACTTCAGGTTGGGGTGATGCCCAAGCCGACGGCCATCGGCCGAGATGGCACCACCGTGCGCACCAGTAAAGCACGCATAGGTTCCACGTATTAATCTGCTTCCGTGCCGGCATTGGAACTGAGACTATGTTAACACCATTTTGCTGGATATACCCGAATCCGGATCCGATCCACAATTGGATCGTCAGATCTGATTCACAGCACCGATCGAAACACTCGATCATGCACAGCGGAAGCTACGAATTAAATTCGCACGCGATTTTACCACGATTTTAATTCACATAATTAATTAACAATCTACAAGAAGGTTAGTAGATTTATCACAACGGAAAGGAAGAAATAGTCGACCAAAAGGAGATGCCGTAGTCTTCCGGATTGTATCTCCTAGCGACGACTGGTAGACGTCGATCCTCGCCGTGTAACCTCCTCGAATATGCACAAGAAAACTCTAGGTATTTCTTCTCTAAATGACTAAGGCAAGAAACTAATTTTTCTTCCTTTTAATTTGTAGTGTGGCGCAATTTTTATGCCTCAATTGTGTTGGGAGGAACTCTCTTTATATAGGAAAACAACTAGTCAAGAGAGACATCATTTTCACACCACAATTACCTATTCCTATAAGAAAATTTTATTTGCCAAAAGATAAGATATAATTCCCAAAAAACAATCTCTTATTTTTCCAATAATTATCCAACAAATAGATAATTAATTACACATGTGACATAATCTAGAAAAATTTCTTTTCCTAACTTATCACAAAATAATGGCGCCACTTTTTAATCATTTTTAATAGAAAATGTCTTTTCTATTTTACATATTATTTACCAAATAAATAATATTGCATATTCATTAAATAAACCAACTATCTAATTTATTCTTGTGGTTTCATAAAACGAGAAAACACTCGCGTGTTCGGAGCCAACCCGGGGATCGACCATAGACCTATAACCGGTAGCTACAATAAATTGAATAAAATATTCATTGAACAGAATATTCCTACTCAACTCATTAATTCCGGAATTACGCCACCATAAATCCGAAACTAAACTCTATCGATTATAGATATAACTTATTCTCGAAACGTCGATTCGAGTCGATAAGTGTCCAATGATATAGTCATTACATATAAACTAACCCTCCATAGACTATTATAATGAAGCGGGATTATTTTCGTAAACCTTCTTCATTACATTTTATCCTTATTTACCATTAACTCACTAGTGATCAATTAGTTCATAACCAATAAGAACTCCCGGGATCGATCAGTTTCTAGGATTAACAAATAAGGGGATTGTCTTTCTACTTCCCGCAGGAAGGAATGGATTCCATATCTATGAGACACAGACTTGTCACTAATTCCAGAATAGTGCTAACGTGAAAGTGATTCGGACCGCGCCTCTTAGCGATCCTTAACGAACACATCAAACCATATCCTGAAATCAGTAGGAGTCTGTAATCACTTCAGGATTAAGGTTAATCCATATATGATCATCTTGTGATTTAATAAGATTTCTCAATCACGGAATTATATGAGAAACTCAGACTAAATCAGTCCAGCCCTAGATGACTCTCATCAAATATAAATGCCCCACTTAGACAACCAATGTCGACGGTCCGGATAAGACGGTCACACCATAAAGTGTTCTGGGCGCGTTAATGGTGGTTTAATCAACAGACCCCATACTTTGATTAAGTTCACCACGGACTAATATTTCAAGTGTATCACCATAAACTTAATCCTCGTGTGCGACACACACTAAGTTATATTGCTACAGATAATACGACTTAAGGTTTCAGTAGTGTATTACTTACAAGCACGAAGCAAGTAATAAGATAAGAATAAATCTGTCATTTATTAATTCTAAAAACAATTACATAAATTGCCTTTCGGGCGCTACTTCCAACACATTTCCCTCAAAAATCCACACATATCAGGCCTTCCAAACATACCAGAGAGTCGTGACAAGAGTAACAAACTCAATCTCTTCACACACAGCATCAAGAGGATAACTCAACAAACCTTGAAAATCAGATCAAGAACGGAGCGCCTCCGCCATACATGCACTCCACTCCCGGGACCAAACTTCTCGCAGAACAAATCAAGAAAAGAGCCCATGTTGAAGGTCTTCCACCAGGTGCCCACACAGCTGACACGAACCATATCTCAAACCAAGCTTCTGTTACTCCCCGCCCACCGGCAAACAGTTGTGGAGAGTGCCTAACCCTTGGCCTTATAGGTAAGTTCCAGCCCATCCGCTAAAAACAATCAGGCGAAGATGGGAGGATGTGAGATTTAGATATACTATGTGCAGTTAACATTATTGATAAATTTAGTTTAGAATTAGTAACTACAACAATTAATATACTAAATGTCATAAATCTTAAATCAAAATTTCAAAAAATATTATAATCATTATTCCGGTAGTTAAAAATTAATATGAAATCGGTTGATAGAAACTTATCCTTTCGTTTCAATTTAAGTGATGTAGTTGTCAAAATCACACGTACATATTTAAAATTTGAGTTATTGCTTTGATTGTAAAATGAAATGACAAAAAAAAAAACCTTAGGTATGATTAACGTAACATTTTTGTATCTATCCTATTATAATAAATAAAGGTATAACAATAAATATTGAATTAGGAATGTAAATACATCCCATAAAATGAAACAAATAAATACTCATTGATAATGTGAAAAACTGTATAGTAATTATAAGGATCAAGTACTTACCGTTGTACTAAAATTAATTGATGTTAATAAATGTGCTATTATATTTCCTTATATCACACACCCTCAAATGAGGGCCTATAAAAAAACACTTGGGTTGTTTTTTTGTTTGGGAAGTTTACCCTCAAGTGTGAGCCAATAAAAACGCTGGTTGTTTTTTTGTTTGGGAATTGTTGGCCAATAAGAAGAAAGTGTGACCAGCATTTGATTTTAAACATTTGGGTTGCTTTTTTGTTGAGGAATTGTTGGCCACTAAGAAAAGCATTTGGGTTGTTTTTTTGTTTGGGAATTGTTGGCCAATAAGAAGAGAGTGTGACTCACCACTTGATTTTAAACACTTGGGTTGTTTTTTTGTTTGGGAAGTGTTCTTATATCACGCATCCTCAAGTGTAGATCTATAATAAAACACTTGGTTTTTTTTGTTTGGGAAATGTTGGCTTATGCGGAGCTTGAAATCGGGATCTTCTTCTCCGATACCATATTAGAATCAAACGTTTACCGTTGTACTAAAATCAATTGGTGTTATCAAATATGCTAATATATTTCCTTATATCAGTAATTGACAAATAAGATACAACAAATTAAAAAATATTCATTCTACAAAGCAAAATACTAACTAATGATCCAGTTTTTCCTATAGAAAATTTAAAAACTCATAAACCATTTAGTATTATAGAAAGAAAAAAATGCGTATGATTAACTAGTGCATTAGTTCATGAAAATATTTATATTAGGAGACAAATCAAGATGAATAGTTATTAAAAATAAAAATAAAAATAAAAAACTAAATTTGAAGGATTTTGCGGTGTCTATCCATCTCGAGCCGTGAGCTTGTTCACAGAGTTGACTATTGATGTTGTTTTTTCACAGTTGTTTGTATCAGGTCACAAGTCACTGCAGGTAAAATTGCAGCTGTAAATACGGAGAGTAATAATTTGGTTGAATATATATATATATATATATATATATATATATATATATATATATATATATATATATATATATATATATATATATATTTTTTGAGAGAAAATTTGGTTGAATATATTAAGGGAACTTGAAAATATATGCCAGTAAAGTAAATTATTTGTTGTATACACCTCGTAGAAAATAATTTGAAAATATGCTTTTGTCGACTCACGCATTACTCATGCGTGACGTATGAGTCGACGAAAGTATATTTTTCAAATTATTTCCAACGAGGCATATACAACAAATAATTTACTTTTCAAGCATATTTCCTCAAATTTCCCTATATTAATTGGGTAATTCTTTCTTAGTCACTCCATTTACATCTTAGGCACACGTATATGATTATGAACCAAACAGTTTGAATTTGAGTTGAAACCGTGTGGTCCAGATTCATCCACATGTTTTACTCCTCAAATGGACTCACCATAGAAGAACCTCTCATATTAATGATTTTGCTCAAAACTTATGAGCTAGAGATTTCGGGTTTAAGTTTCATCACTTTTTTATATGGGTCTATAGGGTGTGAATACTGAATACGATATGATAAATGTTAGGAAATTTACGCGGGAACGCAGCGGAATTCAAAATTTTGATTTCCTTTTACCCAAGATCGACTTCGTTTAAGAAACAAACAAGTAGTAGACGTTGGTTACCGTGCTTGATCTAAAAGATCGGCGCTTTGACCATCTAAGAAGAGTAGTGGTGCATGGAGCCGCCCAAGCGTTCGGCCTCTACCGCTAGTCCACACGAACAACCCACCGGAATCCACCATTGGATTGCTACTAGAAAAATTCGCTGCTAGATCGACATTTTCTCTCTCTCAAAACTCTCTCTAAGAAGCTCTCTATTTTCACAAAAAACTATTAGCTCTTGAAATTGTGTTATACAAAAGAGCTAGCCAAGCCCTCCTATTTATAGGAGTACCTGCGCCCCTAGTCATTCCCAATATGATTGGATTAGCTTCCTAGTCGATTGAGGAGAAAGAAAACTTTTTTCTAATAAAATAAGAAAAATATCTTTTATTGAATTATCTCATTTAATTTAATATCCTATATTAAATATTTTAAATATATTGTCAATATCTTATACTGACTATATTTATCTTGTTACCATAAATCTATTTTTTCAAAATCAATTAATATCTAATATTAATATTATGATAATCTTATTAATTAAATTGCACAATATCCAATACAAAAGTGGCATCCCTCTCTCCCCACTAATTTGGGAATTGAGATTTTCTTTAATTAATATACTATGGTTAATTAATTCACAAAATACATGTACATTATATATACATATATTTCGACCTACACATACATTATGTGTATATTTAATTAATCAACATAATTAATATCTTGTATTATATTTATTCATAATAAATAAATACCACCATATTAATTTACCACTATAACATTTATAGTCTTGAGATAAAATCTTTCCTTATTTGGTTATCAACTATAACAACATCCGGCTAGATGTTCATATATGTGTGACCCGATAGGCTTCCGAATATGTTGGCCGTAGACACAAAGTGTAAATTACGAAAATGCCCTTCATGCCTAACGATCACGGGATAACGTCTAGCAACATACCGTGACCCCCAATCATCGAAAGAGTCAAATGCAATGACTACTACCTTTCATGTGAAACAGTTACCGTGTAACTTACATTCCAATCGCTGTAATAATATCCATACGGTCGTTAGTCGAGAGTGTCAAAACATCAACGACCGTATCTTATAATCTGGATATCATGCTCTCTCGAAGTAACTCATTTACTTCCACTTTGCAAAGATTCACGAGAGTAAGACATTCCTTATAAGAAGACCCTTTTGGATATTCACCCATACTGATAGGGTACGCGATTCCTTAACGGCCAAACATGTATACTCCGCATGCTTCAGTATCACACCTAATCACTACCGCATGATCGCCCCATTTCTAAGGGAAACCTCAATAGTGTCAAAGCATGACAATTCATACCGTGATGCCATGTAGACTCCGGTCTTAAGGATAATTACACAACTACCACATAGTGTGACACTTATCAGTGTAAGTGGGTCAGTCTAACGTACGCATTCTCAAATACACGTCTACGTACAGTCCAAGTGCCTCTACACTACGATAGACGAGATCTATCCCTGCACGTAAAGACAGAAGACATCTAATACGTGCTATCATGTTCGTACTATCAATGCCATGATAGTACATAAGCCTAGAGACATTTAAGTATCAAACTTGTTAAAGTGATTGGAAATCTAATCAGCCATAATCGTCTATCATAGTTTCTCTATCACAGTCTAATACTAAGGACGTTATCATATAACAATTCATAATTGGCTCTTCAAAAGAACAAGTATATGACAACAGAAAAGCCATTTAATATATGTATAAACATAAAGAAATAGTAGAAATGATCCGACCCGATCGGATCCGGTCCAACCCGATTGGGTTTAGGACACTATTTCAACAATAAATACGTTATGTTATTTGTAAAATCATAATAAAAGTTGAAAATCATGTTTAACATTATTATGGAAAAAACTAAAATCAGGAGAAAAGAAATCGAAAAGTACTACATCCATCCCATAAAAATATCCAGTTTTTTAAAATGAATTTGTCTCATTAAAAGTGTCTATTTAGAAAAACAACACATCTTAATAAAAAAAATTCAAACATACCCCTATCATAGCATTTAATATTTGTATATTTATTTCATATTCTAAAAAAATATTTATTATGTGATATAGACATATATATCCATCACTATATAAAATACAATAAATTAATTTTTCTTAATCTATGTACACCACTAAAGTGTATATCTTTTATGAGACGGATGTAGTATGTCGTGTTGGGGTGTCGAGTCGTGTTGAAAAACTGTCTGACAACATGCACTACGTACATCTAGATTAAAATGTTGATGTTTCTTAGTTGTGATTTATGCATTTCCACTACAGGTGGTGATTCATTTCCACAAAACAAAATAAATACAAGTTCAAATCCAGTTGCAAATATTCATGTCGTGAAGTTTTGTGTTTGTGTCCGTATAATGTCGATATATTTTTAAATGGTAAAACCAAAAGACACAAACGACTTATTGAACATTAGGCGAAAAAAAATCATTTGACTTATAAGGACACAAATTAGATAGATAGACTCAAATACCCTTAATGAAAAAAAAATAAAAAAAATGCGTTGATGTGGTTTTTTATTTTTTTTTAATTTTATCATGCTCACTGTTCAGGGTTTTTTTTGTTTATTATTATTATTATTATTTTTAACCGATGTATTGACCATCGCGATACAACGACACGATACATTGACCACCGCGATTCAATGACCACCGCGACGCATTAACCACCCTGATGCATTGACCACATTGATGCAATGACCATCTTGATGCATTGACCACCGCAACGCCCGATGCGATGACCATCGCGATGTAGAGACACCGTAATGAAGTGACACGGCGATGAAGCGACACCGTGATGCAGAGACACCGCGATGAACTGACAACGCGATGCAAAGACACCGCGATGAACTGACACCGCATTGCAGAGACACCGCGATGAAGTGACACCGCGATGCAGAGACACCGCGATGAAGTGACAACGCGATCAAGTGACACAGCATTGCAGAGACACCGCGATGAAGTGACATCGCGATAAGTGACACCAATGCAGAGACACCGCGATGTAGAGACACCGCGATGAAGTGACACCGCGATGCAGTGACCACCCCCGATGCAGAGACACCCCCGATGCAGAGACACCGCGATGAAATGACACCGCATTGCAGAGACACCGCGATGAAGTGACACCGCAATACAGAGACATCGCGATGTTATAACATTTGACGATGCAGAGACACCGCAATACAGAGACACCACAATGAGATGACACCGTAATGCAGACACACGGCGATGAAGTGACAACGCGATGCAAAGACACCGCGATGAAGTGACACCGCAATACAGAGACACCGCGATGCAGAGACACCACGATGCAGAGACACCGCGATGAAGTGATACCGTGATGCAGTGACCACCCCGATGCAGAGACACCGCGATGAAGTGACACCGCATTTATGCAGTGACACCGCAATACTTTATTCCAACGCTTTTTACTCCTCTCCTAAGGATCTTTTTTCATCTAAGACAACAACTTGGCAAATTAGAATTAGGTAAGAACTCCCTCCAAGACATCAGAGGGTAGACTAATTCATTACATATACAGTATTCCATCAGTAACAATGAAACCTTGGATAAAAGCCAACTAATGAGCAGCCCAAAGGGTGTTCTTAAATAGGCAATTCTCATCTTTTCCGATTATCTGATGTAAATAAGCAATATCCTGTCCAGCTACCTCAATATAGAAAAAGAAGAAGCAGCAGAACAAATGCATCATTAGATTGTCAGACTTAGGCTGACCACTCGGCTGATTCCCAGAAGTGATAGTCAAATCCAAAGGCTAAGATTATCAAGACTGTGAATCAAGTCTGAGAACACACTGGTTTATCAGATCAACAGACAAACTGTAATAAGCCTATTACAAGCTATATTCAGCAGAACAATACAACAACAGATACAATTCAGCAAGGTGCGCAGCAAGATCAAGTACAGGTACTCAGTAAAGTGCCAAACAGCAGGTTAAGGTGCAATATGTTCAGCACATATGGAGCACAAAAATTCAGCAGGTAGGGGAACACAATATTCAGTAGAAATATTTTCAGTACATCAAATTATAGCATGTTTGATTAATTACGGAATCAGCAAACCAAGTGTAGCAACTCAGCAGGGGTAAGTGTGCAGATGATTCAGCAGAATCAAGTGCAGCACAGCAAAAAGAGGGTGTGAAAGGCAACAAAAAAACATCATGATATATTCAAGATTAGCAAGCAGGGACAACAAGCACACTAGGACTCAAGCACTGAATCGGCAAAAGGTTTCACTGATTCAGCTAGAAAATAGAGAAGACAAATAACACACCAATTTGACCAGTAAACACTTGGCCAGTTTCACAAACAGTGAACTGAACCTAGACTGTAAGATCAAGGCCAACTGTCCACCCCTGGACCACACTTCTCCTAGAAATGATTGAGCCAATATCAAACCAGTCACCACAGTTCAAAGAATGTGACACACTAACAAGTTCAACAGTCAAACAATCACAGACACTCTATCTTAACACTTAGACACAAAAAAGTTACTAAAATAGAGAAATGAACCACTTACAAACCCTTGTAAGTCAACATTGAAATCTACACAGGTTCTCCCCTGGTAATTTCAGTAAACAACAATGCTCTAAGCTGCAGATCCTTAGTCCCACTAAGATCTTTGACTTCAGAAGATTGCTAACATGTATCAACAACACATGGTCCCACCAATATGTTGATACACCACACACTGACATTTGAAAACAAATCTCTTTACATTTTGATGGGACAGACACAATTTATGTACAAAAAGACAACAAACAATTATCAGCATCAATCCGAATATGACTAGACACTACTTCATTAGTTGTCTAATGTATGCAGTGACATATGCAGTGACATCAATGTCACTTCATTAGTTGTCTAATGTATGCAGTGGCATCTGCAGTGACATCAATGTCACTTCATTAATTGTCTAATGTATACAGTGACCACCGGAGAAAGAAGCACAGAGAAGTAGTGAGAATTTTTCCATCAGCCTAATGAGATAAAACACACAAACATGTACATGTTCAGAATGTTTTTTTATCATGACAGTAGATGGGAAAGTAGGGAATGTCGAGCAAAATAGCTTGTTCGTCTCAAGAATCGGTGCAATTCTTGTTGTTTTGCTTCTTCTAATAGCAAAACACAGTAATATAGCAATCACAGTAATATTAAAAAGAAAACACAATAACATAAGAATCAGGATGTGTAGTGTGTACAAAAATATTCAAGAACAAAGGTAGAGTGTACAAACATACTTGCGGTTTTGTTTTCTTCTAATACCTGATGAAGATTCTTGTTGTCATTTACAAGTCTACTAATTTCATTGTCCACTTCAATCATTTTATCAGCTAGGTCACAAAATGAATTGTGTAATTCTTTATGCAAATGTTGAACAGAAGAGTCATCCTTTTCAGCCTTCAATGCTTCACATCTCACTGTAACACCAATTAAACTTTATTTCAGTTCTAAATGAACCAAGTCTACTAATTTCATTGATTCCCAAGATTCTTTTTCTGTTTGATGGCTAGAAAGAGCAGATTTCAGGCAATAACAATGCTTTCATGAAAGCAAGCTAAAATTACCCTTCCAGCGATGGTTAAATCACGCTTGCACACTAAACAATCATGAAAAAGGATGACATTCACCACTGCTGTAACTGTCAAACATGTAGATGAGGAAGAAATTTGAGCTACAAAACATTCTGCTTCAATTTTGTTCAACGGAAAGCAATCATCGTCGTCCTTGTCTATCATGTTGGTCTCTTTACATTCATTTCATTCTCATCTTTCTCAATTTCTGACGTCTTCCCCATCCGAATTCGGGCAAGTAAATTCTCGGCACAGAAAAATCCTCAATATCACTGCACTTCTTCAGCCAATGATTCAATATAAACAACCAACGAGGAAAGCAAATAATCAGAATTTATAGCTAAAAAAATAGGCCACGCACCTAAGAACAGCAAATCGGCTTTTGTCATTAGTCGACCTCAAATTACAACAATCACAAGAATAAATCATGGATAACAAAACAAGCACACGTAAAAGCAAATTAAATCCATTACCTGTAACCGCTAATACAAAGGATCAGACGGGGAGGCTTTCGACAGAGGAAGCGAGCTTATGATTCGTGTTATTCTCATTAGCGGCGGCGGCCGAGGTGTTGGTGGAGGAAACAGATGAATCAACATCGATTGACCAAGCTCTCAGTTGAGTGGACGCGAAACCTAGAATAATAATCCCCGAGAACTTGGAATAGTCTCCGGTGAACTCGCTATCAGCTCCGCCATCAACACCGGTCGAGACGAGAAGTAGAAGAAGAAGAATTTGTCGACACGCACACGGCGCGCCCTCTCTCTCATGTATGGGACGGCTCGTTTCTACTAATTTTCAGAGAGAAAAAGCCATTAATGGATTTAAAGGGAGGGTAAATTAGGTAAGCTGGATAATATGTGTCCTTATAAGTCCAACAGATTCCTTTATGTCCTTTTGGGGCTAATAAGTATAAAAAACTATACTTTTAAGTAATTAACCCTTTTTAAAAAACTAGGAGTTTTAATATGAATGTCCACGACTTTAATTGATGTATCCTAACAAAAGCAATAAAAAGAGTTTCGTTCCGGGTAATTCTTTCCTAATGACTTTATTTGTACCGTAGACACACGTAAATGATTATGGACTACATTGTTTAAATTTGAGTTGAAATTGTGTGGTCGAGATTCATCCATATGCTTTAATTCTTAAATTGACTCAACATAGAAAAACTTCCCGTTCCGGACAGCTTATTTGGACATATAAAGTTGGGTGTGCATATGTTAATGCTAGAGCTAATGTGCTAATTCCAGAGCTGTTGGACTATTTCGCCTTTAGTTAAATCAAACTCTAATGTTCATGTTCTGTTTCGTTTACCATGTAGTGAATTTTTATTCTTTTTTCAGCAATCATGTTTACCCTTGACTTTTTATTCTTCTTTCAGCAACCATGTATTACCCTTAATGACATGTTTGTTACGCAGGAATGAAATGTAATTGAATAAAATAATATGAATGGAATGGAATGGACTTTATTGTGTTTGAGATGTGAAAGAATTGAATAAAAGGTAGGATAAGGTGGAAGTGGTGGGGTGGGGTGGGGTGATGGGAGTCAACTTTACTGTACTTTGGTGTGCAGTTTAACCCCCGTTTATCACCTTATTGCCATGTTTTGGGTAGATATAGACCGTCTCGAGAGTAATATCGAGAATTATATGCACGGGGAGTTAAACTGTCATATCGATGGTAAACTCCGCCTTTTTAGCGATATTTCACTCTTTTCCGAGCACTTTTGTCTTGCGGAATTACGCGTGGTGTTTGTTTGTCTATGTTATTGCAGGACTTAGGTGACTCGATGACCCGGAAGTCGGTGTTTTGGACTATGAGACGTGTTCGTGGCCCAAATGTAGCATAAAAGGTGAAGAAAAGCCAAGTTTGGAGTGAAGACAAGCCAGACGGGCGTCTGCACATTCCAGACGGGCGTCTTCCGTGAAGCTACATCAGACGGGCGTCTGCACATTCCAGACGGGCGTCCACAGCATTGACACTTCATTCAGAAAGTTTGATTTTCAGCTGGACGGGCGTCCGAAAGACCCCCAGACGGGCGTTTGAGTAGGCTCAGCCAGATTCAAGAAGCTCATTTAACACAGACGAGCGTCCAGAGTTCCAGACGGGCGTCCAGGGTTCGAAAATCCTCAAGTCATGATTCACCAGACGGGCGTTCAGGGGAATGCGAACGCCCGTCCAATGAAGACGAAACCCTAATACCTTCATATTTTCCAGGCGGACGGGCGTCTGACATGACCTGGACGGGCTTCCAGGACCGACAGTAGCAGATTTTTGACCTACTCTATAAATACGTAGCTCATTCACCCCCTACTCATCTTTTGCCGACTTTAGACTGTTCTTAGGCGATTTGTGTGCGATTTTAGTGTAGTTTGATCACCCTTTGATCCCTTGATCCTATAAATTACATCCTTTGATTCTAAACACTTTTCATAGCTTAGATTTACGTTTCAAGTTCCAAAGATTGTCCTTTTGGTGGAGTATTTCTTAAATCTTTATTTGAGATCGATTTTTCCTCGTTATATGGTAATGAATACTTTCTCTTTTATTATTTCTAGAATGATTTCAATTCTTATTTTGTTTATTAGCATAATTATGAGTAGCTAAATGCATGTGTAGTCGAATTATGTGAAAGCGAGCGAAAACCCTAAGGGGGATGCGATTGGGAGTAGTGTAGTGCGTAAATTACTGTTTAAACGATTAATCCACGTCCTGGAACTTATTTTAACGTCTTTGAATTAGATTGATCACCTAGTTCACTGTCACACACATCAAACTTATTGATGCATTTTGCGGTGAGATGTGGGATAAGGGGTTTTAGGATCGTTGCGTAGATTCGGCCTAGTTGTTAGGTCCGAACCCAATACAGAGGTTTGTCATCGTTGTTCGAGCGACTCTAGAGCTTAATCATGTTAGGTTAATCGGTTTTCTAAAGGGAGAATTAATTAACTTCACATAGGGTGGTTAGATCGAGTTGTTCAGTCTAATCGCTAGAATTAGGAGTTGGCACCCGTGGATGTCGTTAAACTACATTGGATAGGTAGGTCGGTTAAGACACGCTCCCTGTTAAATCCTTCATTAGGGGTAAAAGTAGCTCGTGGGATCATAGTTCGACTATACCCTTTAATACTTAGAAGTAAACTCAATAGTATAATCTTTACTTTTGCACTAGTATAATATCTCTTCACCACTATTTTGACCTGAACTAAGTTCTAAGTCGACTTTGGTACTTAGACATTACTCCCTGTGGATTCGAGCTTAAGACCACTATACTACCGTTGACCCGATACTCTGTCGGTTAAAGTTAGCGGTTAGTTATTTTGCTATCAAGAATTTTGGCGCCGTTGCCGGGGAGTACATGGTGAATATCTTGCAAGTTGACTGAAAGTTTGGGCTTAGGTCGTTTTATTTTTATTTTATTTTATTTCTTTTTTCTTTTTTTTTCTTTTCTTTTCTTGATGGAGTTCGTATATTGAAGCGTCACACCACCTATTGCTGTGGTGGTGGTGACGAGATACTTTGATTGTGTGGTGTTGTTTTACAAGATCTTGCAGTGTAAGCTACAATGGATAGAGTCTCACCTCCACACTACCAACCTGAACAACAAGGGATGACAATGAACCAATATGCACAACAATGGTATGCGCCTCAACCTATATATCAACAGCAGAGTAACCAGAGTTCTTGGGATTATCAGTGCCCTAGTGCAAACCAGAATCAATACTACGGTTATTAGAATGGAAACAGTAATGGACAGTTTGGTGGGAACAAGCAGAATTGGAATCAGAGGAATGGGATTGATGAGTTTCAACCAGTCCAACAATGTCAACCGATTCAGCAGAACAACGAGAACTTTAAGCCAGATTTCGACCAAGAGACTGTGAACCGAGTGCTGCAGATGCTTAGGGATCAGGGGTTCCAAAACCCTTTTGCCCAACAATCCTTGCAACAACCTATACAACAAGTGAAAGAGATCCCAGCTTGGAAAGAGACCTACACTCCTCCTCAAGTAAACCAAAGTCAGTATGACCATTCTGTATCTCAACCGCAAGAGGAATACGAGATTGATTTCACTTCTGCTGAAGAAGAACGGGAAGTTGAAATAATAGAGGAGCTGGCAGAGAGAGTTTCTGTGGTGAAAGTCGAGAGAGTGCGGATACCCCATAGTTCTGACTGGGAGAAGCGGATGGATGAGTTGCAGAGGGAGATCACGGAATCTATGGATCGGATTTGGGCACTCCACCGAAGGAGTGTGCACGGTGAGTATAGAACCTCCACGACTAGCGTAGAATGGGCACGTAGGAAGACATTGTTGCTAGACATATCCAAGGATCTCCTCTCGCTTAAGGAAGCCTGTGAGCTAGAACATGAAAAAGAGGCTTGTGTACATGAGGTGAATACGGTTGCAGATGAAGCTGGCAGTGAAGAAGTTCAGGTGGAGAGTGAGGTTGATGAATCGGTTAGTGGTAGAAAGCTGGGAGTTGCCCAACCAAAGAAAGCAGCAGAGCGAGAGAGGATGGAAACTGAGTTGAAAGCTATGCAAAAGGAGTTAGCTGCTGTTCAGAGGGATCTCGCGATTTTTAGGACGGAGCAAGTGACTGAGTTGGGATCGCCCATAGCACCATCACATTCTATTGAAATATCTGATGATACCTTGGTGGAGTGTACAGTGGGTCCGACTATTGTTTTAAGTGAGCAAGAAATCTTTGGTAATGAAACGCTTTGGGATGAAGAAGAACTGCAAGACATTGAGATGGAAGTGGTGCAATTGTTGTCTACTACACCGCCTTCCCACGATATACAAAATGATGACTTGATAGAGGGTATGGTAGATTCGATCGTGGTCATCGATTATATGGTGATCGAGACTAAGGAGATGTTGGGATCGCTCATTCTACCGTCAAGCTCACTTGTGGATCGAGATCAAGTTGATGAGCCACTAAAATTGAAGCCACTGGATGGATTGGTGATTCCTGATACGATGGTCCCGGATTACTTCACTCATCCACCTTGTGATGATGAGTATTATGAGATCAAGTTTTCACTCCCTCCGGTGAATGCGGCTCAAAGAAGTGTGAGAAAGAGACCACATTGGGAAGAGGTAGCATCAAGGACCAAAAGAGGTATGTTTTTAGACAAATCAATTTCCAAGGTTCTCGCTATGTTCACTTTTCTCAAGCTATTGGTCTTCTTGAGTCTAGATTTTGGTTGACGAGTTTTGATGCTTATGTGATGAGTGTATGTTTGAGATGTTTTGAGTCGTTTATGATTTGAGTTTATTAAGCGTCACCCGGTCGAGCCAACGTCGTAAAACAAAGGCGCTTGGGGGGAGGCAACCCAGCCCTAAATAAAACAGTGTGGAATTGAAAGGGATCTAGGAATATCTGCCTATGTGCTCTTATGTGAATTTATGCCTTGACAATGATATATATGCAAGTGTGATGCTTTCTATGATGAGTGTGCCTCGGTGGCCTTTCTATCATGCTTAGATGTTCTGTACTTTACCCGTAGGGGTTATTTTTCCATCTATAGCGATCCATTTTGTGCGTTACATATTGCGTACCCCCATATCCCTATTCGATGTTTTGGCACGAGGACCATGTCCCGTGCATGCTTTGTTGTGGTTGTATCTATTTTGATCTAGGGATTCGGGTCGTGCTTACACCAGGCTGTCACGGGATTCTTTTTTTTTTTTGCATGCTATAGCCGATATTTTCTTTATATATACATCTCCATGTTTGTGTTACTTACACTTAAGGTTTCGGCCTTTCGTTGTAGAGAATTCTTTGTGTTTACTTTGTAGCACAGGCACCCTGGGAGATACATTTGCGGTTGTTGCATTGCATTGGATGAGCTTTGCCGACAGTTCAGCTAAGTTTATTTTCTATCTCATTCACACACTGAGGACAGTGCTTCATTCGAAGTGGGGGGTAGAGACGACTTAGCTTTATTGTTTCGATTGATAAATGTGCCATTAATTGTGATATGCTTAGTTAATGTCCGTTTTCGAGTCAGTTCGTGGCTTAAAATTTTATAACTTTTCACGGTTTGACACCGCGTCATATGCATGTTTCTCACGATGGATTTGGTAGGTGTCTTAGTAGTCGAGTAATGTATGCCGGGCGATTTTATTTTGTCACGATACGAACCCTTTTAATGCACGTAGACCTTGGTTGCACTTAGTCTGGTTGCTATACGCACTTGTACCACTAGTTTCGAGGCGAAATAGAAAGGTTAACCTAGGCCGGATACGGGATGAGAGTTATGGCGCTTCTTTGACCGAGCTAGAGCCAAATAAGCCAAAATCCCAACATTATACCCTCGTAACCCCTCTAAGCCTTGATAGGACGGTCTGACCACCGTCCGAAAATGAGCCGTTTTGGTTACTTAGCCTGTATTACTCTAACCCTGAGCTTTATTATTGGTCACGTTTCCTTTGATCACCCTGTGAGTGGACTTAGTCGTTACTTTAGACACACTTGCTGAAGCAAGTGTGGGGTGGGAGTTGGTGCGTGCTTCGAGAGGAGTTAGTGAGTGCGAGCTAGTATATGAAGGGGAGGAGATCGAGGAATGTATTGTGAGGCTTGTGGTTCGAAAAAAAAAAAAAGAAGAAAAAAATGAAAAGAAAATGAGGAGAAAAAGGAAAAAAAGAAGAAAAAAAAAAAAGAAGAAGTTTGAATAAAGTTGGAAACAAGGTCAAGGGAGGATGTTTTGAGAAGATGAAAATATGATGTTAAAGTTGTGGTTGTTTATAAATGAGTATAGAAAAGAATCGAAAGAATTTTGGTGTGGTTTGGTATGTTTTCAAAGCAGGAATACATGAAATGATTAGGTTTACTCGTGTTTTTCTCTTTCTCCAGTCCCAAAATTTCCTTTCGATTAACCCCGTCCCGAGCTTGACATTATAACCCTTCAAGTCCTACTTGACCGTATTTAGCCTCGATTGCCTCGATTAGTGGAGATTCTATCCCGGTATGAGCTGTGTGTAGTCATTTGCCCGGTATTCAAAGCCGGTGATCATTTTGAGTGTAGCCCTCGGTTTATATCACACACACTTCGTTTTCGTGGTAAGGTAGAGTCAAGCGGTGTACGTTCAATGTCTACTTTACTTTTGCCTTGATGTCGTGAGCGCTATGCATGTTTCGTAAAGTTGATCCCATGGTCTGTTTTAGAGCGCCTAATTTACTCGAGGACGAGCAAAGGCTAAGTGTGGGGTGGTTGATGGGAGTCAGCTTTACTGTACTTTGGTGTGCAGTTTAACCCCCGTTTATCACCTTATTGGCATGTTTTGGGTAGATATAGACCGCCTCGAGAGTAATATCGAGAATTATATGCACGGGGAGTTAAACTGTCATATCGATCGTAAACTCCGTCTTTTTAGCGATATTTCACTCTTTTCCGAGCACTTTTGTCTTGCGGAATTACGCATGGTGTTTGTTTGTCTATGTTATTGCAGGACTTAGGTGACTCGAGGACCCGAAAGGTGATGTTTTGGTCTATGAGACGTGTTCGTGGCCCGAATGTAGCATAAAAGGTGAAGAAAAGCCAAGTTTGGAGTGAAGACAAGCCAGACGGGCGTCTGCACATTCCAGACGGGCGTCTGCCGTGAAGCTACATCAGACGGGCATCTGCACATTCCAGACGGGCGTCCACAGCATTGACACTTCATTCAGAAAGTTTGATTTTCAGCTGGACGGGCGTCCGAAAGACCCCCAGACGGGCGTTTGAGTAGGCTCAGCCCGATTCAAGAAGCTCATTTAACACAGACGAGCGTCCAGAGTTCCAGACGGGCGTCCAGGGTTTGAAAAGCCTCAAGTCATGATTCACCAGACGAGCGTTCAGGGGAATGCAAACGCCCGTCCAATGAAGATGAAACCCTAATACCTTCATATTTTCCAGGCGGACGGGCGTCTGACATGACCTGGATGGGCGTCCAGGACCGACAGTAGCAGATTTTCGACCTACTCTATAAATACGCAGCTCATTCACCCCCTACTCATCTTTTGCCGACTTTAGAAGGTTCTTAGGCGATTTGTGTGCGATTTTAGTGTAGTTTGATCACCCTTTGATCCTTTGATCCTATAAATTACATCCTTTGATTCTAAACACTTTTCATAGCTTAGATTTACGTTTCAAGTTCCAAAGATTGTCCTTTTGGTGGAGTATTTCTTCGTACTGTTTCAGATCAGATTTTTCCTCAGTTATATGGTAATGAATACTTTCTCTTTTATTATTTCTAGCATGATTTCAATTCTTATTTTGTTTATTAGCATAATTATGAGTAGCTAAATTCATGTGTAGTCGAATTATGTGAAAGCGAGCGAAAACCCTAAGGGGGATGCAATTGGGAGTAGTGTAGTGCGTAAATTACCGTTTAAACGATTAATCCACGTCCTGAAACTTATTTTAACGTCTTTGAATTAGATTGATCACCTAGTTCACTATCACACACATCAAAATTATATATGCATTTTGCGGTGAGATGTGGGATAAGGGGTTTTAGGATAGTTGAGTAGATTCGGCCTAGTTGTTAGGTCCGAACCCAATACAGAGGTTTGTCATCGTTGTTCGAGCAACTCTAGAGCTTAATCATGTTAGGTTAATCGGTTTTCTAAAGTAAGAATTAATTAACTTCACATAAGGTGGTTATATCGAGTTGTTCAGTTTAATCGCTAGAATTAGGAGTTGGCACCCGTGGATGTCGTTAAACTACATTGGATAGGTAGGTCGGTTAAGACACGCTCCCTGTTAAGTCCTTCCTTAGGGGTAAAAGTAGCTCGTGGGATCATAGTTCGACTATACCCCTTTAATACTTAGAAGTAAACTCAATAGTATAATCTTTACTTTTGCACTAGTATAATATCTCTTCACCACTATTTTGACCTGAACTAAGTTCTAAGTCGATTTTAGTACTTAGACATTATTCCCTGTGGATTCGACCTTGAGACCACTATACTACCGTTGACCCGATACTCTGTCGGTTAAAGTTAGCGGTTAGTTATTTTGCTATCATGGGGTAAGGTAGCCCTACCCCATACCCTACTGCTACTTATCTACCACCCTACCTTACCTACCACCCACCCTACCTACCTTACCCACCACCCACCTACCCTACCCAACACCACTCCCTACCTTACCCACCTCAACCTACTTACTCCACCATCACCCTATCGTACCCTACGCATCCTACCTATCTTACCCCATCACCTACTCTACTCCACCATCACCCACCCATACCCTACCCTACCACACCCTACCTTACCACCCCTGCTTTACCTATCCTACCCACCACCACACCCTACCCTACCTTACCTACCACACCACCCTACCCTACCCACCCCTACTTTACCCCAACCTACCCTACCTTACCCACCACCCCACCCCTACCTACATTACCCATCATTTATGCTACATACCCCTACCCCTACCCTACCCTACTCACCCTAACTTGCCCCTACCCTACCCACCCTACACTACCCACCACTCTACCCTACCCTACCTTACCCATCTCTACCTTACCCACCACCCCACCATATACCTTACCACCACCCTATCCTATCATACCTTACTCTATTTCACCATATCCTACCTTACGCATCATACCTACCTTACCCCACCACTTACTCTACCCTACCTTACCTACCCTACTTCATCACCTACCCTACCACCCACCCACCCACTCTTACCCCATCACCCACATGTTTTGTCGATTTTCATTTTATTCCATCGCATTTTTTGAAGGAATGAAAATGGACATTTTTCATTTCATTCCATTCTCTCATAATCATACACAAACATTGGAATGGAATGAAAAATCATTCTATTCCATTCCGTCCTAAAAAACGTACCATAATGGCTCGTTTGGATTGATGGAATGTAATGGAATGGAATGAATCTGTTGGAATGGAATGATATCATTCCATTACTGCGTTTGGTAGACAGTGGAATGGAATCGAATCTTATTGCATGATTTATTTTTTCATTCCATTCCGGCCATTCCATTGGATTTTGGATGGAATGAAAATCATCCATTTTCATTCCGTTGGAATGAAAACATATTCCGTTCTTCCGTTGCCAAGCACGCCAAATTGATGGAATGGAATGAAAAAAACATTCCATTCCATTCCATTACCGCAATCCAAACATGCCATAAGAGTTTCATTGACTTACGGTAAAATAGGGTAATGATAGAGTTACTCATTTACGTCTACACCATTTTACACGCAACAATAATCTTGTGGTTGTTATTTTTTCAATTTTTTTTAAATCTTTTTACAGGTGAAAAACATATGATATGGTGAGATGATTAGGGTATAGACTTAAAAGAGTAGCTATATCACTAATTTTTATAGAATTTGTCTTTATATTTTTAATATACGGTTAGTTCGTTACTAATTCATATCACAAGTGGTAGTTGAGTTGGGCCTGGCGATGGTCCACGACCCTCTCGCTCCCGGCCTTCTACAATGCAAGTTAGAATATCCTTGGGCCTGAGCCTTTTCTGGAAAATAAAATGGCTTTCCCATTGAAGAAGAAGTGACGTTTACACATGTGATGTTTCCATCAAAACTCTCTCCTTAAACATTTCACTCTTTACTTTCTCAAAAAAATAATAATAATAAATAAATAAAATAAAATAAAAATAACAACAACAACATTTTTTTTTTGAGAAATCAACAACAACAACATTGAATCTGTCATTAGATGCATGAAAACAATTTTTTTTTTAAAATATTGGACATGAATAGGAATGACATATACGTAAATATTAAAAAAAAAGGAATTAAAATATAAAAATAAAGCTATTAGATTGAGCTGGTTTATATGGATTTTTTTTTTGTTTAAACCGGGTATTTGTACGGAAATTTTATGGTGGTCACCAAGAAAGTATTACAGTGTATCTTTAGTCAGGGACCAATAGAAATTCAGAAAACACACAGGTAGCGCACCGTGTAAAATATAAATGTCGTGTTTTTATAAATTTGCTCTCTTTAAGAAATCCTATTGGAGAGACAGATGATACGTGGTGGTGCAGACCACCATAAAACTACTGGGTATTTGAATTAATAAAAAAGAGAGTGTACAATGTCTTCAAAGGCTGAAACAGCCAGAATATACAAAAAAATAGCTCAAAAAATTAAATTATAGGACTTAAGTTTGTCATGCTAGATGAAGTTCCCTTTGTTTTCCGTATGACTTGCGATATAAACACCGATTTTGGGGGCATGGGTTGATCTTCATTGTGAATCTCTGCATTGCGCCAATACCAAATACTCTATTTTACTCCCGAAACAGAAATTTCCAGAATGTGATAATATCCTTCTTGTACATATCCTTCTTAAGGCACTTGTCAAGCCAATTTGGGACGTCATTGATGTTGAAGAATTCGTGCCAATGTTGTTGATGCACAATATCCTTCCACATCTCACGCACCCAATCACAATCTCTAAGAGCATGCATGATAGATTCACTGTGGCGTCCACACGAATGACACATATCATCGTCTATAATGTGGCATGTTGCAATAGTGCATGCAGTTGGGAGGGAAGTTTTACGGACGAGCCAGAGAAGGTGGTTACCTCGAAGCGGGCCTTTGATTTTCCAGATACGGTTCCAGTTCGCACTATCATTGTTCGCAAGGGCAAAGGATTTACAGACTTCATGGTAGGCCGAGCTAACTGAAAATTTTCCGGAGGAGTAGGCAGCCCAAGACGGGGCTCCAGAAGCATCTATCACAAAAACCACATGCAATTCATTCGCTGCAAAACAAATGTGACGCCATATGAAGGAAGAATTCCGCTTCAGGGCTGCAAATGGAGAGCCGTATTTTTGAGTCAGAATTTGGACACAAAGTTTACTGCGGTCCGTCAAAATTTGCCACACGAGTTTAGCCAAAAATGTTGTATTCATTTCCCGAGCTCTTCGTATTGCCAAGCCACCGTGAGACTTTGGTTGACAAATAGAGTGCCAAGCGACGTGATGAATTTTTCTCTTTTCCTCATAGTCGGCCCAAAAGAACGATAGAGCAAACTTGTCCAACTCATCAGTTATAGAAGTTGGGAGTTTGATTGTCTGCATATGGTAGTAAGCTGTCGTAGTGAGGACGGATTGGGAGAGAATGGCCCTTCCTGCATTTGAGAGTGTGAGGGCTTTCCACGCTTGAAGCTTGGACCGGACTTTATCAACAACGAAGGTGAAGTCCTCTTTTTTTGACTCTCCCGTGATGGAGTGGGACCCCGAGATACCTTTCAAATTACTGCGTGTGCGTCATTCCAAGAACATCCACAATACAATTGATAGTTTGGGAGTTGACATTAGGGGATACCGCGAATTTAGATTTAGCAATGCTATTTTTCTGGCCTGAAACACCACAAAACTCCTGTAGGACCCGATCCATTTCCTTAGCTTGGTCAATAGAAGCTTCTGAAAATAAAATAAGGTCATCTGCAAAGAATAAATGAGAAACCCGTTGTCCACCTTGTGAAACTGATATAGGCTTCCACATTTTGCATTGACCGAAGAATTTATCATCTGGCACAACACCTGCATAACAAAAACAAAGAGATACGGGGCAAGGGGTCACCCTGCTTAAGGCCTCGGTGTGAAGTGAAGGCTTCAAGAGGGTGACCATTCCAGAGGACCTCCAAGGAAGTGCTGGATAAAGAATACATAATGAGCTCGATCAGGTCATTACTAAAGCCAACTAACTGAAGAAGATGTCGTAGGAAGGACCAGTTCACCATATCATAGGTTTTTTCGAGGTCCACTTTGATGATCATAATACCCTTCCGACCTGACTTTTTTCTAATTGTGTTAAGCACTTCTTGAGTGACAATTATGTTATATGATGTTTGCCTTTCGGTGATGAAAGCATTCAAGCAATTGTCCGCAAGCTTACTTATCACAAGACGGATGCGATTAGCAATAATTTTGGTTATAATTTTCGATGACACGTTCGCAAGTGCTATTGGACGGAGCTAAGTGACTGATTCTGGTGGTAGGACTTTCGGGATTAAGGAGATGAAAGTCTGGTTGGCCTCGGGTGGAAAAGAGCATTGCGCGAATGCTTTAGTTACCCAAGAAACCATGGACTCGCCTACTACTTCCCAGTTTTGTTGGAAGAAAACCGGAGAAAAACCATCCAACCCCGGTGATTTGTAGGGCCCCATATCAAATACATCTGCCTTTATTTCGTTGCTGCTGACTGGCCGATTCTATTGACACTCTCTACTCGTACCACAATTACACACAACTTATAAAATGTAAATGTTTTTCCAGAATTAATTAACATGTGCAAATAAAACCAACATTTAGTGGAAAAAATAAATGTTTCCGGTGGGATTAGCCTCCTTAAAACTGTTCACAGCTACATTGTCGTGTGCCAAAAGGGGCGAACTGCTCAAAAATAGCAGTTTTCTGCACTTTACGATCTCTACCAGGTTTCTAACACAATTACAACACGTTTAACACCAAAAGCTTACCAAACAACATCAAACATTATAAAACTATAAGTGCTCATTAGGAAGACCCTCTTACTTGATGATCGAAAGCAAAAGCAAACAAAACCAATGCAAAACAACCTAAACTGTTGAACTTCAACACCAAAACCTAATTGATCAACAATTAAACCAAAATTAATTGTGATCAAAGGTTTCTAAACACCAGAACTACGAATTGAAGAACTTAAACTACATAAAAAGGTACAAAATCAAAAGATTCTAAACTAGGGCTTTTCTATTAATTTTTTAAAGCTCCAAATTTTTGGTACCAAAATGATGTTATTCTCTCGCTAATTTCGTTTCTCTATTTGATTCTAAAAACCGGTGAACAACTATGGAAAACCTTTGAAGATTCGATATATCTTTTTTTTCCTTTCTATTTTCTATTTTCTTTTTCTTTCAAAGCAGGTTTCGAAGCGCTAAATAAGTCATAAATAGTCTGGTCAACATTCTCCCTTCTTATGAGAGACTGGCGTCCTCGCCAGGACGGCCAAGACTTGTCCCGGTGGACTTGTCTCAGTTCGTCCCTACCGAAGGATTCTAGAAGTGGCCACACCATCTCTCACGGTGTGGCATTTAGGTCCGTATGATAGTCGGACCTGAATACGATTCTGTAACGCCTCCAGACCCCGGGTCTGATAGCGGTAAATAAATCATAAATGGTCCGGTCAACTGCTTAGATCTCCATCCTCGCTTTGTCTACAAGGGCTAACCCAAGTTGACAATATTTTATGTCTTACACTTATATGGTGGTGATGCGCTTCCCTCACTTCCAATGTGGATATCACACAAGGAGTTATTATCCTTTTTCATTTTTTTATAACTTCATTCCCTAAAATAATAAATACAACATTTCGATTTGTGTAAAATAACACGTCTGCCATTTCAAAAAAAATTAAAATATTACAAGTTTAATGTTATTAATTTGAAGTATTATGACGACATGTTTTTATAAATGTGGTGACATTTGTATTAAACACTTTGCCCTACCAGTAATAGTAACAATGTGTGATCTATTCTAGATTTTATTCTTGCTATTTGTAGAATGTTGTATTGGTCATTGTATACAAAAATAAAAAATAAAATATCTGTCAGCTTAAGTCACAGAGAATAATAAATGTAAAGGGACAGGTACAGCACACATGACTTTACCACCACAGGAGACATGATTCACCATAAATGATACTCCTGTTATCTAAAAAATTCTAGTTAGAATACTGTGTATATATATATATATATATATATATATATATATATATATATATATATATATATATTCAGTTAATTATAGTATATGTATAACACATCACATTTGTTTAATATATTGTTTTTTTTTGTTTAATATATTGTTACTTGTCAGTATTCTTAGTACCAAAGAAATTGCCATGACACTAATGTTACGTGTGATATCTATTTTTGGAATCACCGATTCCATGTATTTGTCTCTTCATTCATTTGTCTCTTTAAAAATTTCATTATTACTTATTTGTGATCTTGTGTCCGCTACTGCTTGACATGATCTTCGTGTGAAGTAGTATAAGAGATTGTGCTGGACAACTTAGGATTGAATCTACTCTATAAATAACAATTTATAAATCTTTTGTTATTGTATGAAGTCGATTATTTAGGGAATCAAAACTCCCAAGTCCGACCTAAACCCTTGCACAAATGAAAAATGTTAACACTTCACTCTTTTACTTTTGAGTTATTCCCTTGGATACACCTGTCTATTTTATCTCTTCAACCTAACGAAAATTATGTAAATTCAAATGTTTTATTAGGGGTGTTCAACATTTTCAAAACCGAACGAAACCGATCGAACTGATACAAACCGAACAGTTTAGTTGGTTTTCAAAACTTTGAAAACCGAACCGAGTAAAAACCGAACCAAACTGACTTGAATTGGTTTGGATTTAAAAACTAAGACCGAAAAACCGAGCCGAACCGAACCGACAAATAAGATAGTTAAAATATATATGTTCAAATATATATATATATATATATATATATATATATATATATATATATATATATATATATATATATATATATATAAGAGTTCAACGGATGATTCTATCAACATATGAATTTATGTATCTACGACGGTTGAAGTATGTTGAAGGAAGAATGTTGAAATTGACTTAGTGTTGACACATGCATTTTCGATGACTTAATTTTTCTATCGTTCGTTTGCTGGTTATTATTTATTTTGATATCAATTTTAAAGCGTTTTGTTGTTCTTAATTACGTATATTATTCGACGGGTTGTTTTTCTTTTGAAATTAGTGCGACTTAATACTTATTGAGTAGGAAAGTAATGATATAATGAGAATTTTTTTTAGTAATTTGTCTATCTTGGGGTAATTATATGTTATTAGATCAAGTTAGTTACTATTTTAATTTATGGTTGTTTTTGTAGTGTAAACCGACTAACCGAACTGAATCAAACCGATTATTTGAAAAATCGAATCGAACCAAACCGTCTATGATATGATTGGTTTTGGTTTCATATTTTTCAAACCGAAACATTTGGTTTGATTTTGAAAATACTTAAAACCGAATCAAACGAACCGTGAACACCCCTCTTATGGATTTACAATGTCACGTGGCACATTGCAAAACTCATTGTGTGAGGGTTAGTGATATTGTGATGCATTGATGTGAAGCTTTGTAATGAAATCGTGAATGTCATGCAATGTCATGTAATGACATATACTATTTCTTTTAGGTTGGTGCATAAGACTAAAAACCTACCTCGACTAGTGGTTTTAGTATGGCCTTTTGTTCGCCATTTATATAAGCTCTTTTATTTTCCTTTTTTTTTTTTTTTTTTTTTTATTAGATGCACTATTGAGATATATTATTTTAGATAAGTTCTATTATCGATAGTTCAGGTATTTGGACTATTGTTAATTATTAAGCTTTAAAATCAGTGTCTTCGTCTCCTTCGTTAATTGTTTTATGTTATCGTTGTTTTGGGTTAAATCTCGGAATTTGATTCTTAACATTCTCATAGATTAAAACAATGAAATTTCGTACAAAATGATGTTATGACATGTTTGTTACGTAGGATTGAACAAAAAAGAATTAAATCTTATGAGTGAAATGGAATAAACTAATTTCATTATGTATGATTGAAAAAAATAGAATGAAATCATAGGAATAAAATAGAACATAATAGACTAAACTAAATTTCACTACTGTATTTATTTATTTTTTGAGGGGCACATTACTGTATTTAGAATATGAATGAATACAATTAAAACCAGTTACATAATAGGTGACACATCGAGTGATTAGTTGACAGGATAGTGGGTTACGGATGTGTAGGATGATGTATGGTATGGTAACATAGGATATCTGGATATAGTGGAAGCCCTAGCTACTCTACCTACTCTACCCACCTCACCCTTTCTAATCCACCGGATATATATACATATTTTGTCGATTTTGATTTCATTTCATCCATCCTTAAATGTAATGAAAATAATTATTTTCAACAAATTCTATTGTTTATAAGATACAAAAAAAAAAAAACATTGGAATTAAATATCGAATCGTTATGTAAGTTACAAACAATTTAGAACAACCGTGTAACAAAGAAGCCATTATTGATTTATACAAACAATCTAGACGGGTAATAAGACATATGATCATGACCCTGTCCCTATATTGGGGTCATTTCATACTTATATATAACCCATCAATATTATGACAACTTTTTTTTTAGGGCCAATTATTTAAAAGAACTGATTTTCAACTTATTAGGGGTAATAGGACATTCCGAAATCTTATTTAGTTATAAGGACATTCTAATTTCAAGTGGATAAAGAGGAAGAAGGAAAAAAAGAAGCGCTGAAAGAAAAAAAAAAACAAAAAAAAAACCCAACGTTCTCTCAATTTTTTATTTTTTATTTTTTATTATTTTTAATTCACCATATTCTAAATGTCATATATTTTGATCTAAAACTCGGATCATCATAATTTTTTTACTAAAATTCATATTTTTTCGTCTTATTTATTCTAAAATCAAATTTGATATTTTTCTGAATAAATTTCATAAAATCAATTTTTTTCTTCATAAAAATCGACGTGACGTATTGATCGATCACCACACGCATTGACCACCTACCCGGATCATTGGCCACCGGATCCATTAACCACCCCGATGCATTCACCCCGCGATTCATTGGCTACCATGATGTATTGACCGCCGCGATCCATTGGCAACCTTGATCGATGACATCTCGTTGTAGCGATTTATCGCAATGACGCCTCATTGTAGCGATCTACGCAGATGATGTCTTATTGTATCGAATTATGCGCATTGGCGTGTTATTGTAACGATTTATGTATACGTGTTATTGTAATAATTTATGATTGGTAAAAATATGCATTTAAACCAAAAAAATAAAAGAAATAAAGTTATTTTACAAAGTTATCGAAAATTTAAACCAACACTAATCAAATAAACCAACATCAATCAAACATTTAAAGATAACAAAGAAATAAAGTTACTTTACAAAGTTATCAAATGTGTGTATCAAGTTGTATATCGCGGTGACATCAATATCATCAGATCGCTTATCTAATTGTAAATACGATTATCAATGCCATCGCTTCAAACATCAATGCCACTGCGTATAATCATCAACGCCATCTGCTTGAGACATCAATGCCACCGCAAAAGTAAATCGCCCCCCGCGATCGACATCAATGCCATCGCGATAAAACCTAACAACTACATGATCATTTCTGCTCTTGTTTTGCATTTTCCAAATGTGGAGCTTTTAATATGGATAAGTACAAGTTTGGTGAAACTACAAAAGACTCTTCACTACGACTTTGTAATGACCACACGTTATCTGTGTGTGCTCCTCGACGATAATTGGATTCATTGTGGAATCCTCAATTCTTTAACACGATCTTGAATGTTTAGCTTAATGTCCCTCTGATCATTCATCAACGCCATCGTGATCGACATCGGACGCCACCGTGATAATTCATCAACGCCATCGATCGTAAATCAAACGAAATCGATGTCATCAATTTCATCGCTTCAGATATCAATATTTCTTGATCTTAAAAAAAAAAAAATCAATGTCACCAGCATTTTGTTTTTTTTTCTTCCAGCGTTTTTTTTTTTTTTTTTTTTTTTTTTTTTTTTTTTTTTTTTTTTTTTTTTTTTTTTCCTTCATTCCTTCCTTTTTTTTTTTTGTCCACTTGAAATTAGAATGTCCTTATAACTAAATAAGTTTCCTTCTTAAAATTAAAATGTCCTTATAACTGAATAAAATTTCAAAATGTCCTAAATGATCATTAATTCTCTAACGACGGCCTTATAACTAATTTGCATTTTTTTTAATTGACAACAACAATTCTTGAACTTTAAAATGTTAGTAAAATAGATAATAGTAGTACAGCACGGATGTGCTCTCCTCCTTTTTAATCCTCCTAATCTTCTTCACCATTAACCTTCTCCTTCTTCCTCTCCAATCTCACTAAAAAACAAATGGCTACTTCCAATTTCTCATCTTTTCTCCTTTTCACATTCATCTCTCAATTATTAATCTTTCATGCATATTCAAAAACGCACTGGCAAGATTTGCAGGTCTTGAAACAGCTCAAAAACTGCATCAACCCTGGAACTATAAAACCCGGATCCTGTTTAAGCTCCTGGGATTTCAATTTCGACCCATGTGACTCTGCTTTTTCAGATAAATTCACTTGTGGCCTTCGTTGTGACGTCGTTGTGTCTTCCTATAGTCGTGTCACTGAACTCGGTCTTGACCAGGCGGGATATTATTCAAATTCACTCAATTCTGTCTACTGGAATTTACCTTATCTTCAGAAACTAGATTTTTCAGGTAATTACTTTTCCGGTGAGATTCCGAATTCGTTTTCGAATCTTCCACAAGTTCAACAGATTGTTTTGTCACGTAACTCGCTTTCTGGGTGGATTCCTGACTCCTTCGGTGTACTTACCAATCTGGAGGAGCTGTATCTTGACAACAACAAGCTCCAAGGTGAAATCCCATTAAGTTTCAATCGTCTGAAGAGTTTAAAAAGGTTGGATGTTCAAGGAAATCAGCTCACCGGCGAGTTCCCTCAGCTGAGTCAGCTCAGTAACTTGAATTTCCTCGACGCCAGCAACAATGGCATCTCCGGCGTTCTCCCGGCGGCTTTTCCGCCGGCACTAATTGAGCTTTCCATGAGAAACAACAACATCGGAGGTAACATTCCAGGCAGTTTAATCGGGCTCACTTATTTACAAGTCTTGGACCTGAGCCACAATCAACTCACCGGGTCAGTCCCAGCAAGCTTGTTCACTCACCCGTCATTAGAACAGCTAACCTTATCCTACAACAAATTCGGGTCAATCCAAACGCCTTGGAATGCGGGTTTGGTTAGTCAACTAATCGCCGTTGACTTGAGTGATAATTTAATCCACGGGTATTTACCCTTTTTCTTGGGTATGTTACCAAAGCTATCAGCATTATCATTAGAGAATAATCACTTATCGGGTTTAATCCCGACCCAATACGCCCTTCGGATTTTATTTCCGGGTCAAGGATTTTCCCAGTTATCGAGGCTATTACTTGGGGGGAATTATTTAATCGGACCCATACCGGGTCAATTATTTAGCCTGCAACCGGGTTCAGTCAATTTAAGGTTGGGAAATAATTGCTTGTACCGATGTCCTTTAAGGTATTTCTTTTGTGATGGTGGTGGACAAAAGTCATGGATGGAGTGTAAAGGTTTTAGTCCTTTTGTTCCTTAAAATAGTTGGAAGGGTATTATGGGAATCTTATTAGAATATATTTTTTCTTCTTGTGTAATAAAGTGTAACATTATTGATGTACGATTTCTGAAGGGTACATATAAATATTATTAGACATTTGTGTTGTTGAAGATACTTTATCCAACGTGGGGCAACAAAAATCATTACATGTGGAAAACGCATTTAACTTTAGATTAAATAAATGGTATATGTATCAATAAATTGATACCAAAACATGTGAAATGTATCCTTTGGAAATTGTACCTCTCTTCTCAAAAAAAAAAAAAATTGTACCTCCATTTACATTATCAACAAAGACAGGCAATGAAAAAATCTTTCGGTTGAGGCACAGCCTTTTTTTTTTTTTTTTTTTTTTTTTAAAGTGGATCCTTGATCGATCAATGATTCATATTTTGACAATCAGATTTAAATAGGGAAACTTGAAGAAATATGTCCGAAAAAAAAACATTTGAAAAATATATGCCTGCCCAAAGTCTGTCGCGAGTCAGCGCCACGCGTCTTGCCAGTATGAACACAAGACGAACACTGCACGACGTCAGCGTGAGTGACGTGTATAGTCGATATATATTTTTTCAAACATTTATTTTCGAATATATTTCTTCAAGTTTCCCATTTAAATATTCCAATGTTCTTAAAGCATGCTAAATAGAATTCTCACATTATTTTTATATTTCAATAATATGGTTTTTGTGGGTCTTTTTCATAAACATTTTATATATTCTAATCCAAAACCTCATAATTGTGGAAGGATCTAAAAAGCTACCACGTTTAACCCATTATAATGACATCTCTTTCTTTCTTCCTTCTTAAGTAAGTTAAGTGATGACTATTTCTTTCCTTTATTATTATAAGGAGACACATGTCAACTTCTGGAGAGCTTTCATAGGCAAACATCCTATAAATTTTCTCCTACTTTTCTGTTTATGGGTAATTATGACGTAAATAGCTACACCCGTTCGTTAGATTTGCGTCACGTAGGTAAAAAAAATAAAATAGTCTTGTTTGTATATACGTATGATACACATCTGACCGTCGAATCTAATAGAGACTACCTACTTAAAAATTTCCCTCCTGTTTATATCATGCACCGTATTTCTTATCGTTGACGGATCTAAAAAAATTCTTCAAAGGCCACTAACATTTTTCAATTTTTTTAAGGAAATTTTATATAGTGGAAATATAGAGTTATTATTATTTAGAGAAATCATGGCCCTGTTGGTGGTAATAGATCCCCCCATGTTTCTTGTTTAGAGCCGGCCCTATGCCAACGGCAGAGTGCAGGGTCACTGGTATTACTTACTATGTTAAAGTGCAGGGACGGATTGGTTGGAAGGATTTTTTATCGGTTGGTCGATTAGGAGCGGTCGGTTGGTAGGTCAAGTGATACCGGTAATAACTTTTACATTGGGCTAGTTGAGATTGTGCCTATACGATTTTTTTAAGTAAAACATGTCATTGTGGAGCCATCATTATGGTGGGCCTACGGTGTTTCGTGTGGCCCGCTTAATAGGTGAGCCGGCCATGTTCTTGCTCTTGATATGGTCTAAGAGGCGCACACATTATACATTAAATGCTTATAGTTTTGAATTATGATGTACCGACACTTCAATCTGGTCGTCGTGCGCCGTGTTCGACACAAGACACAACACGACACTCTTCGACACGCTCCGACACCGTATCTGACATGTGTCGGCCGATTAAATTAATATTATTTAAATTTTAAATATCCGACACGCTTCCGACTTACTGTCGACAATTCCCGACATGACACCGACACTCTCCGACACTCCTGAACCCAATTTTTTTTATTTATTTTTCTTTATTTAAGTTTTCTGCAATAGAAACGTTTAAATATACTATTTTCATTTCTATAATAATTAAATAAACAATACCCCCTCCGTTTTTTTATCTGTCACATGTGGAGATCATGTTCATCCAAAAAATTACTAACCTTAAGCTAAAAAGTGACCAAGTTCATCCAAAAAATAACATCAAATGTGACAGTTAAAAAAAACGGAGGGAGTACGCCGTATCAAGTTTATATGTTTTTTGTTGATACAATCATTTTGACAATTTGTAATATTTTGAAAATCAATCACAATTTCTTTTGAATCGTATAAAGGTCGAATATCTATTCTAGATATTCTTAGGGTTTATATAATACATATCTTATTTTGTCTAGTTTTTCAGATGTTTACGAATATTTTTTTTGATAAATTGAATTTTATTTGCATTATATATATATATATATATATATATATATATATATATATATATATATAACGTGTCGTGGCGTGTGCGTAATGTCTTTAAATTTTAAAATTAACCATATCATTTGTATCAATAAGGTGCAGTTGCGATGCGGCGTGCCTCAGATCTCTGCATAATAGATTTTGAACAACTATGGTTCGACATAGTGATGCTTTTAGACCTGTCCTTTCCCCTCCCCAACAAAAAACTGCTCTGAGAAAACGTCTTGTATTAATTTTGTATTGCATATTGAAAACGTCTTTTATTCCCCTATAAAAAAAATATAAAAAAAAAAGGCCAGAAGCCAGAAGGACAAGATAAAATACAAAATGTAGTAACACATGTACAAAAATATAGTAATACATGTAGTAACTGTCATTCTAATTATTTTAGATTAAAACTGTGCTTCACAACCTTTAACCTAAAATAAAATAAAATAAAATAAAATAAAACGTCTTGTATTGTATATTGAAATGTTTAATGTATTAATTTTCTATCTCATTTGACAGATTAAATTTTTAGGAGATAGTATAGTTCAATATTTTATTAATGTCTCTCATCATGAGCTCAAGTTTCTCAATCAATATGGTTTTTCTGAAACCCCAAAATAGCCTAAACATTGGGCTAGAGGAAATATAGTGTATCCAAAGCGTTATATCTCAAATGTGCACCGAATGAAAAGATTTAATGTCTTATTTACATGAGAACAAAATACCAATACTAAACTTGTGGGATCTTAATCTCACACATACTTAACAAATCTTCACCTAGCGACAAAAGCCAGATTAAGAAATAGTAATATTGCTCCACTTTCTTCTTAAGCTTCCAAAAGTCAAACAAGGTTCCAAAAGCCGAACAAATCCAGACAATGTTAGATCAACTGAAATCGAAAGAAGCTTTCCCCGAAACTGGTTTTCTGAACTGAGATATGCCTCTTGACAAACGTCTCTTTGAATTCTTCTCCTTTGGAAAGCAATATAGCATAGCATCGAGACAAGCCACCCAACTGACTGATATTCACAAACAAAAGAGAGCAAATATTGTTGGAACCTATGGGTGAGCGGTAAAATTTTGAGTATTAATTTAATTGGACTATACTATGATCGTCAACGTGACACATAGAATTTAATAGATTGTTGAATCACTCGATTAAAATAATTGAGTGAATGGAAAATTAATGCTCAAAATAAAAATGTAATGGACTCGGACTTGGGTTGGACCAAATACATCATTTGGATAAAGATTTACTTTGTAAATTAAATCCAATAAATATTTTGACGTATAAAAGGATAAGATTGAATTATCTATTGACTAAGTCCAATTGCCACTCAAAGTAGTTCACTGAACGTGTATACATGGCCATTACCTCTGTAACCGCCACTACCTTGCATGGAATGACGGAAACGGCAACAATCGTGGGAAAAAACCATGCAAAATGGCTGCATAGTGGAATAGTAGTTACTTTCCTACTTTGCTATAAATACCCACAATATGGAGGCTCATAATACACGAAAAAGTTTTCACAAAACACTGCATTCATTTCCTATATGTATATAGGGATGGCAACGGGGGGGTTCGGGACGGGTTTTATGCTCCCCCACCCCCATACCCGAACTTTTGAATACTCCTCGCCCCGCTTCATGGGGAAATATTTTCCACCCCGCCCCCCCGCCCCGTCAGAGAATGAGTTACCCGCCCGCCCCGTTTCCCAATTCAGCCCCTTCTTGGAGTCCCCGCCGCCCCGCCCCGCCCGAATTTACGCCCGTTTCCCCGAATCCTGAAGCAAATTATAGTGAAATTATGTGATGTATATGTGTAAATGTGTAAATGTGTAATGTGTTTTTTTTTTTTTTCCTAATTTGAAAGGTTAGGAGTATTTAGATATTGAGAAATGAGAATAAAATTAAAATAGAATATTATTATATATATAATTATAACGGGTACCCGTGGGACGGGTTCGAAGGTCGTACTCGTGGAGCAGGTTCGGGGGCCTATACCCGCGGGTATATATTATACCCCGCCCCACCCCCATCCCGTCACGGGTAGCAATTTTATCCCCGCCCGCCCGCCCCGGTCAAACTCCTCAGATTTTGACCCGCTCGGATCGGGTTGGGACGGAATCCGGGTAACGGGTAGTTTTGCCATCCTATAGAAGGAGAATACGGGACACAAGAAAGTTCGTTCTTCGCTTTGATTGTAGAAATTTGCTTTGAGCGAAGGCTGACGACTGTATTGTATCTTGAAAGACGATTCATGGTGATGTAGAAGACCGTAATGTAGCAATAATATCGTCTTAAGGATAGCCGCTACGCCGCTTCTCGGTCTTAGTTTTCTATTCTAATTTCCTCTCAATTCGTACATTTAATTATCTTAGTATATCCGAGTTGCATGTCTGTGATGTATCTGTTCAATTTTTGCATACTGTTGTAAATTAACAGAGTGAGAGGAGCAACAAATATCAGTATAATAGATAGTACAAAAATATTCTCAAACCTCAAAAACAATAACTCAAACATTAGGCTAGAAACAATTGAATTTGTCTAATGTAATACAGTACATCTCAAAGGTGTAACTGATATAAAAAAAAACTAAATATCTCATTTTCTACGAGAACCCAAAGTCAACACTAAACTAAATCAGCAATGCGTGATTTAAGTCCACACACCAACATTTTAGTAGATAAGACCAGTATACTAACCACATAACTCTTAATCTGAAAGATTTGTAATAAGCCCATTTAAATTATGCTTGAAAAACGTCATATTACCCCACAAATGTCTGTAGGAGTTGTTTTGTAGATGAAGGAAAACAGGGGTCCAATTAAAGTGATACAAATATAGGCACCCAATCTTAGTGATTATGCCTACCAACAAAGTATATGGTGAGGGGCAAAATATAAAACAGATAACTCAGGTTAGTCCTACTAGACGCCAGATTTTATCATGCAACGGTCGTTTGTGTCAAGTGTCTCTCATTTTCTTTTTTTTTTTTTTCTTCATATAATACATTTTTATCGTGTAAGAAATTAGAAATAAATGATCATAATGTATGTCATTTGATACAACATTCATTCATAAAACGGTTGTATTATAAAATATTCCTCTACCCGAAAGAAAGAGAATAAATAAAGGGTCAGCTTGGCTGCCTTTGCTTGGCAAGTGCCCATCAAACGCCATTAAGTGTTGGGCCACCCTCAGCTAGGTATTCACATTATCATATGGAACAACGTTTTAGAACTCAGATTTGAAGACATTATTCGAGTAATAATAGATCAAATAATTTTTCAGGTTTATAATTTTTATTTAATCTAGAATGATTAATATTCATTATCCAACAAATATTACATCTTAAAATGTTTTTCCTCTCTCTTTTTTAATCGATAATGATTAATACAAATTTATTAAAATCATTATTTATCAACATCATATCTTATAATGATTTCTCTTACTCTTTCAACGTAGGATATTACATGATCTCTTCACTGTGGCTCGACACAAGTGTTGTAGGAGGCTGGGAGGTAATTGCATCCGTTCTTTTTAATAAAATTTTATTTTATAGTCTTAAATATATCTTTTTGTTTTTATAAATCACAATTGATAGAGAAACGCACTGAAATCTCTATAAGTTGTGTCTTTGACTATGAGAAATGGTCAATTTTTGTGGTGGCCTTACGAGAGATGCAGCCATCTCTATTGGCATCCCTATTAGGCTGCGACTTAGGGTCCTCTAATAATCCACACTAATTTCTTCATTTAGTGTAATTTAAAAACCAATCGTTACACCGTAATTGTTTAACGAGTTAAAAAGCCCTCAAACATAATTTTGACCTACAACTCCAATTACACATGGACGACCCTGGATAATCCTTTTTTTCTTCCATTTAATGAAAGTTTGGGTAGGTAAATTTGTTGATCAAATATTGGGTTGATATTTGAGTTGGTTCATCAAGCATGAAGATTAGACATCCATGGCTTTTCAACCTTATCCGAGGCTTTTCACTTTTATTGGCTATTATTATTTATTTAAAATATATATAGTTTAATCAACTAAAAAAAACAGTTCAAATCATTTTATGTATTATTTTAGTTTTATACACAAACTAGTGTATTTGTATCATTCTCGCAACACAACACAATAGGGTATATAATATAATTTTCCAGTAATTCAAGAAGAAAAAAAGTATAATTTTTTTTTTTTTTAAATTGTAAAAACTTTGTGCCAAAATTAAACTAGTATACTACAAAGTTTCGACATGAGAAGTTAAAGTTTTCTAGCCCAAAGTCGTAAGACACACATAATCATCACCCTATAACCGTCACTTTGAATAGCCCATGTTTCATGAATGGAGCCAATTTCGGTTTAAGATGGACTATTCCAACAACAACCCGGTAATGTGGATATGGAGCAAAAATTGTTTTGAAAACCAACCCATCCCTACCCGCATGGTTGGACCAGAGATGAAAAAACCCGCTAACATTTACGGTTTGAGTCATTTGAGTACACACCATTTAAAACTAGATCTTTATAACGAAAGTCAAGAAATTTTCCCGGTTAACACAATGAATCCAATATTACTTAGGTTAAAATACACACCCATTTATAAAAAATGTCATTTCGATTAAACACCATTTAAAACTAGATCTTTATAACGACAAAGTCAAGAGAATTTGACACGGCGGGACACGGCGGACACGGCGGGACACGGGGACACGCAGTTAACGACACGGCGACACGCCGTGACACAATGTTTTTTAATATATATATATTAATATACATATATATATATATATTAAAACGATGTCGGCGGCGTGTCGTTCCCAAAATTCTGAAAGTAATGTCGCGCCAGTGTAATCGTAGGTGTATTACTTAGTGGGTTAGCTTAGTGGGTTAACCGACCAATTCTATTAAACACCGGTTACTATGCATCCTAATTAGCAGTTTTAACTAAATTCATACGTGTCATGTTGATGTATAGTATTTTAGACATACACATATAATAAACATTTTAATGCATGTATAGATACACTCTATTCCATCTGTTATGGTACGACAACTACAAGGTTAAGAAAAGCTAAGGCGCAAAGGGCTTGATTTTTCAAAACAGGTAACAGGCAGGGTAAAGTATGTTTTATAATGTCCACTTTCCTTCTTTCCCGAATTTTCAACCTATTTAAGAATTTATTTCTGAAAAATGTGAAAATCAAAATGCTATTTAATCTTCCATAAAACAATCAATTGCTCAACCGGAATTAATTAAAGTGATATGCTCTTACTTCCCCGGTCATGTCCGTGCAAGATTGCAATGGAAGTTTTAAGTATAGAAACGATGCTGCAACTCATATGCCTCTCACCGAGTCTCCATTGTCTCGTCCCCAAAGATTTATGGAGGATGTAAATTTACGTTTATGTTTTAATAATCTAGTTCGTAATATAGTGTATTTATTATACACAATTTTTTTGATTAAAAAAAGTAATCAAACTCTTATAGTATCTAACTCAAAAACAAAATTGTTACTGTGTCGCCTTGTTTTTTTATTTTTTATTATTATTTTAAACTACTAAACAATGCCCATGTGAACTAAAATTCATTAGAAATTGATAATAAACACACATTCACCCGTGACCTTTAACTTTTACACCTACTTCCCTTCCCTAAACCCTTTTTTCTTTCGAAAGAGGTACTATCTCTCTCTAAAGACTAAAGTACCATTTCTCTGTCCTACATGTTGTACTCTCCCCTTGGGAATTTCAATATTTGAAACTCTTGAAGGATTCCCTACTCTTTGTCCTTCCCCATCGTCCCATTCGTTTTACCTCATTTACCCTTCATTTTATTATAAGAATTGTTCTATCAATTTTTATTATTTTTTTTTACCTAATTTTACTTATGTTGTATGTTACCACCGAGTAACACACTTTATTTACCAATATTCAAGGCGGAAATGGGATTTAAACTTGGGTGGGTAATTAATATACTATAGTTAAATCGGGTGAAATTTGGATTAGGGATATTTTATGGATCAAACGGGACTACATAGAATTTTTAGTGTAACATTTTTTTTTTCGGGTGGGCTTAGCCCCCCTTAGTCTACACATAGGTACGCCCTTGCCAATATTGTTTTTATAAGAATATGGTTGAGCCTCAACCCAAAAGCTTTTTCAGTCCCATCAAGTTCCGTGAATAATGTAAATACATGGTTATTAATCAGTGGCCGACTTTTTGTCTATATACATTTTTTTTTTAATGTAAAAAGATGTCGTAGTTTTATTTAATTTAGTTTTGGTTGTAAAAAAAAAACGGGCAATATATTATATATATATATATATATATATATATATATATATATGTTACACCTTAAAATTTGGGTCTGGAAACGCTAAATGAGTCATTAATGATCCGGTCAACTGCTTAGACCGCCGTTCTCGATTCGTCTAAAAAAAAATCCGAATTGACAAGAACTTTATGTCTCACGTTTATGTGGAAATTGATGAAGATGATAATCCATCGGCAAGTTTGAGTTCACAGGATAATAATCCTCTTTCAAACTATCCACCAACCGCCGATAGATTCATGTCAAGCAACAAGAAAAATTGCAAATTCAAACAGCAAGATAAAGGGGATGAAAAGCCTTATCTTGTTATAGCAGCAGCAGTCGGACACCATGAAGCAAGCAAGAAGAAGCAGCAGCCGACAGGACTCTTTTGATTTAGGGTTAGGGTTTAGAATAAATTCCCAATTATACCCTATATCTATTTTTATGTTCAAAATATTTAAATTATTTATTCCTGATTTTAAGGCTGCGTATGTGCTATAAATACAGCAGGCCTAACATTGTATTGGACACGCATTGGTGAAATACAGTATATCTCTTCTTAAAATTTCTTTATGGTAGCAGAGCCTTTATAATTGTGTTTAGCTTTTTCTCAACCAAAATCATGGCCAAAGAATCAGCTCTCACAATTCAGCAATTTCACCAATGTTCCAGTTTAATATCCATCAAACTAAATCTAAACAATTTCTTGCTGTGGCGATCACAAGTTGCTCCTTTGATCAAGAGTCTTGGTGTATACGATCACCTTGTATCATCCACCAAACCTGAAGAGAAGATCAAGGAAGCAGACAAGGAAGAAGTTGACAATCCAGATTATTCAATCTGGGCTGTCAATGATGGTTTACTGGTCTCCTGGCTGTTGGGCACTATGAAGGAGGAAGTGGTAAGCATGATCTATGAAGAAGATGCTACAGCACATCAAATCTGGACAGCACTTGCAGATCAGCTCTTGCCACACACAGCCGAGAAGGAAGGTAACCTTAAAAACCTATTGATGGGGTTGAAAAAAGGCAGCAAATCTGTTGATGAATATCTAAAGGAGTTCAAGTCTATTTGTGACAATTTGGCTGCTATTAAGAAGCTTGTGTCAGATCTAGACAAAGTTTTTCAATTCTGTCATGGTTTGGGTAATGATTATATGAACTTTAGAACTGCCATGCTTACAAAGGCACCATATCCATCTTTTGGCCAACTAATCACATCTTTGCAAGGCTATCAGCAGACTATTAAGGCTCAGCAGGTAGAGCAAAAACAGGTGATTGATCAACAACAGGCCTACTTCTCCCAAAGAGGTAGAGGTAGAGGTGGACGAGGAGGCAGAGGATCCTTTAATTCCAGAGGAAGAGGATTTACACCAGCAGGCAGAGGAGCAGATACAGGACCAAAGCAACCTGATCAGAATGGACAAAAGGTTGCACCAAGGCAAGGTCAACAGGCAAACAGTGCTCCTGACAAGCCAACTTGTCAAATCTGTGGCAAGATCAATCATACAGCACTTGAATGCTGGCACAGGTTTGATTATGCTTATCAATCAGAGGAGGTACCTAAGGCATTGGCAGCCATGAATCTGAGTGAAGAGCATGACCCCTTCTATGCAGATTCTGGTGCTACTGCACATATGACTAATGATGCAGGTAAACTCTATACAAAAAGGAATATGTTGGTACTGATAAGATTTTTATAGGTGATGGAAAGGGACTAGACATAACACACACTGGTGATGCACTTGTGGGAAACTTAAAACTTAAGGATGTACTAGTTGTGCCATCACTTACTAAGAATCTGATGTCTGTAGGAAAATATGCTTCAGATAATGACTGTGTCTTTGAGTTTACTAACTCTGGTTTTATCATTAAGGACAAAAATCTGCAGATCATAGCCAAGGGGCATAAGAAGGGCAGGCTGTATGCTGTGGATGAGGAGTTGGAAAGAGCTTTAAGTGCAGTGAAGGCAGGGAAAGCTTCTTCAACAATTTGGCATGAGAGACTTGGTCACCCCCATACAAAACTAGTTTCTACTTTAAATAAAAACTCCCTTATTAGTGTTGATTCTTGGATTGAACAGCCTAGAATTTGTTCTAGCTGTCAAATGGGAAAGAGTTGCAAGATTCCTTTTGGTAAAAGTAATAAAAGAACTGAATTTCCTTTGGAGAAGGTGCATTGTGATTTATGGGGACCTGCCCCTGTGTCCTCTAATCAAGGATATAGATATTATGTCGTTTTTATTGATGATTATTCAAGATTTACTTGGTTATATCCACTGAAGAAGAAATCAGAATTTTTTGAATGCTTTAAGAAATTTCAAAAATTGTCAGAAAATCAACTTAATAAAAAAATCAAGACATTTCAGTGTGATGGTGGGGGTGAGTTTAAATTAACCGTTTTTTTGGAACATTTAACTGAATGTGGAATACAGCTACAGGTGTCCTGCCCTCATACACCAGAGCAAAATGGAGTGGCTGAACGTAAACATAGACACATAGTTGAAACAGGCCTCACTATGATGTTTCATGCAAATGTACCCCAACACTTGTGGGTTGAAGCATTTTTGACAGCTGTTTATCTTATAAACAAACTGCCATCTTCAAGTTTAAGGTTTGAAACCCCCTATTTCAGGTTGTGTAAAACACATCCCAGTTATGAGGGGTTAAGGGTTTTTGGATGCCAGTGCTTTCCTACTTTAAGACATTATGGTCAATCTAAGTTTGCAAAAAGGAGTGTGCCTTGTGTATTTCTTGGCTATAGTCCCTTACACAAAGGGTATAGGTGTTTGGATTTACAAACAAAAAGAGTCTATTTGTCCAGACATGTTGTATTTAATGAGTCTGTGTTTCCTTTCAAACCTATAACCTTACATGCTGCAGGAACAGAAACTGAGTTGGTAGACTATCCTTCATCTGATGAATGGATAAAGGCAAACAGAAATGTCACTATTTCAGAAGAAACTACAGATACACAAGTTGGTCCAACATTGCTGTCTGATTGTTGTACAGAAACAAATCAGGCAAATGACTCTCCAAACCAAGGACAAAATGAAGAGCCTGCTGAGGCATCCATTGACAATACTGAACCAGACAGAACAGAGGATAATGCAGACAGTGATACAGATACTTCTGGGACTGAATCAGAGGAAAGTAACTCAAATGCAGGTTATATGACACCAGTACAACATCCAAGACCTGTAAGAGACAGGAGACTTCCTACCTACCTACAGGATTATGCATTGGATGCCACACATGAAGACATTGTACCAGAACCAAAGACAGTTAAAACAGCACTAAAGCATCCACAATGGTTGCAGGCAATGCATGAGGAATTGTGACTCTACAAGCAAACAATACATGGATCTTGGTGCCTGGACCTACTAATGCAAATGTGGTAGGATCAAAATGGGTTTATAGAGTCAAAACTAAGGAGGATGGCGGCTTGGAAAGATACAAGGCTAGGACTAGTGGCACAAGGCTTCACTCAAAGAACTGGTGTAGATTATGAAGAGACATTCATCAGGTCATTAAACCTACAACAATTAGGTTGGTTGTGGCTTACTTGATAACCTATGGTTGGACCTGAAAGCAATTTGGATGTCAAGAACGCATTTCTTCATGGGCATCTCAAGGAGGTGGTTTATATGGAACAACCACCAGGGTTTGTAGATTCTGGAAAACCTGATCATGTCTGTCTATTGCAAAGGTCTCTGTATGGTTTGAAACAAGCCCCTGGGGCTTGGTTTGACCGGCTGTCTCAATGCTTACTGCAACTTAATTTTGTTTGTAGTAAGGCTGATTCATCAATGTTTGTTCTCCATGATCAGGATATCTGTGTTATTCTACTCATCTATGTTGATGACATTATTGTAGCAGGAAATAACTTGGCTTTTATATCAGGTCTTATTGATCAGCTTGGCCAGGAATTCTCCATTAAAGACTTAGGCAATTTGAGCTATTTTCTAGGAGTTGAAGTTAAACAGACAGATGTTGGGGTGGTGCTTACACAACAGAAATATGCTCAGTCTCTCCTGACTAAAACTCAGATGCTTACATGCAGTGCCATTGCTACACCTACAGCCCTTAAAGTCCAGGCAAAAGCTACTGATTCTGAACTTTTTGATCCATTTACTTACAGAAGCATAGTAGGGGCTCTTCAATATCTTACCTTTACAAGGCCAGATATTACATATGCAGTCAACAAGGTGTGTCAACACTTTGCCAATCCAACAGTGGGCAATTTTAAAGAAGTTAAACGAATTTTGAGGTTTGTTCAAGGAAGTGCTAAACATGGATTGCACTATCTAAGGCAGAGTACTCCAACTCTTTGTGCCTTTAGTGATGCAGATTGGGCAGGGTGTCCTATCACCAGACGTAGCACAAGTGGTTTTTGTGTGTTCCTTGGGGCAAATTGCATCTCTTGGAGTGCCAAGAAACAGCCAACAGTGGCCAGGTCAAGTTCTGAAGTAGAATATCGCTCCATGGCTTCTGCAACTGCAGAACTTGTATGGATTGTTCATCTCCTAAAAGATATTGGTGTTAAGTTGACCAGACCACCACATTTGCTGTGTGACAATTTAAGTGCGCTACATATGACTGTGAACCCTATGTTTCATTCCAGGTCAAAACATTTCGAAATCGATTATCATTTTGTTCGTGAAAAAGTTGATGTTCGTCAATTGGTTACTCGGTTTGTTCCGTCAATTAAACAACTTGCAGATATTTTTACGAAACCTTTGCCTAAACAACGGTTTCCGGATATTGCTACCAATCTGCGTGTAACTCCTGTTACCCACGCCAGATTGAGGGGGGATGATGAAGATGATAATCCATCGGCAAGTTTGAGTTCACAGGATAATAATCCTCTTTCAAACTATCCACCAACCGCCGATAGATTCATGTCAAGCAACAAGAAAAATTGCAAATTCAAACAGCAAGATAAAGGGGATGAATGAAGCCTTATCTTGTTATAGCAGCAGCAGTCGGACACCATGAAGCAAGCAAGAAGAAGCAGCAGCCGACAGGACTCTTTTGATTTAGGGTTAGGGTTTAGAATAAATTCCCAATTATACCCTATATCTATTTTTATGTTCAAAATATTTAAATTATTTATTCCTGATTTTAAGGCTGCGTATGTGCTATAAATACAGCAGACCTAACATTGTATTGGACACGCATTGGTGAAATACAATATATCTCTTCTTAAAATTTCTTTAGAAATGAGCATGTTATTACTTTAAAACTCACTCTCTTTTTTTTTTTTTGTCTTCTTTTCAAGAAGTATATAGAAAAACTCACTTGAACGGTTGAACCATAGAAAATTAAACAGGCAATTGGATTTTATGAGTAATTTGGTTAAGCATATATACCGACAAAAACGTCATAGCTAAATACGCAAAAGTGGTAAACTGAATATACTACTAATTATAATGACCCGCCCTAGCTACAATTTCAAAGGTTGGATTTAAATTAAACGACCAAATAGCTACCAGGTAAATTGATCTAGTTTATATGCCTACAAACAAGAGAAACTTGAAAATTTGAACCCGAAAAGAATAATGTTTGTGTGATCTGCATTGAAAAGATAACATTTCAACGAAAAACATTTCGCAACGAATCAGTAAAAAAAAATTCATTTCAAAAATACTTTTCAAATATATTATATATATTTCAGAAATATTTTTTGCAATCTCTTTCTTTTGGGACTTAAATTTTCAAGTTTCTCTACAAATAACCGTCTAAAACCAAAGTCTACTCACATAGTCACAGTATGGCTGTATGTGCCTAAACGGTGGGAACTTCTTATGTACTATCTCCATATGCACCGATCGAAACTGTGTGGCTCCGATCAACTCACGGGTCACATCGAGATATATTCTCTCACCACACAAGAAATTCCCTTAAACGGTAATCCTAAGCCAAAAAAAAAAAAAAAAAAGATTCCAGGGTCCTTGATTATGTGAAACTATGATATACAACTAATTTTTGAATTGTGAAAATAGTAATAGTATTTATTGGATTTTTTTAATTGAATATGAATATAAATTTAATTAGGGTTTTTTATTATTATAAAATAAGTAAAACATAAAAATTACCTAAAATACAACATGAAACTAACAAAACAGTGATCCTTAAATAATGAATTTTAAAGGTTCTAGACTGTGACATTGTCAGCTAATTCTGGGTGCAATTGTACATTATATATCTACCGTGTTGCAACTATTCACTTCATCAACAATTTTATGGTGATTTCTTTTTTAAGGGTATTTTCTTTTTCTTTTTTCTTTTTCTTTTCATTTTTATTTTTTTAGGGTGATGGTTCACCATGTTACCCCACTTTTATCAATTCGTTATATGAAGAAAAAGAAAATGAAAAAAATGAAGAAGAAGAGGTTTCATGTGGAGAAGAAGCAGCATGATTTGTTTAGGTGCAGAAGGAGTCAAAAGCATGGCTATATGGATGGATGGAACTGGACACTCATTGATCCGTATCTACTTTTTTTTTTTTTTTTTTTTTTTTTTCCTCCTCTTTGCTTGGAAGGCATGCTCTTGTACTCAACTTTTATAATCATGACACCCATCTGAATCAAGTAGGGGAAATTTAATGGTATTTTCTTTTATATATACGGGTGTGATTTGGGCCTTGCACCGTAAGGTCCTGATAAGACCCTCGATATAGAAACATTGTTTGCAAGTAAACATTAAAACATAAGTCATAAAACTTGAGAAATAGTTTCATCTGATTTTATTCGTTCTCAATAGCCTGGGATGGAAACCCCTTGGGCCAGTACCGTCCAGAAGTGCTCTACATAAGCGAGCGGAACGAGTTCTAAGCAAATGAGTGGAATACTTTACGCGAGGTTCGCAGCGCAGTGAGCGAGCTTGGGGGTTGGAATCTTTGGATTTCCTATCTATTTGTTCCCGGCATTTTTTTCATAAATAAACCGGGAAAAGTCTTGGGAACAATAATCAGTATCTTGGCTAATACATTTTTTTTTTTTTCTTTAAGGAAATATCCAACTTTATTTATCAGAGTGGAAAGTCCACAGCCAAAGTACAAATTTGTTCATGAAGCTAAAAAACCAGCAAAGAAGAAATAGTAACTATATAGACTCTAATACATTTTAGATATGACTTAACCACGATATTGTTTTATTTTTCTCACAGATTTTAGAATAGAACACATGCATGGTCTTAGTTTGGTAAAGCTTAAAAGTTGTTTACAACATAGTTTCTGCGTTTTCCGGTTTTTTGTTGGCTTTTTGGGCTACAGTTTTAGGATGTTTCTTACAGTAATCTTATGCAACTATCTGTTTTGGAAATTGAAAGGGAGCATTGCGAGGAACAAAAAACGTAGACTCTTTATTATTATAAAAATTATAAATACAATATATTCACTTTATAAATATAGACAGCTTATATCGGCACCACAAATTTACTTTCGGAACACTTTAAATTACTTTTGACACTACAAGAATATTTTTAATATTTCTTTTACTACAACCACCACAAAAATAATAACACAATTACTTATTATATCACAATTTTTAAAAATACAATTGAGTCCTCCAAAATGGAACAATTTAATTCACACATTCTTCTCTTTCACCCAAAAAGAACTACCATCTCCTCCTCCTTCTCCTCACCTTCTACCCCTAATTATCTTCCACCTCATTCTTACCAAAACTGCCGCCGCCGGTTTCATCTCCTCCAACCACCAAACCCTGCTCCTCTTTCACCCAAGCCACATACCAAGCCACATACCAAGCCGCCATCGTCTTTTTCCCCCCGCCCCCTCTCGCCACAGCTGAAATTCCCCCCATCCCCACAGCTGAATTAATCCCCTTCCACCCTTCCCCGTCGTCATCCCTCCCCCATTGTCTGAAACCCCACCTCAAACCCGATAGTAACTCAGCTCTCCCCGTCGCCATCCCTCTCGCATTGATTTTTTTTTTTTTTTTGGTTGCTACAGATTCACAAAAATATGTGTTGATTTCATGTATTAAGGGTGGAGATGTAGTGTTTAAAAGATGATGGGTTTGGTGGAGATGGTGGTTGTAGGTTGCTTTTTTATTTTTCAATTTCTCCGGCGGCGTGGTGGCTCCCCGTTCAAAGTCGCGGTCGCGGTGACCAACTCGGAGACCACTGATCGGTATCGTTTCGGGCGAGACGAGTTTTCTACTGGATAAAATGCTTAATTTTTTTTTAAAAAAAACTCAAAAAATACAAAAGAATACAAACAACTAAACACAACATCAAAATGTTTATAAAAAAAAAATCACCAATGTTATATTATTTTAGTAAATACAATACAAATCAGATCCATTTCCTTTACATCTTTATCCTCCATTCTTCTCCCTCTTCTCCTCCCCATGTCTCTCTCTATTTTTCTGCTCATTTACGTTCTTCTTTTCCAATCAAATAATATAATATATATTCATTTTTTTTTTTTTTTTAGATAACTTATATATTCATATTTATACACCCCAAATATACTTTCAAAATCTCATCACAAAGAAAATATGACCGACAGAGTTTACCCTTCAGGCAAGCCAAACGGCACTGCTCCTCCGAAATCCACCCTCAACAACCACCCACCGCCTCAGTTTCCGCCGCCTAAGTCCCATCTCTTCAACAACGCCAACCGCCACCCTTACCGCCCAAACCCAACTCCCCGTGCTCAATGCAATAATCGCCGGTGTACCTGCCGCCGCTGCTTCTGCCGGTGCTGTTTCTGGTCAATTCTTATATTCCTTATCATTCTCCCGTTATCATTCTCCTGATCATTGTTAAATTTTTTGTTTCACTGGACTGGGCCGGATGAACAGTAAAAAAAAAAAGAAGAAGAAGAGCCAATAAAAAAACACTTGTCAAATTTATTTTTGCTTGGTATTTTTTTGGACACGTGTAGGGAAGGGGTCGGCACCCTTCATTCTTCTAAGATAGTATGATGATATATCATTATATATATGAAAGCAACGGAGTTTTGCAACCGCTGTGTACACGTCGATTGTTTCCTGAATTAAATGCCGTTTGGGCTTTGCTTTTAATTAGCCCAGTCAAAAAATATAGGTCCAGCAGATAAGCCCTGCTAATAATTTTGGAGGATAGTTTCGGTAGTAGCATACTACCCATATTGTTTTTGTTAGGGTTTCAATTCCTATCTCTTATCAATAGTTGATGGATCGGCAGCGGCTGCTCCCTTCTCCTTCTCTGTGGTCGCTTCTCCTTCTCTACCACAAAAGCAACTTCTTTTTGGCGTTTTCAGGCGGATTGGTCGAGACTACATGACGTTTTCCTCTGCTCCTATAGCTAAAGACGTGTGTGAGACCATTCCGATTCGACAAGAAGAGGTCGTCTCTATAGCTTCTCGTCGCAGTTCGAAGATACTTCATGGATTACCTTTCCAATTCGAATGACAGATAAGACGTTCATACTCTCTCATTTCTTTATTTTCATCCATTTCTTCGATGTCTTGTGCAGGCCATCCCTCCTGTTGTGCAAGCATCCCTTGGACACTGTACTTGGGTTACAGTGCTGTGCAAAAAATTAAGGGATTTGTGGCATGGGGCAATTTGATATTTTTGCTTATGAAAATTTAGATTCATATTGAGACTAACATGTTTACTTCATACACATTAAGCTGCCTTTATCCAGGTTGTTGAAGGTGAAATACCAATTGTAGCATCAAACGGGTAAGCTTATTATTCATTTGCTTGAAATGTTATTAAACCATCACTGATACGCTTTTGTGTTCTCTTCATTCTTTATATGGCAGAAATTGAGGCCTATTCTGACTTGATTCAGCAGTTCGTGTGTTGAATTTGAAAGCATTACGCAACATTCGTGTTGAGGTATGCGGTTTTTGTTTTATCTTCTAGGCCTGGTTTTTATCTTGTTAGAATATCTCTGTCTTCAGTATATCTATGTGAGAAGTTCTCAGATTTAGTTTCTGTATTTATTTAAAAGCTGTCGTGTGAGATTACATTCACCCCAGAAGCGGATGGGTCAGTTTGTTGTTTTTAGCTCATACATACCATGTGCCTATAACTTTTAACCTTCATCATGTCTGTGTTCATCTGTTTCTGCGGCACATGATATATAGTTGAATTGTTCTGCGAGCCAGCTTTTTGCCGCGGGGAGTTTGTTTATAGTAATTAATCTAAGGTCGGGTAAGGGTTGCTTTATCAATGAAGCAGCAAAATAGGCTCACGGATTGGAAAAGTCCATGGTCTTGAAGCTTAGCAGCACATTGATGTTATTGTAAATGGATACTTCCATTATCTTTTTGTTAGCTTGCCATTTATCTTTTGCTATTTTTATTAGAAACTGTGTGACAGATGTTTGTTTTGCAACAAGAGGATATACGGAATTATATAGACAGCTCAATAAAGCAGGGTATCCATCTTTCAGATTTTCGCAAAGAACAGATTGGTGGTGATTCTATGGGATTTCTTATTGGTATTCCATTTAGACTGTCCTATTATTGGAGTGTCTCGATTAACATCCTGAATATCAAATGGCAGTTTAATATTCGATTCAATTTTGTAGGTGTTGTTTGTATTCATGCCTTATAAGTTCACTATAGCTTTTACAGAAAAAAAAACAACAAAACAAAATTTCACCGCAGTTTATGGTTGGTAAAAATTTCACGTAGCTGTAACATTTTTCTAGCTCTACCACCAAAGTTCAAATCTTTTCCAAAAAGATTTCCAGCTCCTCTTTCTTTAACAACAAGGTCTTCCTCAGATGATTTTATTTAAGTAATTGAAGAAAAATAAAGAATCTTGGGCTCTTCAACCACTGTTAACCACTGTCTTGGGTTTGATGTTGGGCTCTGATGTTAATTCTGGTTTGTGTTCGTTCTCCACCCCAAAATCTGCTGGGACAAATGATATCATTGGTTGAGGTTCACAAAGAAGTTGGGTTGAGGTTCTAAAAACCCTAAAATCAGATGTTCTCCATTTCTATTTTTAACATCTAATTCCCGTTTCTATACACCTTAGTCCATTGTACCTATTTTTATATTTTATGTACTACTTTGACAGTTGAATCTTAATGATTGTGATTGGGTTTTTTTAACCATTGCTGATACGGTTGAAGGACTTGCTTTCATGCCAGAATTAGGAATTCTATCTGCGTCACGTGATGGGTATCTTTTCATCCATCTGTTTATATATTTCTCATGTTCTGATGTTTTTCGATTGAAATTATACATATAAGTGGTTGTTGAAGCATAAGTTACATTTTCCTTAAAACTTGTGAAAAGTCGAGAATGCTATTTAAAACGGGATGGATGGAACGTGTATATGTGTGTTATGTATTTTATTTTAGTTTTATATTGGTTTGTCGACCTTTTAATGCTGACCTTTTTTGCATCACAGTGTTGCTACCACCTCTTACTGTGGATAACACTATAGATGTACCAATAGAAGTTGCTACACTTAGTACGATGAGAATAAAATAATACTTTCACATTACCCAAAATAACGATTTCTTGCTCACGAGTCTTTAATCTTCCAGATTGTAATATGCCTTTTGCTTGTATCATTTCTTATGTTGGGTAAGCAATACATTATCTTCAGAATGCATTTTGTTTATCTGTACCAAATCATTATTCTACATCCTTAATGAATACCATTCGCCAGTATGATCAACCTTTGCATGGGTACATGGCTATGATGAACTGGAGGTATATAATGTATTTAAGGACATATTTTCCTTCCATGTTTCATGGAAAACTTGATTTTCATTGATTTAACCACCTTCTTATGTTAAGTCTTACTTTAAAAGCTTAAAAGCTAGATCTACTTGTGAGCATGTGCTTTTCAGTAACATGGTTGTTCTTTATCAAATTTTGGTGGTGGTCACTTGTCTATTGGTAACTCTTGATTTGAGGAAATTAATTGTTGTATGTTTCTGGAACTGGCACCAGAGGCAAGAAATTATTTTTGTTATATCCAGGTTTATAAATAACAGATACGTCAATGAGGATCTTGCAATTGTTCTAATGTTCGAAATGATACAAGAATCTGCTCCTGCGACATTTCTGATGACAAACATGTGAGAGTTGATCTTGTTTTCTAATATACTTTGTATTTATTCTTAGGTAGAAATGAGAATATTATGATCTGCATATGAACAGCACTTTGAGGAAACAGCGTGCCGCCGAATAAATTCTCTTTAGGGTTTGTGTCCCCTGATGCTTGACAGCAGAGCATAAATCTATGTGTTGAATCACTTATCACATTTTACCTTGCACATGTTTACAGCCATACTGCTACATGAGTTTCTCTCGCCTTTCTTATCATAGTGTTTCATTTTGTTTCCATCTGCTTCATGCTCACATTCTCTTCTCAAGGTTCTGTTTTTAATATTTCTATTGTATTTGCACTGTCTTTTTAGTTGGATAGTTTGCATTCAAACTTTTGAGCTCTTAAACTCTGTTGAATCGGCCATCTGAAAGTTCAACCTGATGAATGTGTGACTTGGCTGATTCATATCTTGTTGAACACTTGATCTTGGATAAACCTGCTGCTGCTGATGCAAGCATAATCTGACCTTGCTAAACCTGCTGCTAAATATCTGTTGTTCTTATGCATCTGTATTCTGAGTATCAGTCTTGTGGTTGGCTGAATTATGTGCTGCATTAAGCTGAAAGTGTTTACCCTGTAATAAACTATAAACTGTGTTAGTTAGACCTTGTTTAGAGCTGCTGATAAGTTTGTGATCAAGTTTGCAATACACTTTTGATAATCAAATAAGAGAACTTTCTAACTTGATTATCAAACTTGCATTGCTACTGATTGTTCAGCTGTGAGATATAGCTCTGATAGATATCCGTGTATTTAGTGGTGAAATCATAGTTCATTCCTGTTGTAATCTGTTTTGTAATGCTGAACCTGAACTTGCACTTGGTCAGTTGTGTATTCAAATCTTTCTGTAATAGAGTACTTGCTATACCCTTTGAATATTAGTATAAGCTGTAATCCTTCTATACCTTGCTGGTTTTGTACAACTTGGACCTAATTTGTTTCTGTATCAGTACATTGTTCAGCATCAATATTTGGGCTTTGTTGTATCTGAATACATATCCTCTGTTTGAACATACTTTTCATATAGAGTATTTTCTATTTTCAGAATATAATATTTCTTTACCTTCATCAGTTGCAATCAACATGTATCTTGTCATAAGCACTCTAGGGCCGCATTGCCGTGCATTGCACGGCATGCCCCACTAGTATATATATATAAAAGTTGGAGTCTAACCCAAATAGATCTTCATTTCGATCAATGCTTATATTTCAATGGTTAAGTTTACGAATGACTATATCGATCTAACATCTTTTTATCGAAAGAAGCCGATGTTAGTGGATTATTGAACTTCACACCTCAAGTCACAGACAATGTTAATTATCAACATCAATGTTAAATCACTATTTTTTTATAAGGATCTCTTTGTCAAATAAACTCCACTCTAATAAGTTATATATGTAATGATCTTTGATACTTAAAGGCCTTATCAATGATAATGGGACAATGGTCAGGTGCTTTTTTCTTTAGGGTAGTACGGATGGCGCACATATATAGGAACCACCGGAAGTCATGGAAGCAATTTTGTAAAATTAAATCTGAAGGTTGAATGGGCTTTTGCGACATAGAATATTTTAATATAACTCTCTTGGTTAAGCATGCTTGGATTAATATTAAAGAACCCCCGATGATATAGCTGTTGAAGGCAAAATGTTTTAAATCAAAAGATTTCTTGAGTGACACTCTTTCTTCATCCCATTCAACGATTTGGAGAAGTACGTGGCAAGGGAGGGATATGCTTATATATATATGGACTCCGGTGGAGACCGGAGAGTCCTAAAAGGAGGAAAGATCAACATTCTAAATGACTCTTGGATTCCATCTTTCCCCTCTTTCTGGGGTCATCATGCAAATCTGGACATAATTATAGGAGAAACGGTCGATCAACCCTCTTACTAATCTGTTTGGTCGTCTTTGGAAAACATATGTTATTCGAAATGTGTTGAATGCCTTGGAAGCGGATAAGATCTTATACTTATATCTGTCTCCTCATGGAAAATATGATATTATTATATGACATTTATCAAATAATGGCGTTTATTGAGCCAAAACGGGTTAGCATTTGTCACGATACATCATACCTGAATCATCTGAAGTCGCATCTAGTTCTATATTTTCAAAGCTTTTTGGAAGAATATTTGGGGCTTAAAACCCGTATCCCCCACTTCATTTGAAAAATAATTCATAATGCTATGTGGGTCTTGCTTCACGAGGATTAAGGATGGCACTTCTGAAGTTTGCAATAATTCGAAAGAGACTATATGTCATTGTTTGTTTGAATTCCCTATTCCTAACGTTGTTTTGAATATATTCTTAGGAGTGCACTTTGGCGAAACTTCTTCGGGTGGTCTCTTTTAGTGATTTTTTTTGTTTGGTCCCCTCCTCCTCCAAATGGATCGGGATCTCTCTTTGTGCCATCCTCTCTCTTTGTATGTTCTTTGTAAAGCGCGAAAGCAGCGTCGTTTGCCAAAGCAAAGCGGCTGCCGTGTATTTTATATTTTTATTTTTTATTTTTTTATTTTTTTTTTAAGGTCGGAACCGAACGGCGTCGTTTCGGACCGAAACGACGCCGTTTTGCTTCACAGCCCTTCACGGCTCGGCCTCTTAATTCACAGCACACGACCTCTTAATTCACAGCAGACGACCTCAACCCCCTCCAAATGTTGTGTTAAATTTAACGAGGGTGATGGGGGCACCGGCAATTCAACCGAAAGCATCCCCCGAAATTCAATCATGAGGCTCATTTTTTTTTTTTATTCTTAATCATTATGGATGGTATGGATCATATTTATGTATATTTTCTGTGTCTATTTACTTTTTCCTAAATTTAATGTGGATATAAATTTTCAGGGCAATTATGTTGTTGTACGTGGGTGGCATAGTCCGCAATCATAAAGGTGATATCCTTCAATATTACTCAAGGAAGTTGGAAGGGGGATCTGAGGGAAAAGTCATTGCTATCTATCATTCGATTTTTCACACCATGACTTTCTTTATTCATACCATGCGATTTTTCACACCATGACTTAGGGTTTTTCTAACAGCGTATTTGAAACCGACTCTCTTACTTTCTGCCGATAGCTTAACTCAGACTTGGAATATCTTTCACGTGTAGGCAATATTCTAGTGGTAACACTCCCGTTCATTTGTTAGCTAGAGTTGTGTTAAACTCGTGATAGTGTTTATTGGGGGTATTCTCCAGCTACTTGTGTAACTCTACCCGGCATGACATACATTGTATAAAAAAAATGGTTTGTTCTTCTAAAAAAATCTTTTTTTACGTCCCTGTGTCCCCCCCCCATTCGGTGACGTGGGGACGAAAGAGGTAAAGAGAGGGATGGAGTTTCTCTCGCTTTTGGCATAGCGGGCCCCGGTGGGAGGCTCGCACGACGGGCTATTAGCTCGGTGGTAGAGCGTGCCCTCGATAATTGCGTCGTTGTGCTCTGGATCGTGAGGGCTCTCGGTGCGCATGGATAGTTCAATGCTTCATCGGCCACCGACGCGAGATGTGGATAATCCAAGGCACATTAGCATGGCGTACTCTAGGCTTTAGATGGCATTTTCATATGTCGTGAAGATGTTGTTTTACATGGTAATCCAGATAATCTATTATTATTATAATTACTCATTTCATAACTAGCTTTTTGTTTCAGTCACTTTGAATTTCTATAAGTTGTATTTGTCTTTTTGTATTTTTCACGTTTGATTTTAATTTTATTATCAAGAGTACGTGGGATTCGAACTCGTGAGTTCAAAATCATAAACTATCTGCTTGAAAATGAATAAATATATTTATGAAAAGCGGTGGTTGCCTATACTTTGGAGCTGTAAATTGACCTCAAAGGCTCAAACTCATAACCTATCTATCTTTAGGTTAATCTATATTCAATTTTTTTTTTTTAGGGGAATCTATATTCAATTCAATGGGAGAAAAAGGTGGGAGGAAACGAATAATTTGTTTTTCTTTAATATATATGTATTTCATTATTTGAGAAACCGTACTCTGTTGTCACTCTTTTGGCTTTGAAATCGTAAAAGGTAAGAGCGGGAATGTGAGAAAGTGGAAACATCTAACTTCACCTACTCTTTTTTTTTTATATTTTTTTTTAAGGGGTAAAAGGTGCTTGTTTTATTACTCAACTTCACCTACTTTTTCCAACACATAAAAATAATAAAATAATAATAATATCCAGCTACTATAGATTACAATGTTGAACGCAAAATTTCTTCCCCGATTAATAAGAGCATTAGCATCAAAGTCCCTATTCAAAAAATTACTATTAAAACATATATATCCTTACTTTACAGCAATAAAATTCAGAGTATTCTAAATCATCATCCCTATCTCAATCTTTACACCATTAAATATCCATTCTTTATCTATAAACAACATATTTTAAATTAATTTTTGTGAGAAAGAGAGAAAAAATGAATGAAAAATATGTAGGGTGAGCTACAGTACCACCCTACATTTGGGGTGACACTGTTCAATGTCCCTATTGTAGGGAAAGGATAAGTAGGCTGATGAATTGTATTTTTGGTTGTATCCCTACATTTTAACCATGTTGTGGAGATAAAAAATGATGTAAGGACTTTGATGCTAACGCTCTAAAAACTAATTCAATTTCGCAATATGAGTTTTTTTTTTTTGTTGGTATAATTCATATTAATTAGATCAAAATAAACATTAATTTTTATACTTGTCTCAAAATCTAAGTTATTTTGAATGTTTTCATACGGATTAATAAGTTAATGAGTGTCATAAACTTTAAAGAGAAATATATATAGGATTGAGGAGTTGAAGATCTTGTTTGTTTTGGGTTGAGTTTTTTTTAGTTTTTTATATATCACATCACCAATCATTTCTTACAATTTTCTCAACGATCAATTCATCAACTACAAATAAAAAAATATTAAATCATCTCTCATCATTTTACTTTATCTACTTTATTACCTTTTTTAATATTATTTTATTCATTAAACTATCTTATTTCAATTTCTCTCACCACTCATTTATTTATCTATATAGATTTCAAAAAAAACATTTTAACTTTCTAATCATTACTTCAATCATTCTTATCTATTTTATTATCCACTAGTATATAAAAAACCTCAAAAAGAACTTCAACCCAAAACAAACGGAGTTGAAGATAATGTTACTCCAATCCTTGAGCAAGGATTCTCTCAAGTGAAAAAAATCAATTAAGCTAAAATGTAAGTGTTTTTAGACATCATCACTTAATGACTTAGTATTAAAAGAAAAAATCTACAGTTAAATCGTATTCAAATTGTGATTGTGAGGTTAGGTCACTTCTTTTTGATAAATCACATGATATTCTTCTCATTTATGAGGATCTCGGGTCAATTTTACAAGAAAAATATATAAAATATAGTATGTATCCATCGATTTGAATGTATATACAATACAATGATACCTATATATATAAGCATAGAATTGAATGCATGTACTTAACCTTATATAAATGTATTATATAATTCATATGTAGACAAACTAATTAAGCATAGATTCCTTATAGTATATGGTTTAGTAGAAATAAGGCATTACTAATTTTAGTTAAATAGGAACATGATGATGACCCCTCTTATCGCATGAAATGGGATAAGGTCACATCACCCAAGAAAGTTGGAAATTAAGGATAAAAAAAATAAAAAAATAAAAAAACAAAAAAAAAACTCTAAGAAGGATAGGGTACTCACTCATAACAAGAAAGAACAATGGGCGGCCAAATATTTTAAACTGAAATTGATTTTAATGAGGAGCGCGCTAACTTGAGAAATCATTGAAGTCAAATTAATTAAGCAATTAAGCATATTGAACAATGGGCGGCCAAATATTTTAAACTGAAATCTATTTCTACAGCATTTCATCAATATCCCTTTGTTAGAACATTTGCATCGAATCCTCTTAACGAATCTAGTTTACAGAATCTTTATCCACCGTGAAATGCATCAGGTTTTCTATTTTACCTAAAGCGGTACATATTAAGAGGAACTTTACAGAATATGAAGAAATGCTGCAGATAGCAAGAATTTTACCGAATCTGTATATTATAGTAGGAAAAATAGAGTATTTACTGCAATGTTATTTTTCATAAATATGAATGTTGAAAACTTGAAAAAACAATTTAAATAATTTATATATTATCTACCGTAAGTGCTTTTATAACGTTTTTGGTGGAGATATAAATCTTTCGAGTATGGGGGTTATGAATATATTAGGAATAATAAATTAATTAATCAGCCAAGCACATGAGGACTTTATTGATTATAAGATACATATCCACACAAAATTTAAGATGTTTAAATAATGGTTTGGGAAAAACAAGTCACATGATGCTAAAATGATTTTTTCGTCACAATCAATCTACTTCTGCATAAAAAAATTCGTCTCAATAAATACTTGCAGTTTATTGAGGTATTGACACGTAATATGCATGTCTGCCCTATGTAATTAATATTGATGAGATGATGATGAAAAGAGAGTTGGGGGGAGTTCAATGCGGGGAAATTTTTAGGTAGCGTGTCACTCACGCAGAGAAGACATCTTACGCAAGACAACCGTAATCAGGCGCGGATCAGATTGTAGAAATGTTTGTGTGGTGTGTAGTTACGATCCGTGGGCTACGATTGTCTTGCGTAGTAAGATGCACTCGTGAGTGCAGACACACTACCTAAAAATTTCCCTTCAATGCGTAGGCAACCACTGTACTTAATTATTCCCAGTATGTGGAAATGTTGAAAGCTTAAGGATATTTAATTATTCCCATTGAAAACGAATATCAATAACAAGCTCTAATACTTCATCTCTTCCAAAATAAATAAATCAGTTGTTACAAAAATTTGTTTGAAAATAACTGAGGCAAAATATTATTTAAAGCACCATTTATTGTTAATTTTTCTACTTTAACCTTATTTAATATTCCCTCCGTCTCGCAATATAGGTCCGTTTAGATTTTTGGTTTTGTCCCACAATATAAGGTCTTTTCACATCAATTCAATATTAAATGCATTTTTTTTTTACTTTCACACTAAACAATGCAATATTATTAGTCAATGTCATAAAACAATATAATATTTTGTCTTGAAATATTTAAAAAAATAACTCATTTATAACATTTCTTAAACTGTGTGAAATTGCCAAAATGCCTTATATTATGAGACGGAGGGAGTACTAGGTAAGAAGTTAATAAAAAACGTATTAATTGTATCATAGAGAATTTTTATTCATTGTATCCTTAAAGTCATAGCATTAAATCATATTTTTAATAAGCGTGTTTTTGGTAACTGACTCAGATATTTCGGAACGGAAGGAGTATTTGTGAGAATAAATAATAACAAAGCTCACTAACATGACATTAATCCAATGATAATTACTGCAACTTTTAACTCATAGTGATTAATCCAGTGACATTAATCCGGAAATAAAAGCTGTAGTAAAACTTGAATAGTTCCTTTTTATCATAGAAATATCTTCCATGTAAAAACGTAAAAAAATAATAATCATGTTATGGTACCTACCCTTTTTTTTGTGTGTGCTTATCTTGGGCCATACTGTTGTGGTATAGTTTTAAGGAGTTTGTTAAAATCAGCAAGCTAGTGACATTATCACTCATGCACAATAAATGATAAAATGATGTTACGTAATCGATCATCATATATATCAATTGATCATGATATAGACTAATGATTAATTATTAATATAAAATTATAATTGTGTCACTCGTTATGACTGAATGATTGTGCCAGCAATATTACTCTTGTTATAGACACTACATTTAATCTATTTTCATATCTTAAACCGGGTGACACCACACAATCCTACAGAAATCTACTAAGACGCAATACTTTTTGATGACACCGCCTTTTTAATTAACATTCCTACTTTTATACCGTGTTTACCCAACCATGTCATCGCGCCAACGTAAATAATTACAATATGATTCATTGACTTATTGTACAAATTAACCTATAACCCAAATAAAAAATAAAAAAATAAAAATCCTAGCCACCAATGCAAAAACCCTATCCTTTTGCACCAACGTGATGCTCCTGTTACATTCAATCCAACCTGCGTCGGACTTACACTTATGATGATGCGGAATAACGCATGGAGTGATATATCGGCGCCTCTTGCATATCTAAGGGTGAATCAGATAGAACATGCAATGTAGGAAAGAGGATGTCTTTGGATAAAAGGTGATACTTTTAGTGTTTAATGGTGAGTCGAGGATGATCTTGGATCGCTTACGATATCTGTCTCGAAAATCCAGGAATCAGCCCCACGTAGTTCCTGGATAGAGGTATTTATAGGCACAAGCCTTCCTTCTGCCCTAAATTAAGGGCGGTTTGGTCTATTGACAAATATAACCTTTGCTTCTGGTCCAAGTTATTCTTCGGATATCGGACCAACGCGTCAACTAATATCGAATCGACATGAGAGCCTCGAGGTAGAACCCTTTGCCCAGATAATACGATCTGAGGGCTGTCAGGGCTGTCGGGATAACTCATAATCGACTCGACGTGTATAATACACCTGGATTCTCCCCCCATTCCAGCTGGACCACTCAAGCAATCCCACGTGGAGAGATCATATATCGTATCGTCATAAGCCCCCCAGATCTGAAAGAAGCCTTCTCTGCATGCTGAAGTCGGATCTGAAGATTTGAAAACCATAATCGATACGAGGCTTTGTTTTGGCGGGATTCTGGTTATTTCCCTGACCGTAGTAGGTGACCCTAGGCTGACGTCATACTGTGCCAGAATTTAATGGGCGCAGGAAACGAAACGTTTTCATTGGTTTATGTATGATCCTTACCCTTAATAAACGCAATTTTTCCCTTATAACTGCCCAAAGTCTGTCCCTTCAAATCATTTAGAGGATTTACAAGAATATAAGAGCCCACGCCGGTGAAGACTTTTTACCCCCCACTCTTCTTGTCTAAAACGAAAACCACAAGTAAGCTTTAAACTTCTTCAGTCTTTTTTTTTTATTTCTTTATTTTCTTTGCTTTTTCTACTCCCATGTCTGTGAGTGAGAGCGATTCCCAAAATCTAGAAGATATCGTGGAAGTGGAAAATGAATCGCAAGAGAGGACGGTTTCTGAACAACTTGATATATCCGTCCAGAATCTTGCCGGAGAAGAAGAAGAGGAGGAGGAAGGAGGGGAAGAAGAATCAACTTCTCGACGCTCAACAAAACATCAAACCAGAATGAAGGGTCAGGGGCCTTATGGGTGTATGTCTGCCCTTACTAAGGAGAAAATCAAGGCTTTATGCCAAAGATTCGAGATTCCATACTCCTCCAACAATATGCAAGTCCCTCAGGGCCAATATCAATTTGCTTGTGATCCTCCCCCCGATTTCTGCACCATATATGAGGCACAGTTAAAGGAAGGGTTGAGATATCCCTTCGATCCGTGTCTTATCGAGGTGCTCCGGCACTACCGAATATGCGTCACGCAATTGGCTCCGAACGGCATTAGGAGCCTCATGGGTTTTGTCCTAGCGTGTCGAGTGGCAAAGGTCGAGTTTACTGTCCGCCTATTTCGGCAATATTATATGATTCAAGGGTTGCAGGACGCGGGGTGGTATACCTTCCAGAAGCGTCCGCTGGTCCCTGACTTTGTGCGGAAAGCCATATCGTCTCATGGGGATTGGAAACCTAATTTTTTCTTTATCCGACACGGTCTCGGTGACCTCGATGTACACACTTGGCACAAAAGACCTAAGAAATGGCATGACAGGCTTGATTCTGATCCTCCTGCGGCGTGCGGAAGGCTCGAGCAAGTTCATCCCGATATTGCGACTCAGAACTTGCACCCTCTATACGCTTATGCCGACCTCGAGACGGCAGGCCCAGGTGCTTATATGGAACTTGATGAAGAAGTCCGGGTTTTGTGTAGGATTTTCATTAATTCTATCGAATTGCTACACTTCTTTCTGCTTTATTTATTTCAATCTCGATTATGTACTGACATTGACCTTCATCATTGCAGTGGAATATTTTTCGGAGATGGAGTCGTCTACTCAGATGCCGTACCCAAAAAAGACGGATCCTAAAAAGATTCAAGAATTGGTAGGGATCAGGTCGAAAAAGACTGTATCCGGCTCGATAGTTTCTGGGGGTCAAAGGACTCCCGCTCGACCTCCTACCCCCGCGTCGACATCCGACACTCTGAGGGGCTTACCTGACGATGCCTTGGTTGGAGAGCCACGAGGGGATGGTAACGCTTCGAGGAAGCGTCTCAAGATCACCGAGCCGAGACATGGTACTGGAAAGGAGGCTCGGAACCTTGCTCCCCCGAAGCCACACACTGTCGACATGATTCCAGAAACTTCCCTTTCCGAGTTGGAGGCCATGGCCTCTGGCGAATTAAACAAATATTTTTCCAAGTCTATCCGAGCTGTAAGTCTTCTTCTTAAAACTTAGAAATTATATTTGGCCCGGACTCAAGTTAACGGAAATCTTTTTGCAGGCTCGACTTGCCGCCGAGGTGGCAATAAATAGAATGGAGTCCCCATCTGCTGTCTTGGCGGAAAAAGAAGAGACCATAAAGAAGCAGACGGTGAAAATCGAGAAGCTGGAGGCCAATGTGAGGAAGCTAGATGGTCGACGCTTGACTCTCGAAGCTGATCTCGAAGCTTCTCGATTCAATGTGTCAAAGGCTGAGAAGCAGTTAGCTGAGAGAGATGCGGAGTTGACTAAGATAAAGTCAGAGCTCGATGCGACCAAGACCGAATTGACTGCGACTATCAGTTGCCGAGACGACCTTCAGATTGAGGTCGACAGTTTTACATCTCGTGTGGAAACAGTGAAGAATGATTATCTGGCTTCTTAAGAGTTCAAAAATGAGATGATGCTATTGATGACTCAGGCGATGAAGGGAGGTTTCACAAATGCTCTGAATGAAGTGAAGGCTGTCTTTCCAGAATTCGAAGTGTCCAGCATCGGAAAGGCGCATCTATATGATGTGGAGGTTATCCCTCGATATGGCCGATATTTCGACGACCTCCGATCCGGTGTCTCTTTATATGAGAAATACGTGGTTCCTGCTTTGAACCAAGAAGGTGAGGAGGATGTCGATACTGACCCCAATGCCTCCGATTCGATCCCCCCAACGTCTGAGTGTTCTGTTGAATAACTTTGAACAATATCCATTCGATTTGGTTGTAATAACTTTAGTTCGACTTGGTTGTACTTTTGAACTTTTATTTTCGTCTTTAATTTGATATCGACTTTCGATCTCTGCTTTATTTTGGTCCTTGTTTTGCCTTGTACACTATTATTATATTTGACTAGGGTGTAGTCTTTGACTTAATTCCTTTATCGTTTTTCAGGGGTAGTCCTTTAGACTTAATTCCCCTTGGTCTACGAGGTGTGGTCCTTTGGACTTATTTCCTCTATAGCCCCCTAAGTGCAGCATGAGTACATAACTCTTGGTACACTTGTATGCGAATCGACCTATCCATGTACTACCATATCGGCTTGACTTGGCCTTTGATCGGAGCTCGATTCGAATTGATGGTTCCTTACTCGACTGTCACACATCGTGGTGCTTATGATCTAGTCGAATAAGACATCCTTCACGGTGTCTTCCAACTGTCTTGCATCGTGGCTTTTGACAAGTTGGGAGTGATTTAAGCGCTGTCAATGACTTTGGCTTTTTCACTATTTCGTTGCGTCCTCATTATATCAATGGGTACTTGTTGAGGTTGATTTTCATATCAGCTTTTCAAAGTAATCAATAGCTTAAAAAAGAAAAATGGGCTAAGAAATAGTCAACATTTGGGTTCAAGCGGTCGTGTCGACCCATTACAAACATCGAAAATTAAAAAACGACATCAAAACTTTAAACATAATATTTCCTTAAGTTTGTTGCATGCCATGTCCTCAGTACTGTGCTGCCATCTGCCCTGCCTAGCTGATACGCCCCTTTGGAATGAACTTTTAAGATCTTATAAGGGCCTTCCCAATTCGGCTCGAGCTTGCCTATTGGGCCCTGCCTGCTTGCTTCATTTTTTCTTAATACGAGGTCGCCAACTTGGAAATATTTATACTTTACCCTGGCATTGTAGTATTGAGAAATCTTTCTCTTATAATTAGCCACTCGATGCGCCGCAACGTCCCTCCTCTCTTCGACACCGTCTTTTGCTAGCCGTAGATCAACTCCGTTTGTTTCTACATTATAAGCCAAAACTCGAGGTGAAGCCAATCCGATTTCTGCCGGTATTACCGCTTCACATCCATAAGCCATTGCAAAAGGAGTTTCTTGTGTAGCCGCATTGGGCGCTGTTCGATAGGACCATAAGATGCTGGGAAGCTGTGCAGCCCAGTCTCGACCCTCATCTTCCAATCGTTTCTTCAAACCGAACTTCAGTTGCCTGTTGGTCTGTTCGACTTGGCCATTCGATTGTGGTCGAGCTATTGATGTTGTTCTATGCTCGATCTTATACTCTTTGAGCCAGTCCTGCACTTTTTCATCCAAAAACTGAGTACCATTATCTGAGACTAGATATTTTGGAACTCCAAACCTGCATAAAATGTTTTCCCAGAGAAATTTCTTAATTGTTGAAGCCCTGATGTCAGCAAGGGCTTTAGCCTCAACCCACTTGGTAAAGTAATCAACAGCGACCACTACAAACTTGAGGCTTCCGGGAGCTCGAGGTAAGGGACCTACTATATCGACTCCCCATTCATCGAAAGGCCACACCGACTCGATGACATTCATCTCCTGGGCCTATTGGTGAGTCACCACATCGTGAACTTGGCATGCTCTACACTTCGTAACTACTTGTTCGGATGGTTTTGCATCTTTAAACAAAAACAATTTATAAACCCTAACCTACATGCAAAACTAACTCCTAACCGACCGAATATCGGGTAATTGCTAGTAAAGCGGGATAAGTAAGGGGTCGATCCACAGGGAATTGGGATGTTGAATCTAATCTTATTAATTCCTTTCAATTGTTACTTACGAAAACAAATAAACGAAAGAACAAACATAAAAACACATAGAAAAATAAACCTAAGCTAAGAATAATAAAAACGACCTAAACTAAAGATACATGGGATTAAACATTACACAAACTAAGTGATTTCAATCCAAGTTCATCTCATGATTTTAATTCAATATTGTGGTTTCACCTTTACACGAGATACGAACTCCTAATTCCTTAGTGAATCCGTTTCTCAAGCTATGAATTCCTAATCTCTTAGTGAATCCAATTATTGATCTCTCCTCTCTCGAATGTTGAGACCAATTTCATACAAAACGAAGGTGTAGATTCAAGTTAACTCTCGTATTTTAGAATCTAGCAACCTAGATAATTAACCAATTAATTTGTCACGAATTAGCGATTAAAGATCCTATCTTTCTATGGTGATCTAGCCTAACAATGATTCTCATCAACGTTAGACAACAATTAGCAACCAATCTCTCGATCTAGTCACACAATAGCATCATAAATCATAGAAAGATACAAAACGAATCAAAGATCATAAGAATAAACAAAGGATTGAATAAATTAAAAGATAAACTCACATAGTTTGGTACAATGGATGATCTCCATGAATCAACAAACGAATAAAAAAAAGCATCATAATCTAACCCGGATCACCCGAGCACAAGGCTCGGGTGATCGGCCTTGGAACCCTCAGAAGTGCGGCTGCTGAGTAGTATTTGGTGTATGAAGAATTTTTTGATGTCTTTTAGGGTTGGGGCGCAGCTGCTTTTATAGAGTTTTAAGTCGGCCAGGGCTAAGTCGGCGGACGGACGCCCGTCTGGTCTTCCTGGACGCCCGTCCAGGAAACGATCTGTCAATCCTGAATCCGAATTACCCCTCTGGACGCCAGTTCAACATTCTGGACGCCCGTTCATCAAATATCTCATGACTCTGAATCCAAATCTTCAGCCTGGACGCCCGTCTGACATAGTGGACGCCAGTTCAGCTGGATCAACACTTGATTTCTTTCCTTATATCCTTTATTCTTCCATAAATCTGAATGATTCCTTTCCACTCGAATTTATCTCTTTAAAAATCATCTTTCCATCAACAATGTGTATATACAATGTAGGAAAAACATACCAAAGCGTAACGATATTTCAAAATAATATAAAATCACAATTTAAGTACATAATTCGTTACGTTTTGCAATTTAACTATTAAAAACACCATTTGCTCAATATTTCAATATAAAGCTCGATTTCTATGAAAAACATCCACATATGGGGGAAATTGATATAAAACATATCGTTAAAAACACTATAAATTCACCCTAAACACTACTTCATTCGCGTCTTTTTTCATGGATGGCCAGAAGTATCCTGCTAGTTTACACTTTCTTGCTAGCATTCGTGCTCCACAATGATTTCCACACACCCCCCTGTGTATTTCTTCAAGAAGATAGGCCCCTTCCTCTTCGGATGCACATCGTAACCAGGGTGCTACGAAAGATTTCCTGTAAAGAACATAATCGAACAGGGCGTACCTGGAAGATTGCAATCGAATTTTTCTCGCTTGAGATTTGTCTGAGGGTAGGATCCCATCTTTCAAGTATAACGCTATTGGATCCATCCACGTCGATCCCTGGGTAACCGGCTGTACATCTACCTCATTGTAGCTTCTCTCCGACAACATTTCAACAAGGACCTTCTTTCTTGATTTAAAATTCGATGCGAGTTTTGATAGTGCATCGGCACGTTTATTCTCGCTACGAGGCACATGATCGATATGGACTGTTTTGAATTTCGACATTAACCCTTGTACCACTTTCAGATAATTCTTCATCGCCTCTTCTTTTGCTTCGTAATTGCCTCGTATATGACTTACCACGAGTTGCGAGTCACTATACACCAGGAGATTCTCGACTCCCAGTTTCATCGCCAACTTCAACCCTGTAATCATGGCTTCATATTCTGCTTCGTTATTGGTGGCTTTAAATTCAAACCGTAGTGCGTAGGGAAACTCCTCTCCTTTCGGACTAACCAGCAATAAGCCCGCTCCTGCCCCCTCCTTGCTAGATGCCCCATCCACATGGATCGTCCATAGCTCCTCTGGTGACTGTTTTTCTTGTTCTAAGTGGATTGATAATCCCTCTGCAAGGAAGTCTGCCAGAGATTGGCCTTTCACTGCAGTTCGAGGCAGGAACTCGATGTCGTATTCAGCTAACTCGACAACCCATTTGGCTAGTCGTCCCGATGTCTCGGGCTTGGCTCTGTGACTACAGCGATGGGGTGCGCTTGGAAATAATGTTTCAACTTTCTCGACGCGTGGACTAGACCCAGAGCTAGCTTCTCTGTGGGTGAATACCTGGTCTCTGCTCCTTGCAATGCTTTGCTCACAAAATAAACGGGCGTCTGTCCCTGACTTCCCTCTCGGACCAACACCGCGCTCACCGCCTCTTCACAGATAGCGAGGTACACAAATAATTTTTCCCCTTCTCTAGGTGATGACAGTGTGGGTAGGTCAGATAAATAACTCTTTAGATCCTCAAATGCTTTTTGACATTTTTCGTCCCATTGGAAAGGACTTGTCTTCTTCAAAACCTTAAAGAATGGGAGGGCTCTCTGAGCGGATACCGAGAGAAAACGGTTGAGAGCTGCCATTCGACCCGTTAAACGCTGTACTTCCTTCACATTACAAGGTGCGGGCATAATCCGTAGGATATCGATTTTGTCCGGATTGGCTCTAATCCCATCCTTTGATATCATGTACCCCAAAAATTTCCCGGATTGGACTCCAAAAGTGCATTTCTTCGGGTTGAGTTTCATATTTGTAGATCGGAGCACCTCAAAAACTTCTCTGGTGTCGACGAGGAATTGTTCGAGGGACTTGCTTTTAATCAACAGATCATCCACATAAACTTCCATATTACGACCTATGAGCCTCTCAAAAATCTTGTTCACCGCCCTTTGGTAAGTGGCTCCAGCATTCTTCAAGCCAAACGGCATCGTCACGAAGCAAAAGGTTCCGAAGTCTGTTACAAATGCTGTCTTGTCAGAATCCTGGGGATCCATGAGGATCTGATAATAACCCCTGTAGGCATCTAAAAATCCAAAGACCTCGAAGCCTAATGTCGAGTCGACTAACTGGTCGATTTTTGGAAGTGGATATGAATCTTTCGGGCATGCTTTGTTCAGATCTGTGAAGTCAACACACATTCTCCAGCTTCCATCAGGCTTTTTTTACCAAAACCGGATTGGCTAACCAATCCGGGTAAACCACCTCTTTTAAAATTCCAGCCACTAACAACTTTTCAACCTCTTTCTTGACCGCCTCCTTCCTTTCCGGAGCGAGGTTTCTCTTCTTTTGTCTGACCGGCTTCTTCTTTGGATCGACGTTGAGTCGATGTATTGAAATATCGGGTGACAGTCCTGGCATGTCGTCAGCCTTCCAAGCAAAAACATCTCGAAACTCTCTCAGCAGATCAACCAAGGCTTGCATGTCGGGGTGTGGTATCCACTTCCCGATCTGGACCCCTTGGCTATTTTCTTCCTTCCAAACCAAAACTTCTTCTGTCGGATCTACAGAGATCCAGATTTTATCTTCCTCTTCCTCGGGAATCAATTCTTCGACCAAAACTTGCCCGACGCTTTTTCCCTTGATTGTAACCATGTTACAGCTCCTTGCAACTTCTACATCCCCCCTCACCTCCTGTGTGCCATTCCAAGTGAGGAATTTCATGCTGTTGTGGAAGGTGGAAACCACAGCTCTCAGATCGTACAATACGGGTCGACCCAATATCGCGTTATATCCCGATGGCCGATGGGGCCTTGACTACGACATAGGTCATTTCCATTGTCCGTCCTTTTTCACCATCTCCCACTGTGGTTAATAATTTAATCGACCCGACAGGGTGGATAGCCTGTCCTGTGAAACCAAACAACGGAGTAGCCAAAGGAATAATATCTTCATCTTTCAATTTCATGGCCTTGAAAGCTGAGTAATAGAGGATATTAACGGCACTGCCGCTGTCGACACAGACTCTCTTTATCAGCCCCCGACTTATGACCGCTTCTATTACCAAACCTTCGCTGTGGCTGTGAGAGCTAGGAACATAGTCCTTGGGTCCGTAACCCACCTCCGTTGTAAACTTAAACTTCTTCGTTTCCCTCGATCCGTTATCTGGGCGTTGACTGGATCGGGGTCGATCTAACTCGGTATCCGCCACAATCGTGTTCACACCGTATCCGATGCGGTTATCCCCATAGGGATCCCGGTTATGCTCATCTCTTCGATCATCCCTCCGGTCATCCCTTCTCACAGGTTCGGGTGACCTTTCTCTACGCCTCTGGTTTTCGCGGTTCGGGGATCGACCTCGATCTCTTCGTCCATTATAATTTTTCCTTTTATACTCTCGACGGCCCTTGGGGTCGTCCTTTTCTGACCTGTCAACCACTTCATCCAACAGCCCGTCTTAGATACACGCATCAATGTCTCTTTTCAGATCAAAGCATTCCTCCGTATCATGCCCCACATCTTTGTGATACTTGATGAGAGAAAAATACACCCACTAAAATATTGGTCCCCGGCAACGGCGCCAATTTTTTTGATGAGCGAAAAATTCACCCACTAAAAATACATTTATAAAGACTCGCAACTATTGGTAAACTAACTCTCTAACTGGCAGAGTACCAGGTCGATTGCTAGGATAGCTACAGGAGTACGAGGTCGTCCCAAGAGAAATGTGGTTGTGAGTACCAAAGCGAACGTGATTCTTAGTCTAAGCGATCAAAGTTTTAAGTGGAGTGTTTATACTAATGCGAAAAATAAATTTTAACTAACGAGATTAACTAGGTGATTAAAAAGCATAGCCGAGCCATGATCCAACAAAGTTATCTCCCCACGGGAAAAACTTGATAAGGAGTGTGTTTTATCCGATTCGGTTCATATGATATTCACGGAGTCAACTCTTTATTCTTGCGTTAAGATCTCGAACAGCCTCACTTAACCCCCACACTAGGTTTATTAACCTCCCTTTGAGGGCTAACTCGCCTAACATGGTTGACCGGAATAAAAGCCGTTGAAAAACCTCACAAAAACATAATTTTAACGTATCACTTAGGTTGCCAATCTAACGATTAAGACTATGGTTTAGTGATTTTAAAACATGTTTCGCACATCTCGTAAAAATAAAATTTCACTTAGGCATAGTCCGGATCATCACTTAGATTGTCAATCTAACAATCGGGACTATGATTAGTGATATCCATATCTCACATCTCACCGCAAAATACATTTATAAGCTCGATGTAACCGTGAACAAAGTTGTCAATTTTATTCAAAGTTAGGAAAATGATCAAAACGGGTTTTAAAACATGAGTTTATCATACGAACGTTTAATTACGCGCACACAACTCCCATCTCGCCTCCCGAGGGTCAATTTTACCCGTTTTCACATAATTCGCTATGTTTAGTTTAACTACTCATATTACTTGAAAATAACAACGAAAATAACAAAACGAAAGAAAACAAAACGAAAAAGATAACTACAAATTTATATAGATATACATTATAGATATATATATAGATATATATATAGATATAGATATATATATATAATATAATATATATATATATATATTTATACTAATTGCATAAAATAAAAGAATGCAATAAAAGCGGAAACGAAATTATATTAAAACTATAACTAGTCGGGTTATTACACCGACATTATAACGATATATATATTACATATAGGCCCCTCCATAACATAAATAAAAAAAGAAGAAGGAGAAGAAGAGAAATGGGAGAAGAGAGGCGAAGCTCTCTCGTATCCGAGGCTCCATATATATAGAAAATGTTGAGGCGGATCGATCCGGATTGGTGCCAGATCGATCCGGTGGTGATCAATTCTAGATCCTTCGATTGTTCATTTATTGTAATAAAACTTCTAAAATTAATATCTTGAGTTGTAGACCTCCAAAAATTATGATTCAAACGTCAAAATTAAGCTCTCGGAAAATTCTTCAACTTTCATGAAGGACACTTCTTCAGAAAACGCCTTTTTGATGGGCCATTCCCATTACGTGTCGTTTTGCGACATTTTCCTAATACAAATCAATTAGCCACTTGACCACCATTTGAGTTGTAGAAGTCCGATTGACTTGATTCAAAATCCATTGGAAAGCTTTCTTGAAGATATACAACTTTCATGAAGGATTCTTCTTCAGAAAACGCCGTTTTGATGAGCCATTCGTATGTCGTGTCGTTTTGGGATTTTTACTATTACGAATCGATTAGCCACTTGGTCATAACTTGATTTGTAGACCTCCAATTGACGCGTGATTCAAAATGCGTTGGAAAGCTCTATCAAAGATCTACAACTTTCATTAAGGCCACCTCCTCAGAAAATGCCGTTTTAATGGGCCATTGGTTCGTCGAAGATATAAATCGTTAGTGACACTTACGAACCACCGATCCACTTGACCTTTAAGCTTGTGGCACACTCTTATATCCCCATAAACACCTCTTTTAGGCCTCAAAGCGTGTCGTTACTCGGGATTTTGGTTAACCTATAATTTCGCAATAAACCACCAAAATACCAAACGAACTGACACGACACACACCGTTACTAAACCGGTACAAAAACTATAAAAACACGCTAAAAATACGATATTTTATATAATAACTACTACCAACATATTTAGATGAAACATAGGAATTAATGACTCGAAATGATACAAAAGTGCTCAAAATGATATCAGAAACGGGGTGAAAAGTTATAAAAATAACTGTGAATTTTTCCGTTATCAATACTCACAATATTTGTGGGTATTTTTCCTCTTTTCCGGGTCTTTAGACATTGGCTTGGGTGTTCGGGCGATATTCTTTTTTATCATGATGGCTAGCACTTCCCCCCGAGATCGATTAAGGGGAATGAAGTCTCGATCCTTCATATTTCCTTTTTTTCCAAGTCGATCTGTAATCGGTGCCGTCATTCGATCAAAAACACTTGCTTTCCCTTCGTCACCATGACCCTTTGGCTGACCCTTGGTCTGGCCTCGGGTGTCATTCCTCGAGCTGAGGCCAAGTGAGATGGTGTGCAGGCGCACTGCCTCCTCACCTTGGCAAAATTTATGGACTATGTTCACATATTCGTCCATGCTTTCCGGCATCTTTCTGGATAGCTTATCGTATAGCTTCATGTTTCTAATCCCCGCAACAAAAAAGTTAACTTGAAGCGTCTCATTGAGGTTGTGGACTTTCATAGCTTCTAGGTTAAAACGCTTCATATAATCGATAGTCGACTCATTCCTTTCTTGTTTGATGTTGGTCAAATGGGTAGAACTTAGATGGAACTTCTTGTTCCCGATAAACGCGTCTCGAAACTTCTGCCCCAGTTGCACAAAACCAGAAATTGACCCGGGTCGTAACTTATGGAACCACTCTCGTGCTTGACCCGTCAGTAAAGTATCAAACGCCCGACACTTCATAGCATCGTTCGCATTCCTTAACCTCATCAATGATATATATCGATATAAATGATCCTCGGGATCCGTTGTGCCATCGTACGGGTCCATTTTCGGGGGTTTGAAAGACTCTGGCATCGGGTAATCCTCAATTTCATAGGTGAAAGGCGACTCGAGCCAGTTGATGTCTCGATCCTTTCCAACGATACGATTGAACTCATCTCGTATGCTATCCTCGACCCTCCTTAGAGGCTTCTCCTGCGCAGCCCGTCTCTTGACATTGGTTGCACTGGCTTCTATCTCGCCTTCACACTCTTCCTGCAAATCTACTAGCTTCTTCCCTTTTGCATTTTCTAACTCTTTCTGACCTGTTTGATCTAAGGGATGTTCATCCGGGACATTGTTAAGTCCCTTTTCTACAAACACCGACGCCACGACACGCTTTAAAGCTTCTTCATCCAAGGACGATAGATGATTTGCAACATCCTGTAACTGTGGGGGAAGCTGGGGTCTTTGTACTTGCGCAACTGCGGGCCTACTTCCGGCGGGGTCTTCATCTATCTGGTTCTGTTCCCCTGCCGGATCTAAGTCCGTGTGCTCTCCTGTCTGTATGTTCTTGCTACTTGCCGCTTTCTTTCTTCCAGGCGGTGTCATCGCAATATTTTCTCCAACTCACCGATAGAAAGGCCCTCCTTCTAGCGCCAAATGATGATGCGGAATAATGCACCAATGATGTGTCAAGGCCTCTTGTTATCTAAGGGTGAATCAGATAGAACATGCAATGTAGGAAAGAGGATGTCTTTGGATAGAAGGTGATACTTTTAGTGTTTAATGGCTGAGTCCAAGGATGTATCTTGGATTGCCTACGTATCCTGTCTGAAAATCCAGGAATCAAGCCCCACGTAGTTCCTGGATAGAGGTATTTATTGGCACAAGCCTTCCTTCTGCCCTAAATTAAGGGCGGTTTGGTCTATTGACAAATATAACCTTTGCTTCCGGTCCAAGTTATTCTTCGGATATCGGACCAACGCGTAAACTAATATCGAATCGACATGAGAGCCTCGAGGTAGAACCCTTTGCCCAGATAATACGATCTGAGGGCTGTCGGGATAACGCACAATCGACTCGACGTGTATAATACACCTGGATTCATACTTATATGATCATTGGCTAGATACCGAAAGAATTCAAAATCACAAATTGTAATAAATAAATAAAACAGTGATCTATGTTACTCCAGTTCTAATTTTTCTTGACCCTTCCCTATTCTGATTAAATTCATTAAATATTCGGGCACACGTTGTTTACAAGGTATAAAAAGAACCGGTTATTAAGCCGAATGAGGAAATTATCTAAATGATGTCTAATTACTCATTCAATCAACCCACTTAGATTTGGAAGAAAGGATAGATTTTCATTAATTTGTGATAATGTTCAGTATAATACCAATAGCATCTAACAAACTTGACTCTAGAATCTAGGCTAGATAATATTGGACACATGTCATCTCCACACACTACACAAGTGTCACTACTGGCTTAGTCATCAAGCATCATTAACCTTATCTTCAACAGCCCCCCTCAAACGAAATGGTGTAGTGGCAACATTGAGTTTGCTCCTTGTGAAGGTGAACTGGGAACCTGTTACAGGTTTGGTGAGACAGTCTGCAATTTGTAAAGCTGAAGGAACATGTTATTAGTATATTTTATTTAGTATTTTTTTTCCTGATCTTTTACTGTTTTTTCCTGGACCAAGTATATAAGGTCCCATCCTTTCTTTTTTTAGTAGTTGTAAGAAAACACCAAAATTCAATAAAACTCTTCCCCCGTTTATTTACTTCGAAGAACCCTAATTTTTCTTGCGTTTGATCGAAGTGGATTTAGATCCACTTTCTACATGGTATCAGAGATCGTTTGAGATCCTGGTTGCTCGATTCTCTTATTCCGTTATTCAATTGTTGTTTTTTTTTTCTTCATCGATTGAGATCGCGATGGCTGACCAGAGAGAGATTCGGAATTTGACTGAGACTGAAGCATTGAATCCGTATTATTTGCTTCCAAATGAAAATCCAACGCTTGCTCTTGTAGATACTCCACTGGATGGAAAGAATTACCATTCCTGGAGCGGAGCTATGCGTATGGTATTAAGGATGAAGAACAAGCTAGGGTTTATAGATGGATCCATACCGAAGCCTGTTAGAGATGAAAGGTTAATAGATCGGTGGGAACAATTGAGGAAACCTAAGAAGAGGATTAACTATGTTAAGGCTGAAGACACTTCGATGGGAAGGACATTACAGCAATCAGAGGTTTGCAAATCACAAGGAAACAACTTGGTTTGACAAGTCAGCAGTTAGAGAAATTGACTAGGCTGCTGGATAAGATGAGCTTTGATGACAAAGTAAAGCACACAATCAATCAGGCAATGATTGCAAATTTCAGGCAGACTGATCAATAATTGCAAAGAAAAACTTCTAATCCTTGGATTCTTGATTCAGGAGCAACAGATCATGTTGCTTGCACCATGACAGTCTTTGAACAAGTCAATAAAGTATAGGGTGTTACTGTCAATTTACCTAATGGGGCAGTAGTAACAGTTTCACACATTGGCACAGTTAGAATAAATGATAGGTTAATCCTTCATGGAGTCATGTATGTGCCTAGCTTTCATTGCAACCTCATATCCCTAGGGAAATTGACCAATGATAACAGTTTTTGTGTTATTTTCTTGGATGGGATGTGTTGTATACAGGACAAGAGGCATGGGCAACTGATTGGTGTAGTTGAGAAGATAGATGGTCTTTTTGTTTTGCAAGCTGAGAAGGGTGATAAAGTTGCCAAGCATGATGTCAAAGCTTTCTGTAGTAGTTCCCGCAACACCATATACGTGGCACCAAATTAAGATCTTCTATGTCACTTGAGACTAGGCCACATGTCTCACCAACGCATGAATATAGCTCTACCAGATAGTATATGTTTCATTTGTCCACATGCCAAGATGAAACGTTTACCATTTCCTTTGAGTAGTAGTTCTGTTCATGGATGTTTTGAATTAATACATATGGATATTTGGGGGCCATATAGACAGCCAACTGTGTTTGGGCATAGGTATTTTTTGACTGTGGTAGACGACTTCAGCAGGTACACGTGGGTATTCTTGTTGAAATCAAAGGGAGAGGTTCGAGCTATAATAAAAAGTTTTTGCACTTTTGTGTCCACACAATTCAAGTCTGCTGTGAGAACGATTAGAACAGACAATGGGGAGGAATTTAGGTGGACATAATTTTATGAAGAGCATGGTATTGTGCATCAAGAGAGCTGTGTCTCCACACCACAACAAAACGGTGTGGTTGAGAGAAATCACCAACATATTCTCAACACGGCTAGGGCATTAAAACTACAAGCAAATTTACCTGTCATATATTGGGGACACTGTATATTGCATGCTGTGAAGTTAATAAATCTCACACCCACACCTCTCTTGAACAACTTAACACCTTATGATCAATTGTATGGTAAGACACCTGACCTAGAAGCAGTTAAGGGTATTTGGTTGCTTGGTGTTTGCCTCCACACTAAGTCGAAATCGTAGCATGTTTGATTCTAGAGCACACACATGTGTCAATTTAGGGATGTCGGACACTACAAAAGGGTACATACTCCTTGATTTAGCCACTAGAGACATCTTCATTTCTAGGGATGTCATGTTTCATGAACTGCATTTCCCATTTCATGAGGGTTATTCTGACATCACACCAGACTCACAAATATCTTTTCCAGTAGCTTATGATACTATGGACACAGACTACACCACTGATTATGTTCCTCTCATTGCCACAAATGACACTGTTTTAGAACCTGAACCATATGCTTCTTCTATTAGTATCCCTGCACCACAAACTGATCCACCAGTAATACAAAGACCTACCAGATCTAGAAGGCCACCAGCTCTTTTACATGACTTTGTGTGTGCACAAGTTCATACGCGTTCATCACCTTACACGCTGGACACCGTCTTGAATCATGAACACTTATCTGAGTCACACTCAGCCTTTGTGGCTGCTATAGACAGAATTCTTGAACCACAAACTTTCAATCAAGCAGTGATCAGCCCACAATGGCAAGAAGCTATGGCAAAAGAGATAGAAGCCTTGGATCTCAACCAAACATGGGAGATAGTGGATTTACCCAAGGGCAAGAAACCCATAGGATGCAAATGGGTTTATAGAGTGAAATACAACTCGGACGGAACGGTAGAGAGATACAAGGTACAATCCGCAGTTTACTAGCACTTTCTGCTGCAAAAGGGTGGTTTTTGCATCAACTCGACGTCAACAACGCCTTCCTTCACGGAGATTTAAATGAAGAGGTATATATGAGACCTCCACCCGATTTCAAGACTTCACATCCTCACCAAGTTTGTCGTCTAAAAAAGTCTCTTTACGGCTTGAAACAAGCAAGTCGCCAATGGAATCAAAAGCTTACTGCAGCTCTTCGTGATTTGGGTTACACTCAATCCTCTCATGATCACAGCCTCTTCATTAAAACCTGAAGAGAGTTTGAGAATGTGATACACACAAGAGTAAACTTTAACTTAGTTTATTCATTGAGTAAAAAGATGTATAAATAGATACAATTGAGATAGAGAGACTAGCTAGCTAGCTTGGGCGGCCACTTGAGTATGTAGATGTGGGCGGCAAGCATGCAAAAGTAAAAAGTAAAAGTTATGTCTATGACATAAAGTAAACTAGAGTTTGACATATTAATTGTTTATATGACTCACAATTAATATGTCTTTTACAATTAATTTTACAATTAAATAAGGTGTACAAAATATTATGCACGAAGTCTAAGGCTCAACAATCTGCTTTGAGCACCTGTGAAGCCTCGCAGATCGAGTCTATTGAGTAATATTTCGAGTAATATTTCCACACCCCTCAAACTAGGTGTATATGTTGATGAAGCCAAGTTTGCTACTTAGTCTCTTTGAACATAAGAGGTGGAATAGCCTTGGTAAGAATATCGAAGATTCGATCTGTGAGGAACATCTTGGAGTTGAATAATCTTGGCATCAATCTTCTCCTTGAAAGTGCTGTCAATGTCCACATGCTTGGTTTTATCATGATGGGTGGATCTTACGCCATGCATAAGGCTGAATTATTGTCACAACAGAGTGTGATAGGTTCTTGATACGATTGTTGAAGTTCGATCCAAGACTTTTTAGCCATAGAGCTTCACAAATGCCAAGTACAAGTGCCCTTAGTTCAGCTTCAACACTGCTTCTTGACACAGTAGGTTGTTTCTTGCTCCTCCAAGTAACCAGGTTCCCCCATATATATGAGCAATAGCCTGTGGTAGACCTCACATCAATGTGACATCCACCCAATCAAACATCAGTATAGACCTTGATTGATCTATCAAGAGACTTGGTGAAAGAGCGAGGCCTTGGCCAGGAGTGGATTTTAAATACCTCAGTATCCTATTCACTGCATCCCAATGTTGCTCAGTAGGGCAATGCATGAATTGACTGACCAGACTGACCCCATATGCAATATCAGGTCTTGTGTGAGAAAGGTATATGAGTTTGCCTACAAGCCTTTGATATTGTTCTTTCTCGACAAAGAATGTCACCATGCGATGAAGGTATGGACCTGGGTCTCACGGAGATGAAGAGTTTGCATCCCAAAGATGCCGCTTTTCTTGAGAGTCCAGGATATACTTCCTTTGGGGGACCGAAATGCCATTGGTGGTTCTAGCTACTTCCATACCAAGAAAGTACTTGAGGTAGCCCGGATCTTTAACTTGGAACACCTTTGCCGGTAGAGTCTTCAAGTTACGGATCTCGGTGAGAGTCATCTCCAAGTAAGGATGATATCATCCACATATACAATTAGAATGGACCTCCTCGGTTGGTTGTCTTGACAAACATGGTGTGATCAGAGTTGCATTGATGATATCCAGCAGACTTTAACCACGAGAGTGAGTTTGCCAAACCATGCCCTTGGTGATTGCTTGAGGCCATATAGAGATTTCCTCGGTTTTCACACCTTGCCTTGAGTATGAGGATTGATAAAACCCGGGGGGTGCAGATCATATAAACCTCCTCGGTGAGGTCCCCATTTAGAAAGGCATTTTGATGTCCAATTGGTGAAGAGGCCGAGTCAAGTTGGACGGTAGGGAAATCGAGACCACAGCGGTGTTGAGCTTTGCTCTTGGTGCAAAAGTTTCCTTATAGTCAATGCCATAAGTTTGAGTGAATCCCTTGCTACCAATCGGCTTTATACTTGTCAATTTTACCATCGGCATTGTATTTGATAGTGAATAACCATCTGCAGCCTAATTGTTTTCTTGCCTTTGGGAAGAGTTGTGAGGTCCCAAGTGTGATTATCCAAGAGAGCGGTCATCTCTGCTTTTAACAATGAGCCTTCCACTTATCATTTTGAAGGGCCTCACGAATATTTCTAGGGATAGAGTGATAGTCCAGTCCTGTGTAAACATGGCAAAGACAGGAGACAACCGATCATAAGATAAATAAGTATGAATAGAATGATCGGTGCATGATCTTTTCCCTTTCTCAGAGCAATAGAGTCATCATCTACTTGATGAAGCTGCTTTGAGAGTCGATGGTGGGTCCAGCACGGACTAGAGTTGCCGAGGTTCTTTGAGGTTACAGTTCAAGAGCTCGGGTCGCCAGACTCTGGTCGCCAGATCGCCGAGGTTAGTAATGTGAGTATCTGCGCAGGATTTGAAGATTATGAGTCTGGCGAGGATTAATGGTTTCTTTGAGGAACGGACTTAGTTCAATCTCAATCGAGTTTCCATCGGCTGATTGGCTCAAGAGGTTTCTTTGTAATATGGAGTCCTTTCAAAGAATTTCACATCCATAGAATTGTAAAATTTCTTTTCGTAGGAGAGTAACACTTGTAACCTTTCTGTCTGTGCATATCCAAGGAAAATGCACTTATGAGCTTTAGGATCAAGTTTATACGTGTTGAGCATGGATATAAACAAACACAGTACAACCAAAGATCTTTGGAGGCAATTGGGTAATAAGATGAGAGCGAGAGTGTGTGGTCGGGAAGGGTTTGGAGAGGAGTTTTGAAACCTAACACTCTCTTTGGGAAGTCTGTTGATTAAATATGTAGCGATCAATATAGCTTCACCCCACATGTATTTAGGAACATGTGTAGTGAACATGATTGATCTGGCCATTTCAGCAGAGATGCCTGTTTTTTCTTTCAAACAACCCCATTCTCATTGAGGTGTTTCCACACAACTACCGATATGAACAATTCCTCTGTTTGTCAAGAAGTTACCGAGGTTAGACTCATAGTATTCAGAGCATTATCGGTCTTTAAGATCTTGATCTTAGTATCAAATTGGGTGGAGACCATGTGATAAAATTCTTGGAAGATAGGTCCAACTTGATTTGTCTTTCATTAAAACGACCAAGTGTTTCGGTATGATCATCAATGAAGGTTACAAACCACCTTTTTCTGTTATACTTTTCACTCTTGAGGTCCCCATACATCACCTTTGTGAATTAGGGTGAAAGGGAAGAGGGCAAGTGAGGTAACTTAGCATACACAGATTTGGTGAGTTTAGCAAATTGACAAATATCACATTGAAGATCATTAAGATTACATCCTTTAAACAATTCGAGGATTAAAGACTTTAAATAACCAAAACTTGGATGTCCTAGTCTATAATGCCATAACATGATATTGTCTAGGTTTTGAGTGCAGTGCTTGAGGCGATTCTGTCTTGATCTTTGTCTTCACAGGTTGATCACAAGCTTGATCCGGAGCGAGGTTTAGCTTGCCCAATCACTTCACGAGAAGAAAGATCTGGAATGTACACTCGATTCTTATTAAAAACAACGGTCCAATTCAGATCTTTAGTGAGTTTCTTGTGAGATATAAGGTTACTGATCTAACTTTGGAACAAACAGGACATTCTCGTAGATATATCTCGATTAGTAAGTTTAACCTTCCCAACACCTTTTGCATAAGAGCAGAACCATCGCTAGTCTTAATTTTGTGAATTTGGTTGCATGGCATATATTGGGTAATAAGGTTTTTATTACGGTCATATGGGAAGAAGCCCAGAATCAACAATCAGGTCTCATTATTGAGAGGTGAGTAAAATATACCTATTTTAGCATGAGTGGCCATTTCGGTAGGGGAGCTACCTTCACGATGCCGAGAGCAATAAAGGCTCTAAAGGCGACAAGAACCGAGCATTCAAACCATGTCATTCTCCTCTTCACCGATAAGTTTGCCTTGACTTTCCCTGGTTGGTTTTGAGGTTTTAGAGGGTTAGGTTTGCCATGTAGCTTCCAACAATTGTCCTTGGTGTGATTTGTGCGTTTGCGGTGATCACGTAACGCCTTTCCGCTTTTCTCAAGAGGCTTCCTGTAAGTCTCATTAACCTTCAAGCAGGCAGTACCTTGAGTAGGGTTGTCGGCAGGGGTTCAAAGAAACATCACTTTCCTCCTCGCTTTCCTCATGTTTGACCTCGGCAAACATGGATTTGAGATTTGGAAGAGGTTTAGTAGCAAGAATTCTACCTCGACATCATCAAGAGTAGGATTCGATCCAAGAAGGAATTTGAATACTCTCTTTTCTCGACAATGTCTTTAAAGAGTGCAAACATCTTTAACATCATTCCAGGGTGAGTTTCCAACATATCTAGGTGTTGCCATGCCTTAGATAGTTGATTAAAGTATTGAGTTCTGAGACATATCCCTTGTCTCGCAATTTTGAATCTGAGCTTGAGTTCATAGACTTGGATGTATTGTCCTTTTTGAGTAAAGGTCTCGGCATTGTCCTGCATTTCCTTAAGCGATGTCATACATCATAAAGTTCTCATCGATCTCTTTTGTCATAGACCTCGTGAGGATGGTCATGACTTGGTTATTTTCTACGTATCCCATGCTTCAAACTTGGGGTCGGGCCACAGGGGAGTTTGGAACAGCACAGATATCCCATCTTGCCCTGGCCGGAGATATACATTTTCATGGACCTTGACCATAGCAAGTAATTGTTACCATCAAGTTTATGATTTGTAAAAGAATAGTGTTCGATTATCCCGATCACGAGGCAAATTGTGAGTCTCATGAAGAAGATGAAACCGAGATAATGTTGACATTTTTCCGAAAAGAATCGAGTTTTTGCAAATGGATTTTAGAACTTAGTAAGGCTCTGCTACCATGAAGAGAGTTTGAGAATGTGATACACACAAGAGTAAACTTCAACTTAGTTTATTCATTGAGTAAAAAGATGTATAAATAGATACAATTGAGATAGAGACTAGCTAGCTAGCTTAAGCGGCCACTTGAGTATGTAGATGTGGGCGGCAAGCATGCAAAAGTAAAAAGTAAAAGTTATGTCTATGACATAAAGTAAACTAGAGTTTGACATATTAATTGTTTATATGACTCACAATTAATATGTCTTTTACAATTAATTTTACAATTAAATAAGGTGTACAAAATATTATGCACGAAAAGTCTAAGGCTCAAACAATCTTTGAGCACCTGTGAAGCCCTCAAGATCGAGTCTATTTGAGTAATATTTCTGAGTAATATTTCCACAAAACCTGAGAGGCAAAATTTGTAATAACTTTAGTGTATGTGGATGACATAGTCCTAGCTGGAAATGACATGATGCTGATCAATGAGCTTAAGGCATATCTTCATTCCTTGTTTAAGATTAAAGATTTAGGTGAGCTGAAATTTTTCCTTGGCTTGGAGATTTTCAGGTCTGAAACTGGGCTGATTATATCTCAACGCAAATACGCTCTCAACATTCTGGAGGAATTTGATATGCTGGATTGCAAGCCTGCAAATGTCCCCATGAACTCCAAAACAGCTCTATTTCATGGTGACTCTGATATGCTGCCTAATAACAGCCTATACCGCAACCTAGTAGGGAAGCTCCTGTATCTCACGATCACTCATCCAGACATTTGTTATGTTATACAGCAGCTCAGTCAATTCTTGGATGCACCCGCGGTACATCATTTTCACACAGCAAAGCAGGTACTTCGTTATATCAAAAGTGCACCCGGTAAAGGGTTATTTTATCCAGCAAATAATCCTATCACTCTTTCTGCCTTTGCCGATTCAGATTGGGCCACCTGTAAAGATACTAGGTGTAGCATTACTGGCTATTGTATGTTTATAGGCACTGCTTTAGTTTCCTGGAAATCAAAAAAACAGACCACAGTGTCTCATAGTTCAATGGAGGCCGAGTATCGAGCCTTGGCGTTGGCAACTTGTGAGATTCAATGGCTTTGCTACCTAGCCAATGATTTTAAATGGCCCTTCTCTTCTCCGGTTCATCTACACTGTGATAACTTGAGTGCCATAAACCTTGCACGCAACCCGGTGTTTCATGAACGTACAAAACATATCAAAATCGATTGTCATATCATACATGAAAAAGGTGCAAGATGGTCTTGTGCAACTCGTCCCAGTCTCATCCTTAAATCAGTTAGCGGACATTTTTACGAAACCTTTAGACGGGCCACACTTCCATTCACTGCTAGATCGTTTCAACATGCAAGACGTCTATGGTTCCCCAAGCCCATCTTGAGGGGGGGGGGGGGTATTAGTATATTTTATTTAGTATATTTTTTTTCCTGATCTTTTACTATTTTTTCCTGGACCAAGTATATAAGGTCCCATCCTTTCTTTTTTTAGTAGTTGTAAGAAAACACCAAAATTCAATAAAACTCTTCCCCCGTTTATTTACTTCGAAGAACCCTAATTTTTCTTGCATTTGATCGATGTGGATTTAGATCCACTTTCTACACATGTCTGATAGAGATGTGCTGAGCTAGAACATGGTGTCGAATGAAGTGAACATCTATGTCGATGTGTTTAGTTCTGGAATGAAACACATGATTCTTGGCCAGGGACTCAACACCAATATTATCACAGTGCAATACAGGAACAACAGGCAATTTGATATGCAACTCCTTCAGCAGAGCTTGCAGCCATAGAATTTTAGCTGCTAAATGAGCAAGAGCTCGATATTCACTTTCAGTGCTTGATCAAGCAACCACTGACTGCTTCTTAGATGACCAAGACACCAGAGAGGACCCAATGTACACACAGTAGCCTGAGTCAGACCTTCTATCAAAGGGATTGCACCCCCAGTCTGCATCAGAAAACCCTTGAAGATCTATGTATCCTGTAGCTTTAAAATGAAGGCCATACTGAATGGTACCTTTAACATAATGCAGTAGCCTCTTGAGGGCTTCCCAATGCACATTGGTAGGACAATGCATAAACTGGCTTAGAGTATTAATAGCAAAGGCCAAGTCAGGCCTAGTGAAAGTGAGGTACTGTAAACCTCCCACAACACTTCTATACAGTAGAGCATCTGATTTAGACAGAGGGTTTCCATCATCAAGAGTTAGTATTTTTCCAAAAGCATAGGGCTAGGACATGTCTTAACATTAGCCAAACCAAGCCTGTGGAGCAACTGTGTTGCATACTGTTGTTGGGACAGAACAAGCTCTCTGTTGTCCCTGTACACTTCCATTCCCAGAAAGTGAGTGAGATTGCCAAGGTCTTTTAGAGGAAATCTGGAATTCAACTGATGAATGAACCTTGTAATCAATGTAGAAGAGTTACCTGTGATCAAAAAATCATCCACATATACTAACACATATAGCAGAACATCCTTTTGATGAAAAATAAATAAAGAGTTGTCAGATGTGGACTGGATAAAACCCCAATTCAGAAGTTGGGTGCTCAATTCTTCAAACCAGGCTCTAGGGGCCTGTTTTAGACCATACAGGGCCTTCTGTAGTTTACAAACATAGTGAGGCTTGGAGGAGTCTTTAAAACCTTCTGGCTATGGCATAAAAACTGACTCATTTAGGATGCCATTCAAGAAGGCATTATTGATGTCAACTTGTTGAATAGACCAGTTAAGGGAGACTGCTAACCCCAGAATAACTCTGATAGTAGAGGATTTTTCCACTGGACTAAAAGTTTCTACATAATCAACCCCTGGCTGCTGTAGATAGCCCTTGGCCATCAGCCTAGCTTTATGCTTGAGAATACTGCCATCAGGCTTAAGTTTAAGTTTGAATACCCACCTATTGCCAACAAGATTTTATGAGGGATGTGGGGATACAAGTGTCCAGGTGTGGTTATCACACAAAGCTTTAAATTCCTCCTTCATGGCCTCAGTCCAATGAGCATCAGACAAAGCCTCTGACACACTTGCTGGTTTAGAGGGGTGAGAGACTTGTGCTGCAAGATTGAGGAATTGCTTGGGCTTAATAATCCCACTCTTTGACCTAGTTTGCATAAAGTGAGAAGGTATGGGAGGGGGGAGGAGGAGGTTCTGCTACAGGGTTAGCAGAGGGTGAGGTATGGATGGAATTTGTAGGACTGGAATCTGTGGGAGAACTAGTAGGACCAATAGATGAGGATCCTGGAGAGGGCATAGAACTGGGAGAATAAGGTGGACTAGGTGATGGACCCATGTTATGAGGTGATGGACTCCTATTATACGGAGAATTCAACACAGGATTTGAGGAGGAGATTCCAGGAAAGGGCATCTGGTTTAGAGGACTGATGTGTAGGCAGAATGGAGAGGGTAGATGTGTTAGGCATAAGAGCATGAAGATCAGGATTTGGAGATGTAGTGGACTTGAAAGGAAATGTGTGTTCATCAAAGGAGATATCCCTAGTGACATATATTCTACCAGAGTTATCCACACAAATATGACCCTTATGGTTAGGACTGAGTCCTAGATAGGTGCATTTAGAGGTATGGAATTGGAATTTTTGAGTGTGATAAGGTCTAAGTAGAGGGTAACAGGCACAACCAAATGTTCTAACTTGGAGATAATTAGGGTTTTTTTTGAAGAGAACCTTGAAGGGTGAGTCATGGTGTAAGACAGGAGTAGGTAAGACATTGATTAGATGGACAACATGTTGGAAGCTGTGCCACCAGAATTTATGGGGAAGACCAGCCTGTGCAAGTAAAGTAAGACCAGTTTCAGTGATATGCCTGTGTTTTCTTTCAACCTTGCCATTTTGGGCATGTGTGTAGGGACAAGGGTGCCTAAAATGGATACCAGACTGGTCAAGATAAGACTGAAAACTCCTAAACTCTCCACCCCAGACTGACTGAAAAACTTTAATCTTAAGATCAAATTGATTTTCAACAAGAGATTTGAAGTTAACAAATGTTTGAAAAGCATCAGATTTCTGTTTCAAGGGAAATATCCAAGAGAATCTACTAAAATCATCAACAAACACAATGTAGTAGATATAGCCATTAACTGATCTTATAGGAGAAGGACCCCAGAGATCAGAATGGATCAACTCAAGAGGCTGTGTAGACAAAGAAACATAATTAGTATAAGGGATAGAATGCAACTTTCCAAACTGACGGGCTTCACAAAAAGGTAAAGTTTCATTAATAGGGAGATTACAAAGTTTGAAAACATGATGTAGAACTTTTACAGATGGATGGCCTAGTCTTCTATGCCAAAGTTTTACATCTTTAGGTAAATGCAAAGTAAGACCTCTGCTAGGAGACTGAGGTGGTGCAGCAAACAGAAGAACAGAACATTTGGAGTGAAGAGAGCCCAGGGATGAACCTATGACAGTAGGTGTATGAATCTGATACAGTCCTTCTCTAAGATGGCCTTCCAGAAGAGTGGTCTTGGTGTGTTTGTCCTTAACAAAACAGCAGGTATCAGTGAACTCAACAATAACAGAATTATGATGAATAAGTTGAGAGATACTAAGCAAATTTTTGGCTATTTTAGGAACATGTAAAACATTAGCAAGATAAAGAGTAAGAATAGTGGCAGGTAGGAAAAGATGACTAGAACCAGTGTGTGCAATGCATAGTCTCTCACCATTCCCAACCACCAATGCATCAGAACCTTCATAAGGTGATCTCAAACTGAGGTTGTTCATATCAGAAGTGACATGATGACTAGCACCCTTTGTCAAGATACCCGGTAGGATCAACAATCGATTACGGTGTAGCAAGATAGGCAGAAGCTTGCTTGGTGTGTGGATTCTGAGGAGGAGCTGGAACATAGTCTGTCTCAAACCTATGCCAGCACTCAGATGCAACATGCCCCGTCTTCATACAAATTTGGCATACAGTGCAGAACCAGATGAACATTTGGTGAAGTGCGTTGTTAGATCTACCACCACCTGTTCTGCCCCTTCCTCTACCTCTAGTAGTACCAGAATTGCATCCTCGATTATAAGACTGAGGTATAGAACCACCTCTACCCATACCAGGTTGAGCAAAGGCAGCATCAGCAGAAGGATTAACCAGATCAATGTGTGTAGAGCTATTATACCTGGAAATGCTGCTCATGGGTGAGTAATTGCGATTGAACCTCAGGCCAGGTGAGTGAGGTGACTCTGGAGGTAATGTTGACCACCACAGACTCATATTCCCTAGGGAGTCCACCAAGAACAGCAAGGACAAGTTCGGAGGTCGGAACTGGGAATCCAGCAGCTGCTAAGGAATCTGAAAACCCTTTCATGGTGGCGAGATAATCCGCCATGGATTTGGCCCTTTTTTTCCGTCTTAGTCAGAGCGTCTTTAAATTCAAGAAGACGAGCTTGAGCCTGACTATTAAACAGGGTTTCAAGAGTTAACCAGACTTCATTGGAGGTGGAGCAACCGACGACTTCTTGAAGGGCCTGCTCGGTCATTGAACCCAACAACCAGCCAAGAAGAAGCTGATCAGTAGTAGTCCAGTCATCAAACGCCGGATTCGGGATGAATCCAAGGCCGGTGGAGCTCATAAGCACCTGTGGTGGAGGCTTCTTGGTGCCAAAGAGAAAACCATCAAGTTTGTATCCACGAACGATTGGAAGAACAAAATACTTCCAGAGCAAATAATTTTTGCGATCTAGCTTCACCGTGGAGCTTTGGGTGAGAGTTCCTCCAAAAGGAATGTGAGTGGTGGGACTAGAATTAAAAAGAGTCGGAAACAAGGAGATCGAGATGAGACCGGAGCTTCGGCGGGAGTAGTAAGAGAGCGCGGCGGCGGTACTGGAATTGAGGCATTAAGCGGTGGTGGAGTGAGAGTGGAACCATTTGGCACTGTAATGGATCCAAAAGGAATAGAGGGCGGAGGTGGTGTAGCTATATTTGCAGTGGAGGCAGGACCGGAAGACCCACTGGAATCCGAGGGTGCAGTGGACATGACCACCGGATTTTTGGCTCCGATACCAACTTAGATTTGGAAGAAAGGATAGATTTTCATTAATTTATGATAATGTTCAGTACAACATTATAATACCAACACCATCTAACAAACTTGACTCTAGAATCTAGGCTAGATAATATTGGACACATGTCATCTCCACACACTACACAAGTGTCACTACTAGCTTAGTCATCAAGCATCATTAACCTTATCTTCAACAAAACCTAATAGATTTCCCTTTAGATAATAAACACTATCATATACAAATAAAATAAAATAATAAACCCTATAATTTCATGTGGTTATTAATTACATTACACAAAAGATACTAATGCTGGTGATTTGTTTACAAATTTTGATTTAGATAAACAAATAAATGTATATTATATATACATGCATTTCATTGTACCATTAAAAATGAAGAAATGTTTGATCATTAGAAGTACATGCTTTTCTTGTTTTCTTCTTAATTTCTCACAAGGAAAGTAAAGAGGTGCAAAAGGAAATTAAGGACTCAGCACGTTTTTAAGGTAAATTAAACATGTATTTGTTTAAAAACTACTTACTATTAAAAGTGAACACTAATAATCAATATATAATTGAATCCCGTACAACAAATAATAAGCCAAAAACGAGGGGAAGTTATTGTGTGGTGTCTTTGTGTGTCATGAGAGCATCATATTTAATGGCCGTCACTACTACACATGATTTAATTATGTATTTAAACTGTGTGGTTCTGATTATTTCACCCATCACTTCACCTCAAATTTCCTTACCATACATTAACTTCCCAAACAAAAGTGCAGGTTTGGGATCATATGAAACTATATATGAACACACAATCAGATAACTTAAATTTTTTTGGAATCATTCTGACAAGATTCTCTAGAAAAATCCATGTCAAAATATTTGAAATCCTAGTAAAAAGACGGGCAGGGCATTAAAATACAGGAAATCAATAAGCACTAGCGTTACGTGGATTTTTTTATATTTAGTTTAATCTAACATATAACCATTGGACTGAATAATGATTATGATGTAACGTTTTTTTTTAACGTATTAGAAGTGTATAAGTATGAATTATATACATGAAAATCCTCTCTCAGTGTGAGAAACTAAAAGGGAAACTTTTTGTAAATTGGCCAAGGGAATAATCTACGGAGTTCGGTTTCCTAAAATAAGGATAAAATTTAAGGATGATCAAAAAGTTTGGTGGCACTAAAATCCCTTTTTTTTTTTTTTTTGAGAAGTAATATCCTTTTTTTTTAAAATTAAAACAAAATCTTATCTAAGAAAATAAATTAGGAACGATGAATAGACTCTATAGTCAGGGATACAATATTCACATATTACCAATATAAAGTGTTATGCGTAGATAGTTGTGGTAATGATAAAGATAGAGATTTTGTTGTTTTTGAAAAAATAAATAAATATTTAATATGTATAAACAAAGATGTAAAATAAAGTATTGTATTGTATTTTTTAAAATGTTGTTGAAATAACTAACAATGTTGACGTGGATTGTCATGAATTTAGTTGCTATAAAATAAAGATGGATAATACTTTATAAAATTATAGGGATGAAATGTAAAGATTCTTTCATGACATGCATTCAAACTTATTCTTTATTTCCTTCTTTTTTCTTTTTAATAAGAAAAAAAAACTTTTATTAAATCAAATCCTCAGTTGGGACGGAGACTTCACCATTCGGGAGAGAGACGTCCAAAATCAGATAAACCATATCTAGCTAAAAGATACATATTGCCGTTAAGTTTAACAAACGAAAGCTGAAGCGAAACAAAAGACGGCAAAAAGAGACAAGCAATCTCAAACTAGACATCCTAACACAGTCAAATAATCTGAGAGATGCGTCAGAACGTGGACACAAGATAATCAATCACTCTCAATAATAACCGAAGTATAGCCTGACGAATGGCCTATTCCAATGTTAGCAAAATCGCCTTCAAACTTCTCGAACTGAATTCAAGCTTCTCGTAGTACGTATTTAGCACCAATTTCGCATTATTATTCTGAAAAAACAGTATCACCATAATTTTAGCGATGCAAGCATCACATAACGTCATAACATATATTTTTCGTCAAAGATTAAATAAACTCCTAACAATATCTCGAAACTCTTTATGACCAATTTTATACAACATTTCACGAATCCATAAAGTCTCTGATGATGAAAGACCCCAAATGGCTACACCTTTCTTTTTTCCACGTAAAATTTTCAGTATCCAAGATCAACAATCTTGAATTATGAAAATTTCGGCGTAAACAACGTTCTCTTATTTAAAGATAAATGTCTATCCACAGTTTTTTTTAACATATGCATCATTAAAGAAACTGAACAAATATATAATTTATACTCGGTAATAAACGTTTGACCGAAAGATCTTCATAACTTATTTAAGGGGCTTAAGGTTAAAAAGGGTGTTTGACCACAAATCTTGGGGATATAGTCTTTTTGTTGTTGAAATGGTGAAATGTGATCTTTTTAGGCCTCTAAATCTTCAAGCGTTTTAGGTGTTTTTGAACCAAACTAAACCCTAATTTGGGAAGGAACCCTATAGTGATTTGAGGACCTTAAGATCGCATACATTTGTGAAAAAAAAATGGAGAAAATCGCGGTCAAAAAAACGAAAAAAAACACAACCAAGAATTTGTTGAAAAAAGGCTATATAGCCAATTCTCCCCTTATTTAATGTGTTATTATAATCATTCAGACATAACAAGTTACTAATGATACGTTTACCTTAATGATGATTAAATCGTGATTAATAGATCTTTATATGGCTAAATATGTGACAGGTTATCGAGTAATTTTATATAAAAAAAACCAACTAAAATTTGAAAAATCAAAATAAAAAAATAAAGAAGGAAAGAAACGGGCATTTGTGATATATCACCAAATATCCTACGTGATGGATGCTTTAAGCCTTTAACCCTCGTCTCTCTTTCTTCTGTCTTTATTCAATGCTTTACCGGAACCATTTCCTCTTCTCACTCTACCCTTCTTCTTTTACCTCCTCCTCTATTCCTTTATCTTCTTCTTCGCCTCTCTTTTCCTCTACCTCTTCTTTTCAGGTACTTCCAATTTCTCACCGTTTCATTTTCTTTATGTTTTTTTTCTATGTAATTTCTTTAAATTTCACTGTTTTGATAAATGTGTCTTGTGTTGTGAAAATGGTGTAGGTTGTTGAACGAGAGATGGAACCCGTACAAATGGTGCTGAACGGAGGTTTCAAGCGAGACACGGCGGTTTTTAAACCCAACGTTTACTATAACCACCATGGTGGCGCAGTGCAACATCAGGCGGTTTTTGATGACATGTCGACGGTCAACGGACAGGCTGGAGATGAATTTTTCGTTGACGACTTTCTTGACTTATCTAACGTTGTTATGGAAGAAACAGAGGAGCAACAGAAACAACAAGAAGTAGTAGAACCTTTTGACAAGGCGGCGACGGCGGCTGAGGAGGACGAGGTTAAAACCACGGTTTCAAACGTCAGTTGCACCACCAATGTGGGTTTTGGTTTTTTCCCACCTACAGAACTCACCGTTCCGGTAAAGTTTCAAACTTTAAGCACCCCTTTTACTTTTTTTTCTTCGGTTTCAAAAGAAAAGGTTAATAGAAAACTGATTTTTTATGCTTAATTTCGGATAGATAATTATGGCGGGTTATTGCAGGCGGATGATTTGGAGAACCTTGAATGGCTCTCGCATTTTGTAGAAGATTCTTTTTCGGAGTACTCGATGACGTGTCCGGTAACAAAACCGCCGCCGGTGTTCCAAAATTCCCAGTCGGCGGGTGAGGGGACAAAAGCCATTGTAGAAAAGAAGCCGGCTTTAACCACACCAGTGCATACCAAGGCCCGAAGTAAACGTGTTCGGACCGGGTTACGGGTTTGGTCACTCGGGTCTCCTTCACTCACTGAGTCATCTTCCGGTTCATCTTCTTCCTCCTCGACGACGTCGTCGTCTTGCCAACCTTTTTTCGGCCAGACTCAGATAGCCGAGTCTTTGCTTGGAAAGCCGCCGGCAAAGAAGCCGAAGAAAAATCCAACGTCCGTTTGTGGCAACGGCGGCGGAGGTGGAGGTCAACAGCAGCAACGGCGGTGCAGCCATTGCGGCGTTCAGAAGACTCCACAGTGGAGAGCTGGCCCACTCGGTGCGAAGACCCTATGCAATGCTTGTGGAGTCCGGTTCAAGTCGGGTCGACTCTTACCCGAATATCGACCCGCTTGTAGCCCAACCTTTTCAAGTGAGTTGCACTCTAACAGCCACCGGAAAGTCCTGGAAATGCGCCAAAAGAAAGAGGTTCCGCCCGGTCTGGCTCCTCCGGTTCAGAGTTTTTGATGGAGGTGGTTGAATTTAACTTAGCATTGGGAGTAGTGTGTGTGGTGGAGGGATTTTAGGGATATGAACCGGTTTGTTGAACCGGGCTTCGGTTTGAACCGGTTTAAGTTGTACATGCTTTTTCGTGGACCATGTTGGGTGAGGTAGGTTACCAAGCAATGTAACTGATTAAGGTAGACTTTAATGTGGCTTTTCCTTTGAAATGTTTCAAAGTTATTTCCTTTCCTTTTTATTATATACTTTAATTGCTAAAGATGACACAAGTTCTTTGGAAAAAAAATTTACTTAGACAACGTGTGTCAAAACACCACCTTAAAATCCTAACAAATGTGTGATAATTATTTCTTCAAAAAAAATGTTTGATAATTATGTTAGAGGTTCATCATTTTTTATGTTTTTATTCATTTTGATTTAACGATACACTTATGGGAAATTAATTCAAAAGTGTATGTATCTCATGATTTATTAGAATATTGCTAAGTTAGGTGACCGTCAACAATATTTATTTCTCAAGCTAATATGTTGAACACAAATTCTTTTTTGATAACACGTTCAACACTAATTCTCTTAGATAACGAGATGAATTGATACTATAAATTAGTATACGTTATATATCTATATTTTAATTTATTGTGAATATCGTTAAGTTGTGTGATTGTCAAGAATATTGATTTTTCAAGTTAATATGTTATATACTAATTCTCTTTGATGATGAGCAGAATAATTTAATATGTTTAAATCGAAGCGGCGCCAAGCATCCCTAGCAGTATGGGCTAATTCGGTCGATTAGCTAACTCAACAACACGATCAAAACAACTTATCCCACACAAGTGCAACTAAGTTACACCAAAATTTGTCACATACATTAACCTCATCATCTTTTGACGAAAAGCCCGATCTTTTTGTTGTTAATCATACGAGCATCAGTCTCCTTCTGAACCGAACAATCAATGAATTATACAACACGTATTATTTACATGTTAAAGGAGTAGTACAAGGGAAAACGGGTCGGGATATATGGGTTTTTATTTAATTTCGGATAAAACCGAGTTTGTTATAGGAACTTTTGAAGCTTTAAAGGCCGTTGGTTGAAAAGCAAGAAAGATATGAGCATTAGTTCATGACTACACTACTTAAAATAAAATAAAAAAGAAAAGAAATGTCATACTATTAGTCATAACTCATAATGGTGACGGGCCAACATGTCGCAAAACGTGAAGCCATCAGATTGGTTTTTTTTGGTGAAAGTTTGACATTTTTCCTGCACCAAAATAAACTGAATATATTCCATTACAATTACTATTTGAATTTAAAATTTAACAAAAAAAGAAGTCCTCCCCGTTAGGCCTAAGCTCTTTATTTTTACTCTCAGATAGTGCGGTTAACGAGTAAGTCCAATCGAGTATCTACTGTTTGAACTCGTGTTTGTTCGTAATCGATCGCTTGTTAAACGAATAAAAAAATGGGCCAAAGACAAAAAAGTACACAAAACAGACTTATTGGATTTATAAGGACAAAAAGGAATCTGTTGGACTTATAAGGACAAAAATTAGATAGATAGACTCAAATACCCTTAATGAAAGGGAAAAAAAATATAAAAAAGGGGAAAAGAGGCGCTATTTGGGTTTTTTTTTTTTTTTTTTTTTGGTTTTAGGCGTTCAGTTTTTTTTTTTTCAATGACCACCCCCGATACATTCACCACCGCGATTCAATTACCACCGCGACGTATTGACCACCCCGATGCATTGACCACCTCGATGCAATGACCATCCTGATGCATTGACCACCGCGACGCCCGATGCGATGACCATCGTGATGCAGAGACACCGCTATGAAGTGACACCGCTATGTAGAGACACGGCGATGACACCTCGATGAAGTGATACAAATGACGTAAGTGACCACCCGTGATGCGAGAGACCTCAACGAAGTGACACCACGATGCATTGACCACGCCAGATCCATTGATCACCTCGATCTGATGACCACCTCCGATCGCAGAGACACCACGATGCAGTGACCAACCCAGATGCAGAGACACCGCGATGCAGTGACCACCTCCGATGCAGAGACATCACGATGTTATAACATTTGACGATGCAGAGACATCGCGAATAAGAGACACCGCGATGTTATAACATTTGACGATGCAGAGACACCGCAATGCAGAGAAACCGCATTGCAGAGACACCACGATGAAATGACACCGTAATGCAGAGACACCGCGATGAAGTGACACTGCATTGCAGAGACACCACGATGAAGTGACACCGCAATGCAGAGACGCCGCATTGCAGAGACATCGCGATGTTATAACATTTGACGATGCAGAGACACCGCGATGAAGTGACACCGCGATGCAGAGACACCGTGACGCAAGATAACCACCCCGATCGCTGAGACGCGCATTGCGCAGACACCTCGATGAAGTGACGTCATATTGTATCGATTTATGCAGTGACATCATAATGTATCAATTTATGCCGTGACGTCTTATGGTATCGATTTATGCAGTGACATCTTACAATGACGTCTTATTATATCGATTTATGTAGTGACATTTTATGGTATCGATTTATGCAGTGACGTCTTATTGTATCGATTTATGCAGTGGCGTCTTATTATATCGATTTATGCAGCGACGTCATGCAGTGACATCATGCAGTGACGTCGTATTATATCGATTTATGCAGTGACGTCATGCAGTGACGTCTTATTATATCGATTTATGCAGTGACATCATGCAGTGACGTCTTATTATATCGATTTATGCAATGAAGAAAATCCAATGGAAATTTCATCAAATATTTACACAAAATTCTAGGGTAAACATGAAGACAAAAATTCCATATACCATTCACCATTAAGCCATTGCTAACCTATGTTGGCATTTTGACCACCAGAACCACCACCACTTCTTGCAAAGCTTAGTAAGGGAGGCCACCGAAGATGGTTCCTGAACTTGTGAGGGTGGCCTTATAAACTTGTACCAATAGAGCCATGTCCTCCTAGAACAACCCTTTTTAGTGGATAAATTTATTCTCTGTCCTGTGACAAAGATTTTCTCTATTTTAATTATTTCCCTTCAATTTTCTTGAAAGTAGTAAATCCGCAACCAAAAATTACAACAACAGCACAAAACAATGCACAGGCTCTGCAATGCCAAGACCCAAGAAAACACTTCTATGATGCCTCTTTGGTAGAATCAAGAACCAGGTTTTCAGGTTTAAACGGGCACTGCATTGTGTTATCAGATACTACCAAGAGTGAGGGTGAATTTCGGCCTAATGGGACTAAACCCTTCAGTTTGAAACATCCAATTATCATTGAAATGCATCTGTGTTTCCTTCAGTAGAAACCGAAAATCCCCAAATACATAAACTCTTTGAAATAATCAGATAGGTCAAATATCAAAAATATGCAATAAAGGATTTTTCAGGCTTCAAACTTGAATAACTCACAAACACCAATACAAATGAGAAAAATCAATGCTTAATTTTTTTATGGTTACAGACTGATGAAAAATCAATGCTTTATTTCATCTACGTGAAACACACATATGTGAGAGAGAAGAAGAAGCTGTTGCTTTCAAATCCATTAGATAGCGTTGAATAGTCGATTGAGCCATTTGATTTCGAGCTCATTACTGTGTCGCCGGTGACGGCTATTGGCGGAGATAGATCCATTCAATCTGCTCTGATTGGTCTAGTGAACATGCTTAACTCAGGTTGAATTTAATAGCGATGCTAAAGCTTCTGCTCGAATTGGAATCAAAGGCGCCGGAGAGTTGAAGGTCTTCTCGTCGGAGAAACCAGTGGGGTGCCGGATTAACGGCAGTACGAGGGACAAATGATCGTCATTTGCTGCAGAGATCTAAGCTAACTTCTACAAATTTTCCAGAGACACCAAATCAGATGATATAACGTTTCATTTATTTTATTAGATTAGGGGTATTTTGGTACATGTAGATATATTATGTCCTTATAAGTCCGACAAATTCCTTTATGTCCTTATGTGGCTAATAAATATAAAAAACTATACTTTTAAGTAATAAACCCTATCAAAATTATGTGTAAGCTCAACCCGTTTAAAAGAAGTCTTTATTCTTTTGCTAATCGCTGCGAAATGGTGTATATATGCATAGCTAATTGTTGTTGCATCGCTGGCTGTACGTATATTCAAATGAGAACACGACTTCTTGCAAACTCCCACCGGAAAAAAAATATACTCCCTCCTTTTCAAAATATTTGAGGTAGTTGTCAAAAACACGCTTATTAAGAACGTGATTTAATTCTATGACTTTTCGGATGCAATGACTAACAACCCCTATGATACAATTAATGCATTATTCTGTTTAACTTCCACCATAGTATTAAATAAAGGTAAAGTAGAAAAATTTGCAATAAATGCTGCTTTGAAAAATATTCTGCCTCAGTTATTTTGGAACAAATTTTTTTAAAAATTACCTCAGTTATTTCGGAACGGAAGGAGTATATATTATCGGAACAAACAAGATCAAAAGTTTGAACGTCCTAATAATCCACTTCAGTTTCCACTCGAAAAAAAAAAAAAAAATTTAATCCACTTTAGCAAAAAGGTATAAGTTCACAGAAAAAAACGTAATGCATATTCAAGTTTTTGCAAGAATAAAGATCTTCAAGAGAACTTGAATGAGATGCAACATTCAAACAAACCTACTTGTTAACTGTATGGTTTGTATATCAAGTTAATTAGAGCCTAGCTCTTTCCAGCATTGCTTGCAGCCTTTTGTACCCCCGGGGGCGAAAATCGTGGGAAGAAAATCCACTTGGAAAAGGATACTAAAAATCTCAAAAAATGTATAAGCAAGCTATGGCAAACAACACCGTAGTCATCAGTACCGAGACAAAGTTAACAACGTTGTTGTCCAAGATGCTAAAACCAGTGATCTTCTTTACAGTAGGCCCTGCTTTATCTACAACCTGAAAAAAGAGGGACAAAAATTCATCATCAAACTTCGAAAATACAAAATCCCAGGTTGTCATTCCCAGTCTCGTGTAATAAAATGGACAGAATCGCATTCAAGGGTGTGGTACCTGAACACCTATTAGGTGAATGACAAGAAGTTTTACCTTATTACGAACGTTGCAAAATCCACTGAACTGCAAAGTTGCTCCCAATAAAGAATCTATAATACTTCCACAAAGCCCTGCAAGAGCAGAAAGCGGTACAACTAATAGCTGCTTCAGAGCCACGTCAAGATTGCATGTAGTCGTAAGGAACCCTAATGCAACATAGGTCAATCCGATCACACTTCCTCCAGCAACCGCGGCTAAAAGTCCAGCTTTCGTGACACCACCGTTTGTTCCCTTTCTAACTGGCTGTTGAAAATTCAATGAAGTAACAGACTCATAATTACTGCTAAACAAAATAAATATAGTTGTTATTACAAAGGTATGTATCCAATTTATCTTGCTAGAGTTGATCATATTAGAAGATCATCAAGCCACATAGGTTATGGATATTAGACTCAATGAATCAAGACAAAGGATTTCAGATAATGATGACTCAAATTCAAGGCAGAAGATAATGGTTGCAAATTCAGATAAAGCACAGAAGCAAAGTTGATCCACCTAGAAAAGTTTGATTTTTAAACATAGTGAGAAGCAATCGTTGTATTTAAAATATAGTTACAAGTGCCTTATCGTTTTCAGTTTTCGATCAGTATAAAGCCGATTGTTATCCTCTGGTTTAATGCAACAAGAACAGCTTTGGAAACATCTCTGTTTTGTCATTTCTTCATGGTATCAGAGAGCTGTGACCCGTAACCATTAAAAAGAAAAGGACAAAAACAAGAGCATTTTCGTTTGTTCAAAAAAATAAAATTTGACAAAGGAATCTGCTCATACTATTCAACAATTTCACCAATGCTCCAGCCTTGACTCAATTCGATCGAGTGTTACCAACTATCTCCTATGGCGTTCACAGGTTGTACCTCTGATCCGAAGTCTTGGTGTATAACATCTCATCTCATCTGAGGATAAGCCTGCTGAAAAGGTTACCAACGACAAAGAAGAAGAAATAGCTGATCCGGAATATCCAATCTGGATCACCAATGATGGACTTCTCACTTTCATGGCACCATGAAGGAGGAAATTATTAGTATGATTTATGAGGAGGATTTCACAGCCTACCAAGACTGGTCAGCCATGGATAGGCAGCTACTTCCACATACAGAAGAAAAGGAAGGGAATTTAAACAATATGCTAATGAGCCTTGAGAAGGGATCACGATCTGTGGAAGAATATCTCAAGGAAATTTAGTCTATTTGAGAAAATTTGGCTGCCATCAAAAAGCCATTGTCAGATCTAGATAAAGTCTTCTGATATGCTCATGGCTTAGTAAGCAACTATATTAATATCAGGAGTGCGAGGTTAACAAAGCCCCCTTATCCAACCTTCTCAACCAACTGGTGATGGCTTTACAGGGGTATGAGCAAACCATGAAAGCCCAGCAAACTGAAGAACAGAAGGTCATTGATCAGACTCAGGCCTTTTTCACTCAAAGAGACAGAGGAAGAGGAAGAGGAAGAGGTGCATTCAATTCCCAAGGCCGTGGCTTTGCACCAGCAAGCAGACAATACAATGAAAACACTTCTGCACCTAACAACTCATCTCAACAGCATGCATCCAGTACCTCTGCCATAATTGCAAGTGATACGAGGCAAAACAACTCAATGGATTCAATGATTATCCGTCAAATTTCTGGTGAGGCTAACCATTTAGCTGTAAACTGTTGGTATAGGTTCGATTATTCTTATCAGGCACAAGAGACTCCTAAGGCTCTGGCAGCTTTGAACATATCTGATCAGCATGATCCTGCCTTCTATGTTGTGGACACAGGAGCTACCTCTCACATGACCAATAATGAAGGTACTCTTTGCACTAAGTAAAAATATGCAGGAACTGATAAAGTGTTTGTAGGAAATGGTACCATCCTTCCAATTACTCACTCAGGAGATGCAATTGTGGGTAATGTAAAGTTGAAAGATGTATTGGTTGTGCCTAATTTAACAAAGAACCTGCTTTCTGTTGTGAGTCAATTTACTACAGATGATCAATGTGTTTTCGAATTCAATTTACTACAGATAATCAATTGTTGTGCCTAATTTAACAAAGAACCTTCTTTCTGTGAGTCAATTTACTACAGCACAATCACATTGATGTTGAAGGATGGTTTCCCAAGCATAATATCTGTGCGAGCTGTCAGATGGGCAAAAGTTGCAAGCTCTCTTTTTCTAGAACTACTAATAATAAGACTCTTTCTCCTTTAGAAAAAGTTCATTGTGATTTATGGGGCCCTCGAATCAAAACTATAAGTATTATGTTGTTTTTGTTGATGATTTTTCACGCTTTACATGGCTATATCCTCTTTGGAAAAAGTCTGATTTTTATGAGTGTTTTCTTAAGTTCCAAAAGAATGCTGAAAATCAACTTAATCATAAGATTAAAAAAAAAATGTGATGGAGGAGGAGAATTTAGCTCCTCCGTCTTTACTAAACACCTTGAAGAATGTGGAATTGCATTGCAGGTGTCGTGTCCCTTCACACCTGAACAAAACGGTGTGGCGGAAAGAAAGCAGCGCCACGTTGTTGAGACTGGTCTTACAATGATGTTCCATGCCAATGTTCCTATGTACTTATGGGTTGAAGCTTTTTCTACATCGGCTCATTTAATAAATAGGCTCCCTTCATCGACTTTAGATTTTCAAACACCCTACCACAAGATGTATAATAAATCCCTGAATATGATGGTTTACGAGTCTTTGGTTGCCAATGCTTTCCCTCTTTGAGGCAGTATAATCAATCAAAATTTGCCAAGAAAACATATCCTTGCGTGTTCCTGGGATATAGTCCATTACACAAGGGCTATAGATGTCTTGAACCTATTACTAAACTAAACGTGTTTACATCTCAAGGCATGTGGTGTTCAATGAAGGAGTGTTTCCATTTCAAAAATAAATCCGTTTCTGCTGCTCATGAAAATTCAGACTTAATAGTCTATCCTCAGACAGATGAAACTCCTGATAACTTAGAATATGCAGACCGACACTCAAAGTCGGGTGCTCCAGAATGTTGTGAACCAGATTCAGCTCCAACAGAATTCAATATCCCTGCTGATCCACCCATTTTACATGACACAGAAAGTCTAGGCTCTCAAGATGACCCTTCACATGACATAGGTGCAGCCGAGCCTATCCTTCATAATGATCTTCCTATTGCACAACACAGAACCCCAAGAGAAAGACGTCCACCCTTGTACTTGCAAGATTATGCTAAGATTGCAGAAAATTCATCACCAGTGCAAGAGCCCAAAAATTTTAAAACAGCTATCAAGGACTCAAACTGGCAAAAAGCTACGGAGGACGAGATTCACACCTTGGGATCTGGTGCCAAGGCCACCTCACACAAATGTTGTAGGCTCAAAGTGGGTATACAAAATCAAGACAAAAGCAAACGGGGAGATTGACAGATATAAAGCCCGATTGGTGGCACAAGGCTTCATACAAGTTCCGGGCATAGATTTTGAGGAGACATTCAGCCCCGTTATTAAGCCGGCGACTATACGATTAGTTCTCTCTTTGGCAGTTTCACATGGTTGGTTTCTATGGCAACTTGATGTCAAGAAAGCCTTCCTACAAGGCCACTTGAAAGAAGTCGTTTATACGGAGCAACCTCCCGGCTTCAAAAGTTCTACTCAACCGAGTTATGTCTGTAAACTCAAAAAATCACTCTATGGGCTTAAAAAAGCTCCTAGAGCATGGTTTGACTGGCTTTCTCAATTTCTATTAGATATCGGTTTCTTATGCAGCACTGAAGATCCGTCTCTCTTTGTTTTGCAAACATCTACAGCCAAAATACATCTCTTAATCTATGTCGATGATATAATAATTGCTGGAACTAATGTTGCTTACACACAGGCTTTTATCTCCCAACTTGGTTCCGAATTTGCTATAAAGGACTTGGGTAATCTACATTATTTCCCAGGCCTTGAAATCAAACATACAGCAGATGGTATTATTCTTACACAAGAAAAATACCTTCACTCTTTGCTTGAGAAGACAAATATGCTAAGCTGTATCCACAATCCACACCTTAGGCTCTTAAAGTCAAGACTAAAGACTCTAATGCTAAAGACAATTATGCTAAGGGGATTATAAAGCCTATTGTAATCCTCTGGTTTAATGCAACGAGAACAGCTTTGGCAACATCTCTGTTTTGTTATTTCTTCAATGGATGCCAGAGGATTTAACAAAAAATGATGCAAATCGTTTGAAAATGTGAGTCAAGAGCAAAAACGTTTCGGAATGTCAGTAAAAAACGTAGCAGTATACGCAAAACTAGGCATGCATTCTTCTCAGCTCTGATAAGATTTTCAAGACACCAAATTAGAACAGCTCAGAAAATTCATGGGATAAAAACAAATATGCAATGAAAATTGTCGGTCAAAGAACCATCAAGCAATAATTAAGGAATGATGCAAAAGAAGAACAAGAACTAGGAATGACAGAATTCAATTAGACATTCAGTCATTAGAGGAGGGAAAAACCAATCCACCTTGAAGGTTGTGATCAATCGAGGTTGTTCGTCACTCAGTATCCCGAGCTCGGATGACCAAGTGTCCCCATTGCAACAGCAGTAGTGACCGATTATGCCACCAGCTAAAGATGTTACAATAGCTGATTCTTTAGAGTCAAGACACTTATCCTTTGAGTCCGTAAACTTCCAAAACATTAGGACTAGAACGGTTGCTATTGCACTGTTAGATAGAACTTGTATCCTGTACAAAAAGAGTAATATTCAACCTAGAGAATTCAGCAACCTCAACTTTGAAGCACAATTAAACACACACACTTAAATCCGGCTCAATTTCAATCACAAACACATGTATCAATCATAAATCGAAAGACTAATGAAAAAGGAAGCAGGAGTACCAATTTCGTTGGCCACCCTCTTTGAATTCAGCTTCAAGCTTTCGTTTTTTGTCCTGCCCATACTTGGTGAGCTTGGAGGAAGTGAAAAAAAATACAAGCAGCATTGCCCCAAACCTACCAAATTCAAATAACCATAACATTAACACCCAATTTCTTTTTTCATAGAGAAACATGTTTATTTGAAGGTGTTGAGGAAGACTACATGGATCATTTGAGGAAGAAAAAAAAATGACTTACCTAAAGTTGATTGCAATGTGAATGGACATAACAAAAAGGCCAGCAAGAGCTCCAGAAAGATCAAGAGATTTTCTCCGATAGGCTTTCAGGGCGATTATTGAAGATATCAACACAGCGGTGATGGGCTGAAACAGAGGATTTCCCATTTCAATCTCAATCTAATTCTTGGATTCCTTTTATTTTTTTTATGTTTCCTTATAAATACGTTGCGCCGGCTGAGCATTAGTACTATTGTTTTTGTTCGGAAGTGAAAAAGGAATTTGTTCGTTCTTCCGATTCGACCGAACAAGCAGTGCCCGGCTATAATAATTAGTTACTAGGAAATACAACAACAGCGTTAGTACGGGAAGTTTCTGTGCGGTATGTCCACATGCATCTATTTGACCGGTAAATAAATTTGGACCATACAATTTGAATTATGTTTAAAAATAAAAGATGTGCATTTCGGCACATGGGTGCACTCCGCATATGGCGGATGCACCCAATAACTTCCCCGTTGGTACGGACTTCCTCGTTAAATTTCTGAGGTTTTTTTCAGAGTATTATTATTATTATTATTAATTTTTTATTTTTTTAAAATATTAGGTTTTAATTCATTTTCCGTCCTGTATATAAATTTTAATTCAGTTTGCATTTTCTTTTTGATTTAAGGACAAAACATTTTCCTTTAGACTATTTTGCCCTTTCTTTTAACCCTAATATTTTTGTTATTAACTATATGTAATGAAGCTGTGAAATAGGAAAAATACAACAACTTTCTCGTACATAGTTGAAAGAAAATCAAAGAGAAAATATACTTAGTAACTTTATTGTATATCAAAGGTGGAAGTTACTTGCTTAAACTTAACTCCACCATCTCCACTTGTCTAATGTCTCTCATATATATACATAGGTAGAAGCCAGCTTAAAGAGAGTCAATTTAAGACTTGTTCTTATCTACGAGACCATGTTGGTTTAAGATTATGTAGGTTCATCTTATAAACTTAATGCATAGTATTTATGCATATCATATTGTCCATACTTGATGCATAGCATCTTTTGCACCAACATATGTAAGTATTGGCGGACATCCACATCATCTCTAATATATTCATAACACTCCCCCTTGGATGTCCATTACACAAAGAACATGCCTCGTTAAAACCTTCATTATGAAAAAACCCTGTGGGAAAAAATCATAATGAAGGAAAAAGAGTACAACCTTCGTTTGTGTATTACTCCCCCTGATTTGGACTTATTTTCAGGTCTCTAAGTCGACGCATTCCGATCTTTTTTTTTTATTAATTTCTCAAACGTAGCGGTAGGTAATGACTTTGTAAATAAATCTGCTGGATTTTCACTTGATCTGATCTGTTGAACAACAATGTCGCCTTTCTTTTGAAGATCGTGGGTGAAGAAGAATTTGGTGAAATATGTTTCGTTCGATCTCCCTTTATGTATCCCCCTTTTAGTTGTGCTATACATGCTGCATTGTCTTCATATAATGTAGTCGGCTTCTCTTTTTCAACGAATAAGCCACAAGTTTCTCGGATATAATGCATCACTGATCTTAACCAGACACATTCTCGGCTTGCTTCATGAATAGCAATTATCTCGGCATGATTTGAGGATGTAGCGACCAAAGTTTGCTTAGTTGAGCGCCATGAAATTGTTGTGCCACCGCTAGTAAACAAGTAACATGTCTGAGATCTTGCTTTGTGGTGGTCGGACAAATACCCTGCATCTGCATAACCAACGAGCTCTCGACTTGATTTGTTTGTTTGAGTAGAAGAGTCCTAGATCAACCGTCCCTTGCAAATATCGAAATAGATGTTTGACTCCATTCCAATGACGTAGTGTCGGAGCTGAGCTAAACCTGGCCAATAAACTCACAGAAAAAGGAATATCCGGTCTTGTGTTGTTAGCTAAATACATTAGAGCACCGATAGCACTGAGATATGGTACTTCAGGACCAAGTATCTCTTCGTTTTCCTCACATGGTCGAAATGGATCTTTATCTATTTCAAGTGATCTCACGACCATTGGGTTGCTTAACGGATGTGATTTGTCCATATAGAATCGTTTCAAAACTTTCTCTGTATAAGTTGATTGATGGACAAAGATTCCATCTTCTAAATGTTCAATTTGTAACCCAAGACAAAACCTTGTTTGTCCAAAATCTTGAACTTCGAATTCATTCTTTAAGTAATCAACTGCTTTTGAAACTTCTTCAGGAATTCCAACAATATTGAATCATCAATATATACATAGATTATCAAAAATTGTGATTCACATTTTCTGATAAAAACACAAGGACAAATCAGATCATTTTTAAAACCTTATTTAATTAGGCTTTCACTGAGACGATTATACCACATTCGTTCAGATTGCTTTAATCCATACAGAGACTTTTGTAACTTGATGTAATAAATTTCTCGAATTCGATTTCATCTTTAGAGCATTCTAAATTAGGATTTTTATATGCTTTATATATATATATATATATATATATATATATATATATATATATATATATATATATATATATATATATATATATATATATATCGATGTCAAGTTTCCCATATGAGATATAGGCGTAATAACGTCCATAAGACGCATTTGAAGTTTTTCATGAACTGCTAGGCTCACAAGCTATTGTAATGTTATCGAATCAACTACTGGTGAATAAGTTTCTTCATAATCGATACCGGGCCTTTGTGAAAAGCCTTGGGCCACGAGTCGTGCTTTATATCTCAATATTTCATTTTTCTCATTTCTTTTCCGCACGAACACCCATTTGAACCCTACTGGTTTTATCCCTTCTGGGGTACGAACTACAGGTCCGAAAACTTCTCGTTTTGCCAGGGATTCTAACTCTGATTTAATGGCATCTTGCCATCGTGGTCAATCTTTTCTTTTTCGACAATCATCAATTGATGTCGGTTCATGATCCTCGTTTTCACCAGTTATTTCAAGTGCACATTATATGCAAAAATGTCTTCGATGATGACTTCCTCTCGGTTCCATTTCGTTCCGGAAGTTGCATAATTAATTGATGTCTCTATACATTCACCATTTTCGGGGTTTGTAATTTTCTCGTTCTCTTGGAGCTAATCATCAATTTTAGAATCATCGACTTGATCATTTTGATCATTTGGTCCTCTCTTCTTTCGAGGATTTTTATCTTTCGCACCAATCGGTCTACCACGCTTCTGGCGTGATTTCGATTCATTTGCTATATTATTCTTTTCAAGTCCTTCTGGGACTGAAACATGAGCCGGAGCATTCGCGGCTTCTATATAGGATTTGGTGATTCTACTGGATTCATGGAATGCATCCGGTAATTGATTAGCTATCTTTTGCAAATGAATTATTCTTTGAACTTCAAGTTCACATGCACTTGTTCGAGGATCAAGAAAATCTAACGATGTTTTCCAAGAGATTTCTTTCCACGACAGTTCTTTTTCAGATCCATTTCCTCCCCCTAATCTCAGGAAAACAGTCTCATCAAAATGACAATCTGCAAATCTTGCAGTAAATAAGTCACCTGTCAAGGGTTCAAGATATCTAATAATTGACGGGGAATTATATCCCACGCAAATTCCCAATCTTCTTTGGGGGCCCATCTTGGTGTGTTTTGCTGCAGGCAATATTGGTACATATACCGTGCAACCAAATATTCTTAGATGAGATATATTGGGCTCATGGCCCATAGCCAACTGCATCGGGGAGTATTTGTTATAGCTCGATGGTCTAATTTGCAAAAGCGCTGCTGCATGTAAAATAGCATGTCCCCAAGCAGATATGGGTAAATTTGTTCTCATTAACATTGGTCTCGCAATTAACTGTAGTCGTTTAATACATATCTCGGCTAGACCATTTTGCATGTGAACATGAGCAACCGGATGTTCCACACTAATTCCCACAGACATGCAATAATCATCAAAAGCGCGTGATGAATATTCTACAGCATTATCCAAACGGATATTTTTAATCGGATAATCCAGAAATTGTGCTCGTAAACGGATTATCTGCGCTATTTTGCAAATGCCAGGTTGTCAGTTGATAACAATGATACATGTGACCATCTGCTGGATGCGTCAATTAGGACCATAAAATATCTGAACTGTCCACTATGTGGATGTATAGGTCCACATATGTCGCCATGAATCCGTTCTAAAAATACTGGCGATTCAGTTGCCACTTTTGTGACTGATGGCCTTGTAATAAATTTTCCTTGAGAACATGCCGTACATAACAATTCATTAACATTGAAAAACTTCTTGTTTTTCAGTACATGGCCATGTGAGTTTTCAATGATTCGTTTCATCATAACTGATCCAGGATGTCCCAATCGATCATGCCAAATTCTCAATATATTATTATCAGTAAACTTCTGGTTTACTACAAGATGCGTCTCAAGCACATTTATTTTAGTATAATATAATCCCGATGACGGAGAATGAAGTTTCTCTAATATATTTTTCTCCCCTGAGACATTTACTGTAATATACAAATATTCAGAATCTTTCTCATTCATTGTCTCAATATGATATCCATTCCGGCGGATATCTTTAAAACTCAATAAATTTCTTCGGGATTTTGGGGACTATAAAGCATGATTGAACATAAATTTTGTTCACCCGGGGAGAAATATTGTAGCTCTTCCGGATCCTTCGATCAGTTTTGCACTACCACAAATTGTATTAACATTTATCTTTTCTTTCTTCAGGAAAGAAAAATATTTCTCATGTTTGAGTATTGTATGTGTAGTGGCACTATCAATCAAACAAAAATCTTCATTTGAATCTCGTACACCGGAGATATTCATCGTTTCTTCAAGAAGAAAATACAAACATAATAAATGACGCTGTAAATATAAACTACTAGACTTGTTCTAAATTTAATATGATACCCTAAAAAAAAAAATCAAATAAGAAGAAATATTTTGTATGCTCTCGTTTTCTAAAAGATGAGAAATCGAAATGATACATTGTGGAACAAGACGAAAAATTAAATACATAGATTGATTGTATCGTTTATTATAGAAAGGAAATATATAGTTGGAAGGGTTGCATACCTCATGTTAGAAAATTATTTATAATGTAATAAGACAATACAAGTGGAGATTTATTTATTTTATTTATTATAACTTATTATCGTTATTTCTTTTATTGGATTATAGTATGAAATTCAAAAGTATAACTTTACTATATTACAAAAATATCTAAACATTGGCTTGATCATTCTGACCCTCAGGGATCATCAGGAAACTGTCCACGTCAAAATCCATCATATCTGTGTCATTTTCAGAACGCTAGACCTTTATTTTTATTTTTTAGTGAAGTTGATACAGTTCAACCAGATGTTTTGGTGTGCCACATGCACGAGAATAATGGCCTTTCACGCCACATTTATAACATAAGTTTTCATTAATTTTCTGGTTGTCAACTTCATTTCGGTTCCACTTCTGGTGAACCATTTTCCCCTTTCGAGATGATGATCCTTTATGATATCTATCGGGGATATATTTTCCACGGCCATGACAACGACTACGTCCACGTCCATGGCCTCTCCCACGACCAAGACCACGTCCACGACCACTATCAAATTTCGAAGATTGAGCCACGTTCACTTCAGGGAACGGGCTAGCACCAGTTGGTCGGGACTCATGATTCATCAACAAAATTTCATTATTTTGTTCAGCTAGAAGAAGACACGAAATCAACTCAGAATATTTTGTTAAACCTTTTTCTCGATACTGTTGTTGTAACAACACGTTCGAGGCATGGAATGTGCTATATGTTTTCTCTAACATATCCTCCTCGGTAATAGTTTCACCAGATAATTTCAATAAAGAAGTAATTCGGAACATTGCCGAATTAAATTCGCTCACAGATTTAAAATCTTGGAGCCTTAAATCTCTCCATTCAGCCCGTGCTCTAGGTACACGAACCCTTTTTAGGTGATCGTACCTTTCTTTTAAATTTTTCCATAGCATTGATGGATCTTTCACAGTTAAATATTCAATTTTTAGGGCCTCGTCTAAATGATGATGGAGAAATATCATAGCCCTAGCACGGTCCTGAGATGATGCTTTATTATTTTCTTTAATCGTGTCTCCTAGGCCTTTTGCATCAAGATGGATCTCGGCATCTAGTGCCCATGACAGATAGTTCTTTCCAGAAATGTCAAGTGGTACAAATTCACGGTTTGTTAAATTAATTTGCCATTGGTTGAAAATAAATTTTACCTAAATATACCTTTAACGGTTAGTGATGGAAATCGGCCTCCGGTGAAGATATTGATAACAACTGGTAGAGTCGTGCTGATAACGTGTTATTAACTATATGTATGAAGCTGTGAAATAGGAAAAATACAACTTTCTCGTACATAGTTGAAAGAAAACCAAAGAGAAAATATACTTAGTAACTTTATTGTATATCAAAGGTGGAAGTTACTTGCTTAAACTTAACTCCACCATCTCCACTTGTCTAATGTCTCTCATATATATACATAGGTAGAAGCCAGCTTAAAGAGAGTCAATTTAAGACTTGTTCTTATCTACGAAACCATGTTGGTTTAAGATTATGTAGGTTCATCTTATAAACTTAATGCATATCATCTTGTCCATACTTAATGCATATCATCTTTTACACCAACATATGTAAGTATTGGCGGACATCCACATCATCTTTAATATATTCATAACAGTTCTACAATACTCTGTTTATTAAATCAAACTCATCCAAAAAGCCGGCGCTGCTCTCCGGCGTCCTCTATTCTGTCCCGACATATCCAAAAATGCAGCCACCAGATTCCAGTGAAGAAGGCGAGCTCCTTCTTCGAAGCAACAGCAGGCTCAAGCGCAGAGCCATGGAAGAACCGCTCCCACCATCTGATGTTGATTCGGTATGGACTCGACGAGGAGGGGCTGACCTCCTCCGAGATTTAGACGGCGAGCTTGAACTGTATACCGGCGAAGATGAAACTGAGGAAGATATACTTGAATTCTTTGTATAACCATTTTCTCAATTCTTTGTCGTTAAATTTATTTTTAATTTCTTGATAAAATGAGTCTTCAATGAATGGATAAAATGAGTCTTCAATGAATGGTTTTTTATTTAGGGAAAATTATGAAAAATTATTATAAAAAAAACATTTTGAAATTATTAAAAATGACATAAACATTTGCAATTTAGTAAAAGACAAAATAATTTGTATTTAGACAATTTTGCCCCTTTATTTACAAATACTCCTAAAAATAAAATAAAAATAAAAAGTACAAACAAAACAAAACCACCACTAAATCACGCCACCAACTCACATTTGCATGAAAAAAAACTAATATATATATATATATATATATATATATATATATATATATATATATATATATATATATATATATATATATATATATATATAAAATCTCAAGAATGATGCGGATATATAAATTATCATTATATAATAACAAAAAATATTGAATTCATCTATACGTGCTGCAGTCCCCGAAAAAAAAACCCCGAACCTTTACCGAAAATCAGCGCAGACCGTTCATTTTTTTTTTCCCTTTTTTATTGTCTGACACAAAGCAATTGGGGAGATCTCTTTTTCGGTAGTCTTTTGTGGACTTATTCAGTGACCTAATTTTTCCAGTATAGATAATGAATTTGATATTCATAACCTCCGAACCAATGAAATATAAATAAGACCTGAAAATAGTTCAAAAGTTGTTAGTACTTCAAGCAATAAAAACGTAATGGGTTAAAAACAAACCATACGTGCAAATATAGCTTCTTATGTACAGTCAGTGAGTAATGAACAGAATGATACAAAGAACTTAATGGGTAAAAACAAACCATACGCGTGCAAATATAGCTTTATATGATGACAAATGAGTAATGAATAAGAATGATACAAAGTCAATCATTTGATTGGAACACATGAGCCTTGTTTCATCACTAAATCCAATGGAGCAATCCATAATTGTCCAAACTTCAAAGTCTAAAGTACTGCAATAAAAACTTCTTTCAACATGGTTTATAAAGTTGTCAAATTATGAAAGAAAACTAAGGGAGCAAGATCATTTAAAAATAAGAATCGTCATGCACAGAAATGTACTAACTCGGCAATCAACGAAAGAACTAAAAATGTTTAGCGAAACTTCAATATTAGAATAATAATTGTAGAATAAAAAAAGGAAAAGAGTACAATAATAGATGCGAATGATAATTACTTTAATACATTTTTTTTTTTGTAACTCAATGAAGCAAACTCATTATGAACTGTTTTGACAGATTACAAATGCAAAGGAATGATGTGAAATTGGTAAAATCGTATTCATCAGTTAAAGCTCTATGTATAAGCTCTATGTTTTAATACAGATACAACGATATTATACAATTTATACTATCACAAAGCAATCACATAAAATATTCATCTTCCAGGATGCTGATTCATTCGCTACAGACTCATGTATTTCCCCGCACAATGGTACCATGGCCATAAAAGATATTGTTCCAACACTTCCAACGGCCAAATCTTCAGCAAAATGGTCAATAACACTATGATTTATTTATACACTTCCATGAGATCATATAAAAACCTGGAACAAACAGAAAAAGATTTCATATAAATTCACCCCTAAATCAAACTACATAAGCAAGAAAGCGATGATGTATCATAGCCAAGCCGGGGCACTAATATATATAAGATGAGATAATAACGAATAAATGTGCACCCACTTTTAAACATAGCACTCATTTCATAAGAAACAAACATGATCCACGATATGAGCCGGAAAGGATAGATGTCAATGTTTTTTAGTAATAATAAGCAATTTAACTAATGTAAAAGTTTAGCAAAATAATAAAACCGACAAAAAATCCCCAAATCGGTTCGAGTAAGTCAAAATCACAAAGCCCCCCGAAAATATTTTTTTTTTTAATTTTATTTTAAAAAATGTCCAGAACTCCTAGCAAACTATGAACCCATTTGTATAGCAAACAATATCAATCAGTACGTGACAAAAGAAGGTAACTCCATGATCAAAATAAACTCAGTAACCCTACCCACAAAATTATGGCATCAAGAAATCACGGCAATGATTTCAAATAAAAAAATCTGAAAATATAATAGCAACCATACCTTTCAGGGTGTTGCGGTAAAAGTGTTTCTTACCTTGAATTATTGCGTATTAGTTATTATATCAGTTCAGCTTCAAACATCAAATTCATTACCAACAATCAATTCAGATAAACAAAACAATAATTTTTAAAGTTACTTAAAACTTTTTCATGACTTCTACCTAAACGCAGAACTCGTGGATGAATTTAAGCAAAAAAACGAACTCACCTTGCATAGTCATTCAGGCCTTCACATATGCGTTGTGCAACGATGCTTGAAGCAATGGGTCAGCACAGCTAGGTACGTTCAAGCATAATAAAATATTTTACAAAACATTAAAATATTTAAAATGACATCAAAAGAACTACTACTAACTAATCTCTATAGTTCCACAATAAAAAACAAAAACTAAAAAGCCATAACCATAAGTGGCAGAGCACGGACGAAAGAGAATAAAACACTGAAAATGAAACTCACCAGCCGCGGAAGCACAAAATGCATAACATAAGGATTTTCCAACCAGCACATGTTATAGTCGAGCGATTACCATCTTGGCCTGTTCAAACACGATCCCAACATACATTTTGAGTCTGGATGGGTTGTAGATTGTCCCAGCCTTGCTACCGCGGCACTATTATGAAAACCCAGTTAAATAAAAAAATCCCAAAAAGATAGAGTGCGTGTGCGGCAAAAGTGTGTGCAAGTGTTTCTTTCGTATCCGTATAATTAAAAGTGCTTTACTGATTTCCCAATCATAGAATCCAATGTAAACAAAGCCCCAACATTAAATTCCTTTGGCCGCTAACAGAGGAGCTAAAATTCAAATATTTACAAACCACCATAGCCACAGGATGAGCAGCCCATACACAAAAAATCAACAGTAACAATGGTGTGCACATGTACTCATGAAACCCCCCAATATAAAAAATAGTAATGGCAACAGCATCTGCTTCAAATGATTATTCAAGTCATGTGATATGTTCTTGAAAGAAAGAAAGTATGAGGTTGCCTTGCCTACCTGCTGAAAGTTGAAGAGAACATGTGAAAGTCAAGGCAAATGAACTTGAAGAACAGAAGATGCTTTAAATGGATTCACAGGATTCCAACCATATATGGTAAACATTTTAATGGAATGAATTACAACCAAAAAGTGACTCATAATGTAGGGTCACAAATGGAAATAACAGTGTTTATATACCCGTGTGAGGTAGGTAGCGCTTTGACGGATAATCTCATGAGTAAGCGATTCAAAACACCCGATTTGATATGGTCACCAAATATAGATATATACAGAAGACACAATATCAAAGTACATAAATACAATGAATTATTTTATGAATCAATGACTGGACCTGGAATGCATCACTCAGTAACTGCAACGAAAATTCAATACATTAAAAAATTTGTTCTATAAATATTTTCCTCTAAATATATAAATGAATATCACAACACCAACACCGTAAATGGATAACTTACATGAATTCCTTCAGATTCGTTGAAACTGAATTCAGAAGAAGAAACCCTTATTATTAGTATAAAAAACGAAACTTAAAAAACCCAAAATAATGTTTAGTATTTTTTATGTTGTACCTGAATAAAAAAAGTACTTGTATAATCTGAAATAATATCATGAAAAACGATGATTTTGAATATCATTCTACAAAAAACATTGATTCGGGATAGGATTTATTAGCATCATGACCTTCAAAGAGATTGTGTTACAGATGATAGAAATTACCTCAAAGGACCATCTGTCACTTTCACTTACATTAACTGAAATCTCCTTTTGTTATCCGGAAGCATCTGTTCTTATTGATTATAACTTCTATATGAATTTTGAGTTGAAATTCAAAGGGGAGATGGATGAGAAACCGCATAAACAAACAGCTTCCAAATGATTCCAACCCGTGCACACCAACCTGACCCAGAACTTTTCCACCGGTAGAAAACCTGCGAGAGATGAAAAGAAAATAATTGACGTATGACCGAGCACCTAGCCTCCCAGAGATGTTGCTCCTGCAGCCTACAAACACTAAAATTTCAATTTTTAAACAAAAACAAATTGCAAAAAACAAAATCATTGAACCCTAAAATCGATTACGACTTTCGTGAAGAACAAAGTACCAAACATTCGCCATTCTGATTGCAGGTGTACCCAACACCAAGCTTCAAAACAGTGAAATATAATTAAAATAAAATCATAAAAAAAAGGAAAATAAAAAATGAAAGCCAAATCGAAAGGGAAACACTAAAATTTCAATTTTTAAACAAAAAACAAATTGCAAAAAACAAAATCATTGAACCATAAAATCGATTACGAATTTCGTGAAGAACAAAGTACCAAACATTCGCCATTCTGATTGCAGGTGCACCCAACACCAAGCTTCAAAACAGTGAAATATAATTAAAATAAAATCACAAAAAAAAGGAAAATAAAAAATAAAAGCCAAATCGAAAGGGGAAGTGTTACCTTCGCACTCTTGCTTCTGGTAAGGATGAGAGAACATCTGAAATGGGATGTTGAAATAGTTGGACGTGGGGATGAGGGATTTGATGAATAGTGGGTGATTCCCACATAATTTCCATGTTCCCACGTTGACAGGGAAAAACAAATTAAAAACAAATGGAAACAACTGCCTCCCTCACGTCTACCACATTCTGTAGTCAATTGGAAAAAAAAATAAAATAAAAAAACAAATAACATGCGGATGACAACAAAGAGCAAACATATCTTATTCCCAAAAAAATAAGCATATGTTATTCCCAAAAAATAAGCAGGTCACGTGTGCACATTATCTAATCCCAAAACCGCCCGCATATTTAAAAAAAAAAAAAAAAAAACCGCAGAAACAAATGAACAAATAACAATCACATAACAAAGACACTATTCCCACTACTCCCATTATAACACTACGCTCATTATAACTGCCACACTATTCCCAAAACCGGCCGCATATTTAAAAAAGGAAAAAAACCGCAGGAAAAAGTGGAGAAATAACAATCACATAACAAACACACTATTCCCACTAACAATCCATTATCCGTTTTTTAATAATATTTTTCTTTTATTTTCTACCGGGTTTTCGGGTATGGAAAACGGATTTTATAGTGTTTTTTAAGATCAATTAACGGGTAATTGAGTTAAAACTCCTTCCTATATATATATATATATAGATATATATATATATATATATATATATATATATATATATATATATATATATATATATATATATATATATATATATATATAATTAATAACCCATGTATAATGTATGGGGCAATGAACATTAAAAATTTATAATGCAATGAGTTTGGACGAAGATTTTTTTGGAATATTTAATGCAATGCTCGAAAAATATTTGTGATATGACGAAGTGTAACGTTACGGTCCACTACAACAAATTTTGATTTAAGTTAACATGAAAATGTAAACATTTTTGTATAAACATGAATTTTTTAGAGTAGAAAACACGATTTAAAACTATTAAAAACTTATCGTGTACAACAGTTCCTAAAAGAATAAAAATGGATTAAATACTTGGGAATCGAATCCGGTGTCGGTGCACTCGTGGTGAGAACCAGAGTAAGATCCTAATCCACGCCCGAATAAAAAAACACCATTCCCCACCCAAAAAAATAATAAGTAAATGAATTAATTTATCGTGTAGTGCAATATAAACATCAAATGCCAATACAAAGGCATTCTTAACAATAGATTGAAATCCTCCTTCATGTGTGGACTTTGGATCAAAGGCGTTTATAATAGGAACAGTTACAGTTGATATTGTAAATATATTAAAAACACTTTCATGTGTAGACTTTGGATCAAAGGCGTCGCAGTTACAGTAGATATGATGTAACTATTTTAAAATTTGCATTTTAAAATTTTCAACAAACAAATTTAAGGAAAAAACACTGCAACAGATAATATATTTTATTCATCTAGGATAGAGATTCTACAAAATATATATAGTATTTGAAACTATAAAAATACCACTCAAAAAAAAAACTATAAAAATTGAATCGTGGTTGAGATTACACGATGCAAGTGTTTTAAACAACCGAGTTAAGAAATTTACAACTTCTCGAAAAAAAAATACAACTTATGGATAATGTTTACAAAATATAAGTTAATTTTAATTGCTTTTTGTTTTGTCCCACAATATCATTTATTTTATAATACCAATGCATTATGCAATTAAAAATGTTTTTAACCCGACTCAATGTCGTCTCCTCACAAAGACCTAGGCGAAATTGTCCAGTTTATACCATTGTGTGGATATGAATTAAAGTGAGGTGATGGATATAACAATATCAAATGGTAGTGCCACCGATAATTTCACAAAGTTTATATATCCTTTTTCTCATACATACATATATATATATATATATATATATATATATATATATATATATATATATATATATATATATATATATATGGTGTTAGTGCTGAACGTGGGTGTGTCATGCGTGCATCAGTTTCCTTTTTTTTTAAAACTTGATTTGAGGGGTATAATAGTCTTTGAGCCTCATATGTTCTTTTTGTCATTTTCAATAACTATCCCTTTTATTTATCCGGGATTTTACTTGCATTGGAGCTTTTGAGTAAGATTTAGAGCTTTCCTTAATCTCCGGTTGTTTTCAGTATGATCAATTCAATTATGTGTTGGGAATGAAGTTAACATGTTCTTATCTCAATTTCGGAGATAAAGCTTTCAACTTACGTTCTCTTTATGCATAATTGTTTTGTTTTAACGGTATATGGTTATATCAAGTGCAGACCCGCAGGGTATGCGTAGTTATTTTATGGTTATCTCCGACAACAAAGACCTCATATGCAATGTAAGTTCATTTTACTCGACTCCAGCTTTTTCGTACTTTTTTGCTTCGGATTACAGAATAGGAAGTTTCAATTGAATTAAATCGTTGAATAAATGTTGTTTTATGTGAAAATTAAAGTTGATGCAATTCTAGCTAACTCGAGTGTTCCTGAAAATAATGACTGAAAACAACTGGTTTCTTCATATATTCCGATGAAGAAATAGATTCTGATAATTTGTATATTGAGTCTGGGACTGTTCCTCTGGCAACTGGGGTTGAGAGGAATCCCAAGGTAGGTATTGAAACTGCCATGGTAGATATTGAAGCTACCATTGTCAACTCTTTTGATAGCATGGAGCTGAAACTAATAGTTATGTTGAAACACAAATAATGATAAGTCTGTTGTGCTTGATAATATTGGTGATCCCACAGTTTAAGGGTTGGTTTAAGGATGCATCTATAATGTTTTAAAGAAGATTGATTGTGTTGTTCACTTGGTTCATATCATTAAGCTTTCTAATACACTAGTTTTAGGGGTGTTACTGTGTTACTATTAATATCACTATGTGTTGTGAGATTTCCATCCATATATACGCCAAGAATAATGGTGAAAATCAGATTTTGGAGCAGAAAACCAAGTGTTTCAGGATTGAAAACCTTCAAATACTATTATTGACTTCATGTTGTTGCATTATTCTACTTTGTTCAAATATACAGAAAGTTGCAATGTTGCAATGTTTTTTTTTTCAAAAAAGAATCGGTTGTAGTATGCTTCAAACCCCCTCCCTTACATTAGGAAGCATACTAATGATGATATTTCAGTCATTAATGGATAAGAAATGCAATGTATATTTGTTTTTTGTGGTTATTAGTACTGAAAAGTGTTTTGACAAGTTGAAGAGAAATTACTGTGTTACTGTGTTACCGTGTTTAACTCTGAAATGCCACTTCATCATGTTCTAACCCTTATTCACATGTACCGTAGCTTGCTTTGGTGTTCATGCGAGAGGAGAATATTCAACTAACGGGATCTGGTGTCTCGAGTTACCCTCTGTTGAATATGCCAGAATTTGAAGAATAAGCTTGAATTCAGTATCATTCTAGGGTGGGCTGTCAAAATCCTGCAATTGAATTGACTATCAGAATTTGATTTTAAATGTTTTTTGGGTTTTTGGCCCCAGGATGTTAGGTCATTTCTTTTGTGATAGACAATTCTGGTGGTTTTTGTATACCTTAGTGTGTCATCCATATGTATATACCTATCCTTATTAACAATCACATTTCTTGGCAACAAGGGTTGATTTAAGGATGCATATATGATGCTTTTGAGCATCTATTTGATGATAAACAAGGTTGGTGTTACTGTGTTACTGTTACCGTGTTAGTGTAAACGCTGCGATAAAATTCGGCTTTCAAATACTACGTCGAAAAGGTATCAAATGAGGTCTCAAAATGAAGATAAAAAATATAAACTTTGGTGAAACAATTTTGATGATCGGTTAATGCAAATATTTTTTCGGCTTTCAAAATTTACGTCGGAAGGGTATCGTAATTGGGCTCAAATTAAAGAGGAAAAATAAATATGAATTTTAGTGAAATTTTTTTGATGATCGAAGTTATAAATCAAAAGTTACAGATGTTTGAATAGCAAAAAAAAAAAAAAAAACAAACAAACAAACAAACAAATCAAACAATACAACTGAAAGAAGATGCGCCCCTTTTAATCAATTTCCGGAGGCGCTATTATAATAAGAGTAATTTTGTCCGTCTGAAATTTTTTGGTTTTTTTTGAAACTAAAAAAAAAGTGTTCTATTTATTTATTTGTCTTTTTCCCTCTATCTCTTTTTTTTTGGTCACATATTATTATTATTATTATTATTATTATTATTATCTTGATTTTTATTATTACTTGCTGCCTCGTTAAAGTTGTTCCAAATGTGTTCATTGTGTAAGTAAAAGTTGACTGATTCAAACCCCGAAAACAATTGAATCCAAGGCGTTTGACGGGTAGAGCGACAGTACCTCTGAACAGTAGTGACACGTATGGATTTCCTCCGGTCTACATCGATATTACACGGTTGTGCGTGACCTCGGTTACATATTGGGTGCTTATTAATGGCCAACCTAGTTGAGTTATTGTCCTGACACGGGGTATCAGAAAGGGTGACCCCTGTCACCTTCCTTATTCGTTATTTGTGCGGAACGGCTCACGGCGCTAATAAACACATACAATAGTCAGGGGTTGTCGTAGGGGATCTGGTTTGGGAGGCCCGGAGACGTGGAGTTATCTCATCTTTTCTTCGCGGATGATAGCATGATTTTCTTTGAGCTTGCGGAAGGAGCAGTGGAGAACCTTCTGAACCTTCTGGAGAACTATTGGATCATGCCATCAACCTTCGCAAGTTGAGTCTGTACCTCAGTGGTGTGGTATCGGCTGAGGTGCGAGAACATGTTTCGGACGTGTTGCAAATACCTCTTGGAGATGGGTTGGGAAATACTTAGAGCAGCCTTATGTGACGGGACGTTTTCAAAGTTTTATTATTATTATTATTATCATTTTATTTATTTTTATTTTATTTTTTATTATTACTTACAGCACCTCGTTAAAGTTGTTTGTGTACCTTTCAAAAATATATATATATATATATATATATATATATTGATTGTGCAAGTAAAAATTCGACTGAATCAAACCCAAAAACATGGAAAATACTTATGTGAGTGTATTTTGAGGTGAAGTGAAAGATGAAACGATCAGAAACACAGTTTAAACTTTGAATACAAAATAAATCTGTGTCATAATGCTCTAAACGTGTGAAGACAACACACAAGTATTTTTTCAAAAACACCTTTCCAAAAATAAATAAAAAAAAGCCCAAAAACAATTGAATCCATTGACGACGGTACAGTCCAGTTATAGTCGGGAAATCACATCCAAATACACGTCAGTGTCACTACACTTTTGCTTTCGAGACTTTTTTATGATTAATTTATTTATTTACTTCCGCAGCGTATATATTTTTATTTTATTTTTTTACTTCCGGCACCGCATTATTAACGTTAATGCCATCGACCTTTCTTGTAAAAAATAATGTCGGTGGACTGACATAATTCACCCATGACACTTTTATAACTATAACATCAGTGTCATTGACATTGTTATTGAAAACTAATGTCAGTACCAATGACCTTACTATTGAGAAGGAACATCAATACCACTAATGTTATTCACACAAAAATAACCGTGATACTCGAACTAATTTTTTAAATGCCTAAAGTGATTGTGGTACAGATAGTAAAAGTCTGGTGTCAATAAAAGTCGCTTGAATATAACATAAGGTTTCACCGGATCAACCCCTCCAAAATAGACAATTGAAATGCAAACTTAATTAGTATCAACCCATCATGAAAAAAAGCCCAAGTCATACCCAATGTGGACAACAAATATAACCTATATGGTCCTTTTGAACATGTTTTTTTTTTTATAATCTTTTGTTGTTGTTGTTGTTGTTGTTGTTGTTGTACGTATGTTGAACTTTTCAAAAACAATAGCGGTTAAAAAAAAAGGGAGGATAGTTTATATAGTATTATTTGAAAAGTTTGTGTTTTATTTAGTACTAAGGAATAAGGTTGTTTCTTATATACTCTTTTCTTCCTTCCTCCTTAAAAAGAAGTGAACTTCCTAAAATACCCCCAATTTTATAAAATTAAAAGCAAAAATAAAAACATTATCTGGTTAATCAGAAGCTTCTCGTCGTCCAAATTTGGCGGAAAACGCAGGTGGGTTACTCCCTAATTGCAATTCGAACCCCCCCCTATTAGATATATGATGTTAATTATCTATCTCCCTATCAGCTTAAGCTTTTAGGAGAGATGGTAGTCACACAGACGTGTTAAAAAAAGTCCCAAGTTCAAACCCCGCTTTCAAAGACAATTTAAAATATAAAAAAACAAAGTGTTGGGCTCTCTTCTTAAAAGCCCACACTTCCCAAACCCAAAAACCACAAAAACAAGTGTTGGCCTCTCTCCTCTTATAAGCGCCACACTGAAAGCGTATTAGATATATAATGTTAATTATCTATCTCTTATCATTTAAGCTTTTAGGAGAGATGGTAGTTCACACCACACCCCCCCCCCTTATAGACATGGCAACAACACACTTACACCTTCTCGTTGATTCTCGTTGATCATCTCTGAACGAACGTGATAAAGGTATAATCTTTCATCTTCCCCAGTTTTTTTGAGTTTGTATACAGGTTTTAATGATATTTTGGTCTGATTAAAGATTCAATTTATTGAACAAAATTCTTAGTTTTGTACTATGATTGAATTATGCAAGCTGTAATTTTGAATATTGCAGATAGTTTAATGTTACCTTGCTTCCTTCAATAGTGTTCTCGGTCCCTGTTTTTTAGCCCTCTTGAAAGTTGAAACCCGAAAAATGAAAGAAAATTAGAGATTGACAGATTTGGGATTTCATAGTCGAAAACAAAGGAAGGCAATCCATGGTGCTTGGTTAGGTGAAGTTGATGAATTTGTGGATATGTAATTTGAGCATGAAGCATTTCTTGTGTATTGGCTAAAGTGACTGGGATCAGTATTCATTATTTAATTAATTAGCATTATTGAATTAGCATGTTGAAATACTTTAACCAACATTTGGTTTAGTCAACTTTGAAACAGCAAGTGTGTGTAGGCTTTCACATTTAGTAATTCTTTCTTGTTTGGAGGGTGATGGAAGCGTTGATGAGCATTATTTAATTGAAGTGCTTCCTGTTGAAATCATAGTGCAAATTGTGTTAGGTAAGGTGAAGTTCAACAATTGTGTTAAGCAAGTTTGATAATTGTTATATACATCTGCTATTTTATTAATGACAAACAAATGTATAACTAATAACAACAGCAAAAGGCAAAATTTAGCATTCCATATAACTAGTATTCATGTTTTATAAGGTACATTAGTGGTATACTAAACTTGGGATATTGGAACAGGATATCGTAAATGGCTATTGCAGATACGGATAATGTGTGGATACAAATATGTTATTTTGTTGACTTTCAGAAGAATGGCGAAGGAATGTGGACAAGGAAATATGTGGATGATGAAGAAAACATGATAGTAACATCTGTGGGAAAATCTCATATGATGAATTGTACAAGAAAGTAGCTGAGAAGCTAAAAATAAATTCTATGCTATATGAATTGGAGATGCGATGTGAAAACCATATACCGTCAAATTATCCGCATCTACCAATGAAGATAGATTGTGATGAGTCGGTGGAGTGGCTTATGGCGGTTTTTGATAGAACCAGGCTAAACATAACGTTGAAGAAAAAAGTTATTGGAATTGAAGAACCTCATGTTGTTCAATCAGGTACATCTTCGTCTTGCTTGGAATTTAGAATAGATTTTCTTATTGTTGATTTTCCATTCCTCAAGGGCCATTCTAATAAAGTGATCGCTTCAATAAAAAAAAAACAGTAAATTACATATAGATAGCCTTGAAGAATCTCGAATGTTGTGATTGATGATGATGGTATAGATGCTTTGCGGTATTGGCGGAGATACTTATTGTCTCGGTGAAAAAGTCCTCGGAGAGATAGCCGCATGTTGACCCATTATTGTCGTCATTTGGTGAAGGTGTCGAGTTGTATCCGTGGGCGACCAACAATATAGATGATGACGGTTTTTGGGAGGATATTAATAGAGATGAATGTTTGGATGACGGTAATTTTGGGGAGGATATTGATAGTGATGATTCTTCGTATGACGGTAATTTTGGGGAGGATGCACGTGAAAAACACACCCATCGAAAATAGTTTGGGTGGCAATAGTAATGGCTTGAATTCTCATGAAGACACAATTGTGCAATCAACCGAAAGCCTTGATTTAATTCCAAGTCACCCCGATAGCGGCCACGTATCTTCGGTGAGAATTCCAGAAAACTTGGATATTTGTGAGGGTGACTTGTTTGAATCGAAGGGCCACTTGATACGAAAGTTAGAGATGATGGCGTTGAAGGCACATTTTGAATTCATACGACCAGTGTCAACCAAGCAAATTTATGAAGCGAAATGTGCTGTGAAAGAATGCGGATGGCGGGTGCGTGCAACGAAGGTAAAGAAGGATGATCCGGAGTCAAAATACTTTCAAGTACGAATTTATAAAGGTAATCATTCTTGCTCACTTAGTGTTCAGCAAAAAGATCACAAACATGCATCCTACATGTTCATTGGAATGCATTATCTTTATAAATTTCGAGACGTCAATTGTATTTATAGAGCCAAGGATATTATTAGGGACTTCTGGGAAGAGTTTGGGTATACCATAGAAAAAGGTAGGGCGTATAAGGCTAAATGGTTTGCCCTTGAGTTGATCCATGGCAAGGCATCAGAAAGTTATGAGAAAAATTGCCCAAGTATTGCCATATGTTGAAGGTGCAAAATCCTGGCACCAAGACATGCATTCGAACCAATAAAAAAACGGGCCGTTTCCTATATTTTTTTATGGCACTTGGTGCGTCTATAAGTGGTTTTAAATCGTCGATTCGCCGAGTTATTTGTGTGGACGGAACGCATTTAAAAATCGAGTACAAAGGCACATTACTGTGGCGACATGTCAAGATGCAAACTTCTGAGATATTTCCACTTGCAAGGGGTGTTGTGAATGCGGAAGATAATAAATCATGGACATGGTTTTTTCAAAAGTTAGTGACGATAACAGGTGACACGGATGAGGTTGTGATAGTTTCTGACCGAGCTAGTAGCATTAACAGTGTTGTGGAAGAGATGCACCTATATTTGTTGTGAAGGACCCTAATAACTAGAAGCAAGGTTTTCTGTATTTTAAATGTCCTATGTGTACTCGTTTTGCATGGTGTAACCCAATAGACAATGACGCTAGTGACGAAGTTTCATCCCGCCTCAATAATGGAAGTGATATGAATAATGGTGGAAGAGTGATTAATGGAAGAGTTGATGAAATAATCACCCTTCTCAAAAAAATTGACCGCCACAATAATGGAGGTGATGTGAATAATGGTGGAAGAGTGATTAATGGAAGAGATGATGAAATAATCACTCTTCTCAAAAAAATTGATGCGAAGATGGATACGAGGGATAACGATATTTGGTTGATATTGTTGTTCGTTGCTATTGCTATTGCAATTTATGTGTGGAAATAGGTTGTGTGGTAGCGTGAACTGTGTATTCAAACGATATTGTATTGTTTGTATTGTGAATGAATTTGTGTTTGAACGTATTTTATGTTTAGTATTTTTGTAAAATATTAGTCTTTGCCTCTATTATGAAATCGGTGTAAATGTCATTCTATTTGTTTAATTTGTTAGGAAGTCTTGATGTTAGTTACTCATTTGTCTTATTGTTCTCATCTTTGCGTTCTACTTCGATAAGAACCGGGTACTACGACTCATTTTAACTCATGATAGTTCGTGATTTATTGTTCATTTATAGATTTGTAACTTATAAATTATATTGTGGGTTATGCCCGGTGACGGTTGGAGTGGTTGTATTGGTATTAAAGGTTTTACACTACAAGTTACACAATGCCGTGTCACGTGTGGAGAAGAGAGCTAGTTGGTCGAGAAGCCTAGAGAATGCACGATGGGGAGCAAAAAATGACACCGCGGATTTTGAAGTTCAACTATGTGTATATTTTACTGGGGTCGTGTCCGGACACAAACCGATGATACAATACAAGCTTATACATAGATACAAGGATTTTCAAAAATGCATTATTTCATTGTTAACCTCTCACGGGAAAACGGAGTGGGGGTTTTTTCCCTCGATTTCTATATACATGATGTAAAAAAGTCGACGATTCGTACATCCCATGTGCTTGAATAGAAATATCAATACGGAAAGGTTTACGATCAAACTAAGGAATAATCTGTAGTCTAAATGTTGTAGTAACACAACTGTCAGTTATTTTCTTTGATCATAACGTTAACTCAAAACTCAATTCGAGAAGAGACATTCGAAAATTAGTCAACCATGTCCAGAAAACACGAGCTTTGTCAATCGAACATATCCATGAAGCAACTCGCAATGTTTATATGGAATGAAGATTCATTTCTCTTTTGGATTTCTTTTGCAGATGGCTCTCCTCCATCTATACTTGAGTTCTATTGCGCTATGACCTTTCCGAAAAAGCATCAGCTCCGAATTTCAAAATCTTCATCCATGGAACATTGCAAAATATCTCCAACCCCCTCCTGTGTAGCAAAATCCACATCAGCGGTCTATATATATATGCCTCGTATGAAAATAATATACACTCGAGTAGAAATTAAAAGAAAAAATTACAAATTCGTCTAACACAAGTCACATCACATTGATAATTAGGGGAGCCGAAAAAGGGATAAGATACAACATAGAAGGACAAAAAAGAAATAGCGTGACGTTCTAGATAAGAGAAATGTACCCTTTAGGCAGAGCTTGCCCATTGATCAGCTTTTAATATCGAAGAAACTAACTGAGCCAGAAGAGATCATCCCCATTAAGATTTATCAAGAAAAGCTAAGACTATCAGTTGCACTCCGCCCCAAACTGGATGTTTACGAATTCGGTGCAAGTTATCAAGGTGGCACCTAGGTGGACCAGGGGGCTTAAAGCGACTAATGGTGTAAAGATGCGATCTCTGTGTTTTGTTCATCTTAATATTGTACAATAATCTGTAAAATATGCAAGTAGTATTATATAATCTGTAATATATGCAGGTACTAGGGTGTACTCTTTGAATAAGCAGAACGTAAAATCCTAGTAAATCAAGGTAAAGATAGGCCTAGCAGTAGTTGGTAAAAGAGTACTGAACTCTACTACACCTGCAGGTACTGGACTGTGTAACATAAAAACGTGAAATATATGTGTAATAAAATCCTGTTACTCTATTTGTTTCTCACTTCTGCTACCATTCAACTCTGAAGTATAATTAGGCAACCACCAGATAACCTAAGTGCAATAGATTGATCAACAATTGTATTCATGAAATTTGGGAAGACCGAAAGCAGGGAAAGAACTCTTACAACAATAAGTTACATCGAATGGATATAAAAACTCACCAATTTCTCACTCACACCAGTTTTACAGATAGAAAGTTGAAGGAGATGATATGATGCACTTCTCAATCAATCTCTGTTGATATGCGGACTTCACCATTTACACCAAAGTCATAATTTGGCCTTTTTCCATTCTCCAAAATGTCAACCCCAAAATTAGGCCTTTTCCAGAATCCTCCACCAAAACATCAACTAATAACATGCACCATAAATCCATCTCCTATAAATATACACAATCAATTCATAGTCACATACTCACACAAATCCACTTAAACAAAACACAAATCAAAAATTCATATACACAAACCTTACATTATCTATCAACAATGGCTGATTCATCAAAGAAACGCAGTTGTTTATGCACCCTCTTCCTCTGGTTTTCTTTACTCTTAATCCTCATCCTCGTCCTCGCCGTCATCGCTGCCGCGCTCTTCTACGCAATCTACCGTCCACACCGCCCCCATTTCTCGGTTTCCTCCCTCCAAATCCCCCAATTTCATCTCACCTCTACACAGCTCAGCTCCAAGTTCAATCCCCACCTGTATTAATACCCCAAATTACTGTTTCACCGTAATTTTCACACAATGAACACAGTGAACAGAAGAAGCAACGAATTTGACGGTTTTGGAAAGAGAGAGAAAAAAATTGAACTCACCAGCTTTCCATAAGAACTTTATCTTGATTCATCAGCAAAAGAGGAGCCATAGACACACCATCTTCATTCTTAATCAAATACTTACAAACCGGAGCTAAACCGTAAAGCCGTTCAACAGATCCATCCACCAGGTTCCTCAAAGTGCAATCGTCTCGTCACAATCCCATCAAAAATAAGACGGTAAAGGGAATTGGATGGAGGGGTATATTTGTCATTTCTGGTCAATAAGTTTTTTCAATTATTTTGTAAGGCCTCCCTATTATGGAGTACTAGTAAGGTAAAAAACTTATGAGATTATACTAGTTGAGGAATTTTTCCTAAAAGATTAAAAATAATAGCGGTTGTCCTCTTGTGATGATTGACAAGACAAAAAAAGGGGGGAGGGGGCTATGTTGAATAACAGATAATTAAGTCATTTCTATGATTCTATCCCCCAAAAAAAAAAAAAAATTTGATTATGTCAAGGACGGATTCAGGATGTTATCCTCCCGTGGGTTACTAAACTCTTTAAAAATGATCGGGTGGTTGATAAAAATGCCTTGATGATTATATATATTTCCTTAGTTTTATTTTTTTAACCATGGGATAGGCTTAACCCCTAATATCTCGTGTCTAATTACTTGTGCTAATCCACTTCTCTAATCACTATGCTTGTGAAACATTACTTCAGTATTTTTTAGTTTTTTTTCCCAATTATATCCCTGTTCCAACCCAACAATCAGCATAGCATTTTTTTTTTGCTGGTCGATCATCACAAGATGACAACCACTGTTGTTTTTATATCAAAGTGATAAAAAAAAAATAGAAGACTTTCTATCGGGAAATTATTGGGCAGTACATACCTACGTGCGGATATGTGAGGTGTCACTATCGGCACCGTCAGTTTTCAAACTGGATTTAAACAGTGTGGTTCAGATCATTTCATCAGTCACTTACTCAAAATCATCTCTCTACCCAATAATTTCACCTTTCTACCCCCGCTATCAGAGTCAGCAATCACAGAATTACGAATGTTTCCTGGATCTTGACCTCGCCGCGATGATATTTCGAGAATCGGTCCACCACTACTATATATGATGGAACCCACCTTAGGCAATGCCGAGATGAAGTCCATTGATCTGACGAAGTAACGAGCTAAAACAACGGCTGTGCGGGGTTTGTCTGTCGCCACGCTACGGTTTTCTCATAAGCAAGAGGACTTAACTAGGAATCCTATCCTAAGTCAGGGTAAAAACAAAGCGGATCCTCTTTGTGATTCTTGCTCTTCCAAGTTCCATCCAAAGTTTAATTAAAATATCATTTACGAAGTTAATTTTTTTTATTTTGTTATTCTTCTTAAGACGAATCTTGATATCATTCGATTTTATCCTCATTGTCTTAATGAAGCTGCTTCGTATTCAATTTTTTATTTTTTTTTTATTTTTTATGTAGCAGTAGTTCTTTACATAATAATAATAATAAGAGATAAAAAATAAAAGTTTTTTTGAGTGAAATAAATAAATAAATAGACACACATATTTTTAGTTGCAAAAAGACAAACAATTTTGCATGACAAAAACCCTTTTATTCAAGTGACGCGCGTTTCAAATGCTTCAGTTTAACTTTCATCCGCTTCAGCCTTCAGGTTTGATATCTTTTTTTTTTTTTTTTTTTTTTTTTCAAACATTCAGAATTTTTGATTCTAACTCCGATCATCGAAATTTTTCACCAAAATTCATTTTTTTGCTCTTTAATTTGAGCCTCAAATACGATACTCCTTCCGACGTATATTTTGAAAGTCGAAAAAATATTTGTATATTAGGAAGATATTTATTTCTTATAAACGACCGTAACTTTTGATTTAGAACACCGATCATCAAAATTGTTTCACCAAAGTTCATATATTTTTTTAATCTTCATTTTGAGACCGCGTTTGATACCTTTTCGACGTAGTATTTGAAAGCCGAATTTAATCGCAGCATTTACACTAAGAGCACTCGCAGTAGAATCTGTAAATGATGTTAAAACTGTATTTTACAGATTTAATTATCCAGATTTAGCTAAAATTACATTGCATTAGAATCTGTAAGATGAATCTGTAACACTCAGATTCTGGAGGCCAAACTGTAAATTCAGCGCAAATGTCCAATATGTACAGACGCAACTTTGTCTTTGTTGTACTTTTTTTTTTTTTTTTTTTTTTTGCTGTACTATATCTTTCATTTAAAATAATATATTAGTAGACCATTAAAAAATATATATATATATTAGTAAATGTTAATACCTAAGTAATGATTCCTTATTTTATATATTTTTTTTAAAAGTATTCTGTATTTATTAAAATGATAAATATTGATCTTTAAAAGTGTTTCATTGGATATATTTTCTATTAACACTTACTTAGTCTTATTAATAAAATATGTCTTTTATTATTTTATTACGGTTATTTTAATGTGGTGTTTATAATCATAAAGATCCACGCAGATTATCAATAAGTAAAGATTCGTAAGATAAGTAAAAGTGGTATTTGAGTCAGTAAAATAGAAGACCGTGTTAAGACAATCGATGCAAATGCTCTAACACACGATGATCGATATCGATGATCGATGATCGATATCGATAAAGAATGAGATCGTGCTTATTTAAAGCTTAATTCAAGTGACTACTTCAAGGCACATAGTTGGCTCATATAAAAGCGCTCATTTAAGGCTTAGTTCAAGTGATTAACTATTAAGCCTATATCAAGTTTATGTGGTTTTGATTGATAAAATGAATAACATAGATTAACTTAATTAAGGTGTGGTGTTTATAACATGCAGGTTCAGAGTTAATCACTTGAATTAAGCCTAAAAAGTACATCAGACTAAAAGGTAATACATAAAAGATCAATACAATGACTATAGATTTAGTACAACAGTACATCGACTAAAAGGTAATACATAGAAGAACAATACAAGTCTAAAACAGTCTGAACTATCAGCCAAATTATAAGAAGGATATTCAAGTTGAAAGAACTAAATTATCATGCCCGGAATTCACAAGGTGATGAATTACAAGTTCAGTAAGCCAATGAACTAGGCCTATCTATTACATGATGATACAATGTAGATCAAAACCTCAAAGACACCAAGGCACATAGTAAGTTCCATGAACCAGGCCTATCTATTGCATTAAGGCACATGATATTAGTAGTATCAATAGTATCGATGATCGAAGTATCGATGATCGCAGACGTCGATCGTCGATGTCGTAGTATCGATGTCAGGCTCAAAATGACTCTCCTTTCGATTTTTTGTTCCAAGGTCTATGTCCCCCAAGTCCTTGATATGAACTGAATGTCTTCTTACAGTTCAAGCACTCATATTTACTTATTTTCGGAGCATGTTTCGATACTACTTTTTCTTTAGGATCATTTCTTTTAGGCCTCTTCTTGTTCTTGGGTTCAATCACATTAGGCCACCATGCCAATCGGCTTTCTCTTGCAGCAGACATAAGCCTTAAACAATCGTTCCTATGTTTTCATCATCCCGAACCGAAGAGGCATGTCTATTACGTTTTTGCTCGGTGAATTACCTCCGTCGTGAGGCTCGGGTTTCTTTAACAAGGTATCTAGACTAGACAATTTTTGCACGCTTTGAATTCCATAATATGCGCAATCGCCATTGTTTTTCTTCTTCTTTGTAGGAGTTGCGTAGGCTTATGAAGGCTTGTATAACTTCATCACCATTTTCTTGTATTCGTGAATCGAAAAAGTTGCGGACCAAAAAAGCAGATCAAAATCCAAGTTTACACACACATTTGAGTCGAGACAAAATGAAGACATAACTGCTCATTTCAAACGGAATATCTTCTTGATTCTCCCATATCGCCTCATTTAAGGCTTAATTCAAGTGACTACTTCAAGTCACATATATCCGCTCATTTAAGGCTTAATTCAAGGGACGTAATATCATATATGGCTCATATAAGGCTCATATAAGGCATACAATATCACTAACAAGATCGTATATAAGGCATACAATATATATCGATCGTGATCGTGATCGATACTTGATGAACGACGACGATCGATGTCGAATGAGCTCATTTCATTTCAAATGGTCACAACAAAAGTCTCGCGATAGAACCATAGAAATCAAGGCAAAAGCAATCCTTAAGTACTTGATTAACATATAAAAGTCAAAGTTGCAAGCTTTTAATCAAGGGAGGTGAACCACAAAAGAAAATAGATGGAAAATCGCAATAAAAGCATGCATTCACCGCTTGATGTATTGCAAGTAATTTCTTCGTAAATCAATCAATCAAAAAGTTTTCTACCAAAACTTTATTCACAAAAAAATAAAAACAACAAAGAACTCAATATTGGTCTTCAAAAGTAAATCACAGTCCGCACACCAAGGAATCTGACGGGACCACAAAATACTAGGTACGATTTTTTATTAATTTGCTTAGCCAAATGAAAAGCAGCTAAAAGAATCGAAAATTTGAGGAATTGATAAATGAAATGAAACCAAAAATCCATACACTAGCTATATAACAAAACAAAACAAGATTTCAAACATTCAAAAGAACATCTAATAGCCGAAGAAAATTAATAATCATTTACTAAAAAATGCAGGGTGCGGTGGTGCCTGGATGCGGCGGCGGTGCTCTTGGGCTTTGGCTCCTCTTGTTGTGCCGTCAAAGCAATTTGCTGGATTACCGGAGTCCAAGTGGTGCGGTGGTGAATGACTGGTGAGCTAGAAGCTGGAGGTTGGGCTTGGGCGTTTAGAGAAGGAATACAACTCATGATGATTGCCGATGTTGTTTTAGAGAAGGAATACGAATCGCTCAAATAAGGCATATTTGTGTCGGTGATATTTATTTCGTTCTTAATGCAACTAAAAATCGTTGGATTAAAAATTAAATAAGGAAATGTGGACTTTTACCTAATTTTTCCTAATAATAATTCTTATCTTCGTCAAAAAAAAAAAAAGTTGGCTATGTGATAACATTGAAACAAAATGTGGTCATTATTATGGACAATGATATAGTCGCTCTCGAAAATTTACATCATTTCTACAGTTTTATCATCTTACAAAATATTATTTGTTTCTAGAAAGAAATAAGAAAAATAAAAACACTTTACAACCAAAAGATAAAGTTGATGACATTTTGAGGAGGCATTTGTGACAAAACCTTCTAATTTTCTACTATTATTAATAAAATTACAGGTTTAAAAACATGTGTTGGTAGAAAATGACAACGATCGAGGATTACATCAATGGTAAGATGGGGTTTCTAAGAACAAGAGGTTTCATATTCGAGTTTAAGAGTGCATATGTTTGGACCCTTCTTGTAGCATTTTTAAAGCTTTAAGGACAATAATAAAAAATAAATAAATAAATGAAGACCATTTCGGTTTAATAAGTACGAATGCAAACATAAATTTTTAATGAAACAGAGAGTACAATTGTTTTTTTTTTCCTTTATATGTTGGGCCAAATGGAATGTAGACGGCTTCCAATTACATATGATATAAAGTAATTATCATCATCACACCACCTAAGTAAGTAAGTAAGTGAATCAAAGTGTATGCATGCATTGTCGTTAGGTTATCCATGCACTTTAGTTTAACCATTTGGGGGATGTCCACCACATCCCCAACCCCAACAACCTCCTTGGTTCTCACCACCACCACCACCCCCTCCCCCTCCCCCTCCCCATCCCCAGCCTGCACCACTACCACCTCCACCCCAACCTCCTCCTCCACCGCCACCGCCACCGCCTCCTCCTCCACCACCCCAACCATGGCCTCCACCACTACCTCCACCTCCACCTCCACTACCGTCGCCACCGGCACCTTTACCTCCTCCTCCTTTGCCTTGTCCGCCGTCTTTGCCACTACCACCACCTCCTCCTCCACCGCCACCGCCACCGCCACCGCCACTGCCACCTCCCCTGCCTTGTCCACTGCCTCCACCACCCGGACCATGGCCTCCCCCGCTACCGCTACCACCACCACCACCTCCACTGCCTCCACCACCCTGACCATGGCCTCCCCCGCTACCGCTACCACCACCACCACCACCTCCTCCTCCTTTGCTTCCACCGCCACCACCTCCGCCTCCTCCTCCTTTGCTTCCACCGCCACCGCCTCCGCCTCCTCCAGCGCTGCCACTTCCTCCCTTATTCTTTCTTTTATGACCAGCTCTATGTCTTGCTTTCCATTTCCTTAATCCACCTCCACTAATCACACCACCACCACCACCACCACCTCCTTTCACATCCTCCACGCTACTCACAACCACAACCTCCTCCTCCTCAATAGAACTTGAATTCCCCTTGCCTCTTTCAATTTGTGTAGTAGTAGTGGTTCTCAAATCATCATGATAGTGAACAATGCCATTCTTTGCATCACCTGTTTCGTCAAGTGGGTGGTGACAAAAACAACGCACTCCAAGCACACCAACACAATTGCCATAAATAGAAAAGGACCTTCCATCCCCATTTTCTTTCTGTCTTTAATAGCTAGTCAATACGTCCAATTCGCACATGTACAGTTCCCCTATTATATAGAAAACTGTATATATACTAGTAGTCCATTTCTCTTCTAAAGTAGTAGTAATTGCTTGCTAGGCATGCAAATAGGCAATGGCATCTTCTCTTCTTGATAGGTTGTCAGAGTCCCCACATTAATTGCTGTGCTGTCAGCTGTGCTCTGCTGCCCACCACTTTATTTAACTTCCAACACAATCAAAAATAACAAGCTTTTCCATTTTGGCCTTATTCATTTTGTCGATCAATTAAGCATCTTCAACGCGCGCATGCCCCTAACTAAGCTTGGACAATTGATCACGACACGATATGACCCCACCGGCCATATGTTTTTCTAAGGATATAGGATTATTACATTCAGATTATACTTAATTATAAGATGCATTAATTATGAGACTGCAGGTAAATATAACTAACTATAATTCTGAATTCAAAATAAAAATAAAAATTTAAAGGTCACCACGTACAAGTTTAAATTGTAGCAAGAGCACAGCACAGGACGTGGTCCCGAAAGTGGATCGATATTATGTTAACAAAATAACACGCTATATATCATATATATATGTGGAGTAAGGTGGAAGATGTTAGCTAGCTAGTGGATACCATGTGAATGGAAGTAAAAAAAAAGAAGAAGGAATACAACTGCAAAGCATACACATATGTAAGTTGTTCGCTTCTATTTCAAGTGCATTCCAGGTAACTATAATAACACAATTTTTATGTTCGTTCGGCCATAAATATGACACGATGATTTTAAACCAATAAAATTTTATCATTGTCTTGATTCTAAAAAAATTATTTATAAAACTTGATTGGCCGAAAAATACTGAATTGGTGTTGGTCATAAACTACCATAAAACTACCTAAGATAAGAATTCGTGTATATGTTCCAAAAAGGGGAGAAAACACATGCGCTATATTTTACAGAATTTTGGCCTAGCAGAAAAAATTTTAATGACATACCGAAACAAATTCGAACATCCAACAAAGACATTAATAAAGATTTTTATATTTTACCAACAAAACAAATCGTTTCAATAATATTTTTTTCCGAATCTCAGTGGGGCACTGGAATAATAGTGGGCCGAGTTTGAAACTCCAAGCCCCCACCCAAAGCTACATGGGTTTGTCCCCGAACCAGAGGTCAATGAGTTTGGTTTACTCAAGCGGTTTGTGAAAGATTCAACTTCGGATCGGTTTTTTTCTCGAATAGTTCGTATCGAATACTCTCGACTTGAACAATGCTCAAATACTAAATGATTATATCTCAAGTTTTCTTATGTTCGACTCGTTAGCTTGTGAACACGCCGGAATATAAATTACTTGTGAAAATTATGTATGTATGATGATAGGTGGGCCCATTGGGCCGGGTTATCTATAATTGGGCCAGCCCAAAGTTAAATGATCAAGATAATGGGTTGGCACGGCAGATCGTAAGTCTTGACTGAGAATATCGATGGAGCAAGACTCTCATCATACGCCGCGCGGTAAGTATTTCTGACAGAATATTCGGCCGAGCGCAACGAAGACCGAAGTCAAGATCAACTCAACCGCTTATGGGCGTGGGGAGACTCCACGACCGCAACGATATAGAGATAACCGCGATAACTTCCCATCATGCAAGGAAGAGAATCACGATCTAAAACTATATAAGGAACACCCTGAACTACGAGGGGACTTGATTCCGATTTATTATCTAAATTGGATACGAGGGCACTTCTTTTCGAGGAGTTCACCCAAAATTATATTCAAATCTTATTTCTCTTACATTATTTTTCTAATTAGAATTACCCAATTACCCGATTGTAATATTGATACTGCATCATTTGGCGCTAGAAGGAGGGTAAATTCTAGTTAGTGAGTGATTATTACAGGAAAAATGGCAAGAAATCAAGGAAATTCAAAGAAGCAACAAAATCAACAATAAAAAGAAAAAATTCAAACCGGAGACAAAAACCCAGGTCGAGATGATCAAGAAACCGGGAAACAAGTTATGGAAGAAGGACAGACAAGCAATCCGGATGCGGTTAAACAGATGTTGGTTGAAAACCTTGCGAATCTCAAGGCTGAAGAGATAAAAGCCATATTTGAGGCAATTTTGAAAACGAGAAATCAGGATAATGATATTTACAAAACACATACTCCGCCTCAAATCGCTAAAAAGAAAAGAAGCGAGAATCTAGCATACAAATGGTAGTTACTCACCCAGGTGGTGATAACGCCAGAGCGTAATTAGACGCCATGCTTAAGCCTAAGCAAGATGAATTTAGGTGGTGTCTCATTTCATCAAGACATTGACGCGCTTTCCGTGTCCTCCAGGATTTAAAATCCCAAAGATTCAAGCATATGATGGAACTAAGGATCCATATGACCATATGCATCAGACTCAGACATCCAGCACATGAATTTATATAACGCTCCATAAGAGATGAAATGCAGGGCATTTGCAACTCTTCCGACAGGAAAGCAAGAGATTGGTTCAACATATTGAACCCAGTCCATACCGATTTCCCAACCACGACTGGAAAGTTCATGCATGCATTCATTGCAAAGCAAGGCCTTTCAGGAGGAACCGTACATATTTGCTGACCATAGTTGGGCCAGGCCCAAAGTTAGACAGTCAAGATAATGGGTTGGCACGGCAGACCGTAAGTGCCGACGACTGAATAGTCCGTGGAGCAGACTCATCATACATCGCGCGCTGCTAAGTATTTCTAGCCAGAATATTCGGCCGAGCGCAACGAAGACCGAAGTCAACATCACTCAAACCGCCATGGGCGTGGGAGACTCCACGACCGCAACGCATCTGAGAGATAACCGGCGATAACTTCCCATCATGCAAGGAAGAGAATCACGATCTAAAACTATATAAGGAACACCCTGAACTACGAGGGGGACTTGATTCCAGTTTATTATCTAAATTGGATACGTAGGCAGCTCTCTCGAGGAGTTCAGTCCAAAATTATATTCAAATCTTATTTCTCTTACATTATTTTCCTAATTAGAATTACCCAATTACCCGATTGTAATATTGATACTGCATCAATGTATTTGATGAATATTTATATTTTTTTTGGTACTCTTACATGTGACTTAAATCGATATATTATGCGATCACCAAAAATGAAATATCGAAAATTCAAGTGGCCAAATTAAGCTGAAGCAACTATTTTCGAAGTACCGGAAAACACAACAACAATTGGAGTGAGGAGCTAGAGTCGAAAGAGGCCGGAGGAAATTTATGAGCATTACTTTCATAACTTCCATGCGTACAAAGGTTAGCACGGTTAATGATATTAGGCCAAGTCTTAATTACACGGCCTTGACATTATTGATTCACGATAAGCAGGACCAAACACAATGACGAGCCAAAGTATGAATATATAGGAGCTAAGCCCATCCAAACAAAAATATTCCACTAAAAATCTACATGTAGTCGATTCAATCCATCAAATTATCTTAATACAAATTTCACCCAATAATTTAAATATTGTCCATTAGCCAACACGAAGTTGAAATCGGCTCCGTCCTGATCAAACATGTTGACAACACCAACATAACCTTATATTTTTTAAGAGAATCTTCAAACTATTTTGAATTCCATTGCCGATATTTAACCAATTAACGGAAGAGTTTAAAGTCGTGTGGATTCCAAAAGAATCTTCCGATAGAATCTCAAAAGGAGATATCAAAGGTCTTTTCAATGAATCCTATAGGATTGTATTACTCCGTTATAAAATGAAGATGTGTGTGCATATGAACCAATATATTGATAAAGAAGGTAAGAGCAACTCGCCAACATGAAGCCGGCATTTCTAGTGATCGTCGGTCAGCCAAACGGCGGTGAATCCAATCTCCGACCTTGTATACACTGCCTATCCCTTATCTATATTGTCCCCTTTTACAACGAAACTCATTTATACAATAACGGTATTTAATTAGGAATGTTAGTTAGGTAGCCGACCCTTAATAGTCCATTCTTGACAGAGAGTAGGCTAGAGCGTGATCTTTATGTTTAAAACAGTTCATCCGCTTTAATGGATTATCATTTATACTAATAGAGAATTGCTTCTTATCTTACGTTGCATATTTGATTATTCTCAAAGGAGAAGATTTCTCTTTTAACAAATATATGTGGATATATCCACTCACGTTCTTATAACAAGACCAAGAGATCTTTGCCCCTCATTCTTTGAGAATCAGAAAAATCCTTTTCATTTTTTCATTTGTTTTTCTTATAGCATATTTTTTCTCGAATGAAAAATATCAAGATAATTTTTTCGTGAACGTAATATTTTTTTTTATCATATAGAGCTATCAACAAAGATAAAATTTGTGGTAACTCATTTAGGATGTTTTATAGGCATCATGAATTCGCCATGAGCACCACGATTTCTTCAAAACCACGATTATTTATTTCTTGAAAGAAACATTACCGATATCGACGTTCATAGCCTTACAGAGACATTAATTACCCATGGGGCGACGATGATAGTAATGTCGGTGACAATTACGTTTTAGATATTATACATAACGTCGTCAAGATAGTGACGTTGATAGAATCGTTAGAGACAATGAGGTATAAATATATGATGACCCCATGTAATCAAAGAATGTGGTGTTCGTGATAAAAACGTGGTGGCAATATATATATTTTTAATTCTTTCTTTAGAAATGATTACCAATAGAACATGATAGGGTAAAAGATTTGAGAAGATGCTTGTATTTATCCACTTGATATATATATGTTGGGCAAGATTTGCTTGCTTTGTCACTTGCCCAACACATCTGTCTTACTGGGCCACAAGGTAGTCAACTTATTAGCCCGTTTAGAAGTGTTTTATTTGAAAACATTATCTCGAAAATGTGATTATAAGATATTTAGTGGTACGCAGGGCGTAAACAATTCGATCTGAATCAACCATTTACTTATTGAATTGAGCATCCTCCTAAAAAAATGATATTCGAACTCGGCTCGAGATCGCTCGAGTAGAAAAAAAATTGTTCGAGATTGGTTCGATATCATATTAATTATGCCCGAGTTCGGCTTAATTATACTCGAAAAAATCCGACTACTTTCAAACTCAAACTCGAGTTCGAGCAGTTCGGGTAAATGGTATACAAATGCTAAGATATGCACATAAATATTAAATCCAGCAGCATAATAATATGAAATATTATATATTTTAATATAATATAAAAATGCTCGATAAGGCTCGCGAGCATGTCGAGTCAAACATTAAATTGCTCAGGTTCGGCTCGTTAATTATGATGAGTTGCTCGAGTTCGGCTTGAGTTCAATTAAAACCATATTCGAGCGTGCATTTAACGAGCCGAGCCACGAGCGGCTCTGAACGTTTACACCTCTAGCGGTACAGTTATAATTCCGATATATTCGTACCATAAAAATTATATTGGATGATAATGATAAATTTTTTGGTTAATTATATTTCAATTGGTTTTAGCTTTTTTGCTTCAAAAGTTTGACATAGCACTTGTAATATATACCGTAAATGTTAGTGATCAAATCAACATTTAAACAACCAAGTAAATTGACCGAGTGGTAAGTGGTTTAAGAATGCCTCAGGAGGTCACTAGTTCGATTATCCTCTAAGGCGTAATGTTGAAAAAGCTATTGGCCAGGCCTTACCCGATTAAAGAGTCATACTGCGGCATGATCCGGCCGAACTCCGAATTAATCGCACTACAGGTTGCCTGTTCTCGGATACCGAGAGCTTTAAGCAAAAAAAAATCAAAATTTAAACGATTTAAACCGAGAATTATATAAACTTTACACTTATGTACATTACAAAATATTGATACTCTATTTACAACAATTTTGTAGAAATCTTGACCGGATTAGTCTAATCATTTGGTTCTGGATACCGGGGGCTTTAAGCAAAAATAAATCAAAAATATTATGTAAACTTTACACTTATGTACATTACAAAATATTGATACTCTATTTACAACAATGTTGTAGAAATCGTGACGGGATTAGTCTGACTATTTGGTTCTGGATACCGGGGGCTTTAAGCAAAAATAAATCAAAGTTTAAACGATTCAAACCGTAAATTATGTAAACTTTACACTTGTGTACATTACAAAATATTGATACTCTATTTACAACAATGTTGTAGAAATCGTGATCAGATTAGTCTGACAATTTGGTTCTGGATATCGGGGGCTTTAAGAAAAAAATTTAAAAAAATCAACATTTAAACGATTCAAACCTTAAATTATGTAAACTTTACACTTTATGTACATTACAAAACATCGGAATTTTATCTTGGTCGCTGATAAAGTATGACTTCAGTGATCCATGCACCAATAGAAACTCAGAGAAAAATACACGGTCCCAAGTGTAAAATATAAATGCCATGCTTTTACAAATTTGCCCCGCTTTTAAGAAATCCTATTGGAGGACAAGTATGACATGGTGGTCCTGGACCACCATAAAACTACTGACAAAACATTGACACTCTATTTACAATGTTGTAGAAATCGTGATAGAGAATATATTGCAGTTTAGGTTGGTTGTCTAGAATGAGATTCTTAATCAATAAATAAAACATTTTTTTCCTCACAAAAAAGAAGAATATTTTTCTTTTCATTTTGAATAGAGATTTTAAAAAAATTAATATTTAAATCGGTAAGGTAAAGAATCCCCTAAATATATCATACAAAACTTGATATTGAAATGCCCATCTTTACCATTTATTTACTTCCAAACGAGAAAAAAAAAAATGTTAAAGTAATTTTCTCAGTACCACAAAATGTTTTTTTACTTTATTTACAGTACATAATATAATACACAAAATTCTACATAAAGTTTAATGCAATAAGAAAAAGGGGAGTGATAAAGCTCCCGTGATAGAGAAATCCTTTAAGCCAACACCATTTTTACACCATAATCATGACACCACATATTTTTCACTTTTAAAAAAAAATTGAAACAATTACGCCAATAAGATTTTGTTGGGATTTTTTTGAATGTAAAAATTGTGTAGACTTGAAGGGTAACTCTATCATTTTCCAAAAAAAAAAATCATCATTTCATTTGAGATTTTTGGAAAAGAAATAAAAATGGAAAAAGAAAAGTATCATTTTCAAAAAATTAAACCTTTATTTTGTGTCGTCCAGTATAAATAGAGTGATTGAACTGGGCAACATATTGGACTTCCGGCCAATATTCATGACATAATAAGTGAACCATATTAACTCCTTTGACTTTGATAATAATTTTTTCTGTGATATTTTGGATATAGGTGAGATCATTGTGACTCAGGAGTGAGGTAAGAAGCAGTTTCTTAAACATATACTCCCTCCGTCCCATTTTATTTGTCCATATTTTCTTTTGGTCATTCCAAAATAGTGTTGGTTTACTTTACAGATTAAATCGCTAAATTTCTTCAAATACTTCTTTCTCTTTACAATATTTACAATAAAAAATGCAGTAGATTTAACGCCCAACAACAACTTAAAGGGCATAAGTGTAAAAATATTAGATCATTTAATATGATTCAAAGCATTAACTACACTTTTCTTAATCTGTGTGAAAAGTTAAACATAACAAATAAAATGGGACGGAGGGAGTATATATACTAGTAGGAAACCCGTGTGATACACGGAATAACGTAAAGCTTTATTATATTCCAAACGAAAAGTAAGCTATAAAGTATATTGACCCTGTTTAACATGCACACCACCAACTCAACCCTAGCTTGAAAATGAAAGTGAGCGAGAGTACATAATCTCGAAATATAAATATCGATTACTACTTTCGTAAAGAAGTATTATAGCAATCTCGATTTCAAATTAAACCTAGGCAAAATGATGAGGTAGTTTTAGAACGATGAATGGGCATCAGGGAAAAAGTAATCAAACAAAGTGAATAAAACAATATTTAATGTGACTGCATATGTAATGCTCAACAAAACTGTACTTTCTTGCCACAAACATAGTGATGTAGATTAAATCAACAAAAGCTACCGAGACCTAAAGGCATACACGTGAACTAAGAAACTCATATTACTGAATATGCTTTTTGGGTACAAAGAACTTTGATGCAATGGATCATCAACTACCGTCATGTGTGCCATACTCGATCTACTCGCTTTTCTTTGGACTGTTGGTAGTTTCCTAACATTCCATTCAATAATGCACGGGGTTACGCTAAATAAAAAATACAAATGCATTCAATAATGATCAAGAAAAAAAATCAATTTTTTCACAATAAAAAGGAAGATTACATTTTGGCAGCTATTACTTAAAGAACAATAAGTAGCATCTAAGTTCCATGGTGAATACAAACCGAAAGATTGCAAACCGAAGGATTGGTGATTGCAGTAGTTTTCACTTCGGTATATCTATTTGTTATACAATTTGTAATGCCGCAGGAAATACCAAAAACACTTGAAAAGAACAGATGTATATTTCCTTGTAAGTTTTATGTAGCTTCTATTCTCGTTCTTGCAAGAAAAAAAGAGAGCCCAAAGACACTTTAAGCAACGCCAAACATTTGACAATAGGCATACGAAAGTGTTCTTTTACATTGGAATGAAAGAGGTTATTAAGAGAGACGTATTTTCTATTCTCCAAGACATGTAATGTTGTTGCTGCTGATATGAATCATTAGCAGGAACAATTAATTTCCCTTGTCTCCAACCTTTGCCACCTTTGAACCCTTATTACCACTCTTCAACACCTATACCTCATCCCCATTAGATGATGAAAGCACCGTCCATAATAAAGCAGAAGAGACATGTATGTGCTAGAAATGCAGTTGAAGCTTAAATTGTCGTCGATTGATTCTGTTAGCTCAATTTTATTCATGAAGACTTGTTGGCCCTGTATTCATAAACCAAAAATATGGTTAGCAAGGCAATTGCATTTCAGCTACAACATTTGAAAGAACAGATACATAGAAGATAAGTATCACAAATTGCATACACATGATCATAAGAATCATATTCTTCATTATCATATGTCTATTTCTTTGATTACAACATGATCAATAAAACCAGAAATAGACTTACTTCCAATCTAGTGGATAAAAAATGAGAGATAAAAGAAAACACATCATCAACTCAAAATTTGCATTGAATTCTCACGTCATTTCTACTTTGACTCCTCTTTCAAATGAAGAAACGTGAGAAAAATTTATAATGAAACAGAATAGAACCTCATAAAAAAAATAAAAAATAAAAACATCACACAATATATAAGGCCTCATCCTCAAAATGTGGCATTCCTGATTTTTTTTTCAATGCAAAATGTTGCACAACAGTGCACGGTGAATCCATCTTCATTAGACTAAAACCAAGATTCAAATATTCAACAATGATGTCCCAATAGACGCAAACGATGAAAAGTTGAATCCAAATACCCATGTCAAAAGCAATACCGCCATGCATACCAGCAAAACAGATGTAACACGATCATTTTTTAGTGCATATAAAATACAATAAAGATACCTTGAAAAAAGAATTTCTATCATGTAGATCAGAGATGCCTCCAATCTGTTTATTTAACAAACAATATTAGTTTGTTAAGATAAATAAGCAAATACTAAAAACTAAATTAAATCAATAAAATTCAACAAACATGATCCAAAACTACTTTCATTGTCTTTGTAACAGAAAAAATTCACCCATTCAAGTCGATGTTCTAATGTCATCTAACCAAAACATTGAGGAGCAAAACTACAGTTGACGGAATAATAAAACATATATTATTTTTTATAGAATGACAGACATATTAAACCCACTCCGCCCTCCTCTCAAGATAAAGAAAGGAACATAAGACATTAATTAATATTGCAAGGAGAAAAAAAAGGCAAAACCAATCAATACCTTACCGAACAAAGAATATCTTGCTAATCCACCTTATTTGAAGATTAACACACATGAATGATCAAGCATAAGGCCCCCCAAATGCTAAGACTGGGATAATTCATTGAAATTCGTTCAAGGCTTCAAAATGCCCAACAATATTGGAACTTCGATGCTTTCTCAGTAGACCTAAGGGTGTTTTAAATCTGTAGACAAAATATGTACCGATGTAAAATCAATGAAAAAATAATGGTAAGCAACAAAGGAAAGACTAATATCATATTTGGAATATTACACACATGGTATCAAACTCAGTCTAGTCAAGCTATACGTGATCATCAAAAACATATTTAATCATACATTCATCAATAGATGATTAGAAAAGCAATAAGCTTTAGAACGTCATTCATCAACAATAATGTTAAAGAAAGCCCAAAAAAACATTTCCAACAAACTATTAAAAAACTCAACAAGCAAAACTACTTGATGCAATTAAAAAATCAAGAACCGATAAAAAATAAACAACCCACATTAGCAATCATCAAAGTAACCATACATCCAATGCAATAAATTATATACCGTTGTTGGAGCCGAAAAGTTGGTTGTGCCCTTCTTTACATCTCCATTTGTTTCCTCTTGATGCCAGAATTGCTCATACCTCTCCACCAAGAGAGAAGCATAGAAATGAAACTACTTACTACGGAAGAAAAAAAATTGATCCATCACTAAACTCGGATTTCAGATTATCGGCATTAGCCCCAACACTCAACCCGGAATTCAGTATTCTGAATGAGCTTTTTATCTGCAACAACTAATTCAAAAATCTTACATAGATTATTCAAGTTAGTGCACATAGTGGCATCAATCCGGTAAACAACATTAGTTTAAACTACAAAATAAATTCGAAGTGTATACAATAGCACATTACTTTAAACAATTTTCAAAATGTTGCAGTAGTTAGACATTTACTTCATTGGTACAAAAAAAATGTGACAGACTTTTTGCCTGTGAAAAAACGAAAAGAAAAACTACACATTATCAACATTTAGTATAAAAGTATTAAAAGCAGATAGTCTATGATATGCCATTATCATTGGGCGCGATCGCCTCAAGCACCTGTGTAAAAACAATCATTATTAAGGTGTCTTATTGATGTATAGAATTTAGAATTTCTGCCAAACCAAAAAAAAATTACAGTCAACTTTTCTACAATTGGTAAACCAAAGTATTTTGATATTTTGGTTACTCCTACATTACTTATATGAATGACAGCGATTGTTGCAATTATGGAGCCTATTCAACTTCCCGGTTCTCTCTAAAGACAAATAAATGAACATTACATTTATCCCAGATTATGAAAAACATAAAGGAAAAAATTACGGTTGCTTGCTAGGTTCCTTTTCAAAGTGGACGGAAAACATTAAATTAATTATACTAACCTTGCACCTGCGTTTTTCCTTTTATTCTGGCGAGTCGATGATTCACATGGGCGTATCTTCATAAATCAAGGAGCTATAAAATAGTAAAACAAATCGGCGATGAATAAAATGTTATTTCCCGTTTCATTGCTTTCAAAGAGATTTTGGAGTTGATATTTGACAAAAAAGATCAACCTGGGCAGCCCAAATAAAAAACATACCTAATCAAATAAAAAAGGAAAACTCAAATGGAGGACACCAACATGGGCAGAAATCTCATCCGGTGCAAACTGCTTACCAACAGCAGGAACATCAGTAAGATTATGCCTATCAAATACCATCTCCGACTGACTCGACCACCGGAATCGCATCCCCAAAATTCTGATGAATGCGCCCTCGTTTTGATGACTTTTGAAAACCCGAATGGCCATTGAAAGTAATCCAAGATGTAGAATGAGAAGGAGAGATTTGACGAATATGCCATAGAATTTAGGGGGAAGGGGCCACAAGGACAAAAAAATTAATAAATAGGTATGGAAGGACAAAAGTAACATTTTCTTGATTATAAAGGACAAAAATCACAATTGTTATTTTAAAATTGTTACTTCACGTGTTAATGTTACTTTGTGTTTCACAATTGTTACTTCATATTTACTCTATTTCACATTTGTTACTTCATAATTGTTACTTTTGTCCTTATTAAATTACAGTTTCCTTCTATCCCGATTTTTTGATAATTTTGTGCTTCTGGACAAAAATCTATAGAATTTATGGGTGTGGGTAAAGATTTTGAGAGCAGATCGTGGAGAAGTTGTTTGTGGGAGGAAATCATGGGGCGTAAAACAGGGATGGGGACATTAACGATCGAAGGATGTCAAGGGGTCGTGGGGTTTGGATTTTGGAAACTGGGAATATTTTAGCTGAGGTTTTTTTTTTTTTTTTTTTCTCGCTAACCGGTCGAGCGGGTCAATTGATGAATGTGGAGTCAATTAGCATAGTTATTACTTCTAAAATATTAATATAGATATAAACCATGATGTTGCACTTTATATAAGCATATCGTTTTCCCTCTGTTACCGATGTTGAAGATCGAAGTTATACAGAGAGGAATTATTAGTCGTAAAATAATTATATCAAGTCAGATTAATCATATCATTTAATATTTAATAACTTTCGTTTAGTAGTAATGTGTAAAATACACGGGAAAAAAATCAAAAGATATTAGAGTTAGAAAATTTTCTTTTATAAAAGAATAATTTTAATTGTTATTTATTTTTTATGAAAATGGTTTTTCTGGAAATTGCACCAAACGAATGTATGAATTGTATATGTAGGGTAAACCTGAAAAAATTATATATATACACACACATTTTATAATGGTGTGGTACACAATAGCAGACGCAGAATCTCAGATAAGGGGTGTAATAATTTTTTTAAAGAGATAAATAAAATAATTAAAGGGAACAAACAAGATATATTCTAGACAGTTGCCCTCTACGTAGGTTCGCCATTGTTAGTAGAGCAACTTCAGAAACACTATAATGAACAAAATTCAATAAAGCCTCTACATTAGAGCCTCGCATTTTTACTCTCTTTCACATAATACACTTTTATCGTGTGTGAGATGTTAGAAATGAATGGTTGTAATGTATGTCACTTGGTACAACCTTGCTACAACGGTTGTATTATAAAATTTGTCCAAAGGATAATCAAGAAAATTCGGCCTAAAAAAAGATAATGAACAAAATTCAATAAAACATGATTAAATATTTCCGGTGTCAAATTCATTACTTTGACTCCGCTATCATATTTCTCACATTCGAATGGGAACTGTATTTATTTTCAATGTACGATCTTATTTTATATTTTATATTTGTCTATATTGAATATATAAACCGGTGAAAGTGAATGGCTTTTTAACCTTTTTGTCTGTTGAATAATCTCTCGCACGCCTTTAATCGTCTCTTGTTTGGTATCGTTGGAATATATTCAATCTCGTGCAATTAGATTTGTATTTTTGTAGCTGTTTTTTATTTTTTATTATTTTTTTCCAAAACTCGTCACACACGCTGTTTGAATATTTTAATGGTAACATTAATAACTTTTTTTCGAAAGAGATAGTTTTTATAAAAACTTGTTGATTTCATTGATAGAATAAACATATAAATACAAGTAGGAAATAACTAACCACTAAGCCACTTCCTATAAGATAAGAAACATGAGATCATTGCTTTAAACTAGAAATAACTACTCTAGTAATGAGAAACATGCGAAAATTGTAAATAACATGAATGACATAGCATTAGGTAATAAAATTTAATTAATTAACATAATTCTTCTAACATTCCTTCCCTTAATCTGAGCTAATAGTCATATTACTTCACACATTCCCAGCTTGTCTCTAAGCTTCAGAAATTGATCCCTCTTGAGTCATGTAGTCATTATATCATCCAGTTGATCTTCACTTCTGCAATGCATCAACTCAATGATCCATTCTTCACATAAATCTCTTAGAAAGTGGTACTTCACATCAATGTGCTTGCTTCTGTTGTGTGACACTGGATTCTTGGATAACTTAATAGTTGATATGTTATCACAATACAAAATGTTTCCAGTCTGCTGAACTACTCCCAGAACTTCTAGCATTCTTATTAACCATATCAGCTGACATTAGCAGTGTGCTGCTGCTACAAACTCTGCTTCTGTCGTGGATAGAGTGACTATTGGTTGCTTCTTTGAGGACCAGCTGATAGCACTTGTTCCAAACATAAACACAAAACCAGAAGTACTTTTCCTGTCATCAACATCTCGTGCATAATCACTATCTGAATATCCAGTCAGCTGAGAGCCTGAGCCTTCCTTGCTGAACCATACTTGATGCCAAGATTGATGGTTCCATTTAGATATCTTAGGATCCTCTTCACATAGTTTAAGTGGTCTGCTGAGGGTGACTCCATGTATCTTCTTGCCACACTTACAACATACATGATGTCAGGTCTTGTTGCTGTCAAGTATATAAGGCACCCTATCATCTGTTTGTATAAGGTGGGATTCACTTTACCACGTGCTCCTTCTTTGCTGAGCTTCAGACCAGCTTCACAAGGTGTGAGTGCTGGGTTGCTGTCCTTCATTCCAAACCTGCTGAGGATTTCAGATACATACTTCTTTTGAGAAACAAATATACTTGACTCAGTTTGTTGAATCTCAATGCCCAAGAAATATTGCATTAGTCGATGCCTGGCTATGTTAAATTTGGTCTTCATTGCCTCCTTAAACTCTGTTATCATGTTGAGTTCACTGCTGGCAAAGATAAGATCATCCACATACAAACAAGCAATCAGAATCCTTCCCTTGTTGTTAACTTTCACATACAAGGTAGGTTCATATGGACACCTTGTGAAACCTGCCTCCTAAATAAGAATCAATACAACCGTACCTAGCCCTTGGGGCTTGTTTGAGTCCATATAAGGCTTTGTTAAGCCTATACACTTTGTTTTTTACTCCATTCTTCACATAACCTTGTGGTTGATCCACATATACTTCTTTCTACAGTTGACCATTCAAGAATGCTGATTTTACATCCATTTGATGTACTTTCCAATGATTTTGAGCAGCCAAGGATAGTACAAGTCTGATAGTTTCCATCCGTGCTACTGGGGCAAACACTTCATTGTAGTCAATCTCATATTCTTGCTTGTATCCTTTGGACACTAGTTTGGCCTTGTACTTGCTGATTTTACCATCTTCATTCAACTTTGTCTTGTAGACCCACTTGACACCAATAGTTTTGTGTCCTTTTGGTAGATCTGTCAGGTTCCAAGTCCGATTTCTTTCAATAGCTATGATTTTTTTATCCATAGCATGCCTCCATTTGTTGTCTTTTGTTGCCTCCTCATAAGTGATTGGGTCATCACTAGAAAATAGGGCATAGTAGGTAGTTTCCTCTGTTTGTGGTAAACCTGATACCTCAATGTCTGCTCATCCAGCCTGGCCTTTTCTTGGTTCTTTGAGGTCTTGCTGTTGATCCCTCCTCTGTTGTTTCATGACTTGAGTCTGCTGAGTCCTCAGCTGCTGGTGTCAAGTCAGTGTCTTGAGTCTGCTGACCCTGTGGCAGATCCTCACTTGGTTCTTCATTTATCAGATTATAAATTGGATGGAACTGAGCTTTGTTTGTTTCCCAATTCCAAGTGTTCAGATCATCAAACACCATATATATGCTGATCACTATCCTCTTGGTTATATGATTAAACAACTTAAATGCCTTGGATTTTTTCACTTATCCTTAAGAAAACACATTGCTCTCCTTTATCACTCAATTTCTTTCTGTTTGCATCTGGAATATGAGCATAAGCAATGCACCCAAAAAATTTAAAGTGACTTACAGATGGTTTGACTGAGCTTCATGCTTCTTCTGGTGTCATGTTTTGAACAGAAAATGTTGAACATATGTTCAAAACATGCACACTCCAACTTACAGCATCATGCCAGAATCTTTTAGGAACATTTCCATAGGCTAGCATGCTTCTTAACATATTTAGAATCGTCATATTCCTCCTCTCAGATACACCATTTGGCTGTGGTGTATAAGGTTGCGGTCAATTCCCTTCTGATTTCATGACTGGTACAGAATTCTTCAAACTCTGCTGAGCAAAATTCTCCTTCTCTATTTGTTCTCAGACACTTGACATTTTGACATGTCTCCTTTTCTCTTAGCAATTTGAAGTTCTTGAATGCATTCAAGGCTTCAAGTTTTTCTTGCGAGAATTCAACCCAAGTTTTTCTAGAGAAATCATCAGTAAATGTGATGAAGTACCTCTTACCTCCATTAGATGATGGATTTATTGGGCCACACAAGTTAGAATGGATGAGTTCCAACACTCGTTTTGCCTTCCAAGATTTTCCCTTTGGGAAAGGATGTATGTGTTGCTTTCCTTTTGTGCACTCTTCACATACTTGTAGGAGTCTGAATTTTAGGAATCCCTTTAACCATTTCCTTCTGCTGAAGTGTTTTCAAACCACCAAAGTTGAGATGTCCATACCTGTAGTGCTATAACCAAGATGTGTCATTCGGTTCTACCATAAGACATGTTTGTGGCTCTTTGATTTCCAAAGGAAACAATCTGTTGGCATTCATGGAAACCTTAGCTAGATTCCCTTGATTGAATCCTTGATTTCACAGTCCTTATTCTTCAGATTAATATATATCCCTTTTTATTGTAGTTGTCCAACACTTAAAAGATTGCACTTCAGATCAGGAACATACAAAACACTTGAGATTGTTTCAGATGTCCCATTTGTTTATCTAATGCATATATTTCCTTTTCCTTTTACACTAACTGAAGAGTTATCTCCAAACTTCACCTTTGAATGATACGATTCATCCAAATAAGTGAATGATGCTTTATTACCATACATATGATTAGTGCAACTGTGTCAACATACCATACTTGGGGTCTTCGATGTTTGCTCATGTTGTGTAGTCATCAGCAGGGTCTCATCCTCCTATTTGTCAGCAAAGTGAGAGCTCTGTTGAGTCCCTTTTCCTTGTCTCTGGCCGGCAATTTGGTGTAGCACTCGACCCGGTAGTGTCCAAATTTGTGACACTAAAGCATTCAACATTCTTTTGTTTGCAGTACTCTTCCTCTCCATTCTTGGATGATCGAGAGAGTTGTCCTTGCTATCGAATCTACGGATGTTCTCCATCTACCTCTTTCTTTCTCGCCTTACCCCTGCTCCTATAATTGTTATTAGAGACAGTGGTCCTCAAGGCTTGCTCTTCATTTGATGCTGCTGAGCCTCTTTTCATCTTCTGTTCATGAACTTGAAAAGAGCTTTGCAATTCATCAAGAGACAGTGCATCAATGTCTTTTGATTCCTCAATGAAGCACACCACATAATCAAATTTTGGGGTTAGAGACCTTGAAATTTCTCCACAACTGCTACATCTTCCATCTTTTCACCAGGAAATCTCATTTTATTGCAGATTTCCATCGTTCTGGCACAATAAGTACAGATTCACCTTCCTTCATTTGTAAGGTTTCAAAATCTCTTTTTAGGGCCTGTAAATGTGATCTCTTCACTCTAGCATTTCCTTGATACTTCCTCTTCATAGAGTCTCATATATCCTTTGATGATTCCTTGTTGAGAATGGGCTCCAAGATAGCTCTATTTGTTGCTTGAAATAGATAGCTCTTGGCCTTCAGATCTTTGAGCTTTTTGCTCTCAAAATATGCTCTTTGAGCCTCAATTGGGGGTGGATTTGCTACTGGTTCAACCACTCCTTGTTCAATGATGGTATAATACTCCTTAGAACGCATGAAGTTCTCCATCAACACGCTCTACAGTGATCACAATGTTGTCCATCAAACCTAGGGATGGAAGCTGAACAAAATTTGTTTCGCCATGGATCTTTCTCCAAGCTTCTTTGTTGAGATTATGGCTCTGCTACCACCGACAACTTTTTATGGAGGAGATAGTTTTGGGAAAACTTGTAGATTTCATTGATAGAATAAGATATAAATACAAGTAATAAATAACTAATCACTAAGCCACTTCCTATAAAATAGGAAATATGAGATCATGACTTTAAACTAGAAATAACTACTCTAGTGATGGGAAACATGCGAAAATGATAGATAATTGTGGTGACATAAATTTTTATGTAATAAAACTTAATTAATCAACATAATTCTTCTAACAAACTTCACATTGCATTTTTGGATGGTAACACTCGTCCCACAAATGTTTATGCTAAATTTTGATAGACATGATAATTCGTTATACTATTTAAACACAACACATAAATAGTACTCTCGTAGTTGTCCAAATTTTTCGAGTTGAGATCCTCTGTTGTGAAATACACTTAGTCAAACGGTTGCAATAAGGTGGGTAGGGTACAATTCATTGATCTGAAATTAAAAAAAAAATATATAAAAAAAAAAAAAAAAAAAAAAAACCTTAACCTTCCAACACCCTATTTACATATGGATACAGCAAAGGGCATAGCCGGAAAATACAACAGAGATCCAAAATCAAATTAGTCGGCCCTAAATGTGTGAAAAATGGGTGAAAATTCAAGCTCAACCGCTACCAAAAATTGACTGGAAAGTCATTATAGCAAATATGACGTATAACTACTAGATTAAGCAGTTTATAGCGAACTTATCTTAATTTTTAATTTCTTAAGCTTATAGATATCTGCATCAATAAGCAACTTTACTGTCGATAATTGCCATTGAAACATAATTTTCACTCTCTCTCTGTTTTTTGGGATCTCAGGGTTTGTTGGAGTCATTTCTAAAACAACATCATTTTGATCGAAACTATATATCTTTAAAACGATATTCTTTTGGGTTCAGACGTGATTGGAGATGGTTTTGAGTTTTTTTAATTAATATGGTGATAAATAAATAGTAGTAGATTCAACAGAATGTTCTTCCTTTCGTTATAATAAAAAAAATCAAAATTATAACCTAAAAAAAAATTGGTAACGTGGAACTTTCTGTGGTTTGTTTGTCCATGGGCAGACCCACTAAGGAGGTGGGGTGGTGTCAAAACCACCCCAAAATTTGAAAAAAGATACAAATTTTTTTTTTTATTATTCTGTAACTGTATTAATTTTGTTATTAGTATATGTATTAACGTCATCTTAATTTTCAACGAATTATTCATTGGCCTAGTGGTATTAACTGTTCTTTTTAAATCTTTTTTATCTAAAGGTCATGGGTTCAAAACATGTTGTAAGCAATATTTTTTTTTTTCTTTTCAACCTTACACCATTAAACATGCTAATAGTACGTGTTTCATGTCTTATACAATCTAAATATAATTTTTTTTTCCTTTTACCTTAGATCTTTTAAATTAAATTTTGATTTTTTTTTTCTTACCTGTAAATCTAATTATAATAATTAAACACCACAAAACCAGGTGCACATTCGAAAAGCTTTTGCAATTTTTTTTTTCCTACCTTATACCATCAAAATCTAATTATAAAAGTTAAAAACCACAAAAAAAACTCTACCTACACTTATTATATTTAGAAGTACAACACTTTACTATATTATATGTTCGTAACTTGATGTACAATGAATGCAATTATTTTACATTAGATTCTTTTGTTACGTGGACTTGTATTTTCATTTAAATTAAAAATCAAGACCACCATAATATTCAATCATGGATCCCCCGTTGTGTTTGTCCCGTTCGGAAAAGACTAGGAATAGTATATAAGATTTTGAGTATTTTTCTAACCCGGTTCTTGTAATTACTCGTTAACTCACTATTTGCATGAGATTTTCACCAAATTGACACATATGTCTTAATTGTTTTTATTATTAATTGCATATATATATATATATATATATATATATATATATATATATATATATATATATATATATATATATATATATATATATCTCTTCATTAACCGTTCTATTTCTATTGATCAACAAATTGATAAATGAGAGCTCATTTACAATCATAAAGTTATTCTTTTAATCGAGTTAGATAGCGTTTAAGATAAACAATGGGCGCAAATTTTAAAAGCGAAGCACATATCACCATTGGATAAACCAAAGCAGAACTGCTCCCATATTGGGCAAAATATTTGTTTCGCCGCGTGGAAGAGCCACGTGGAAATCAGGGATGACGGGAGAGCCACGTGGAAGCTCAACTCTACAGAAATTTTCTCTTTAAGCCGCGCATAGGCCTTTCAGAAACAATCCCTCACTAATGTTAGTGATGCCCACAACTGGAAGTTAATTTGGAGCATTAAGGGTCATCTTTGAAGAAATGTTTTACTTTGGCTCATGTAAAGGCAGGCCCTCCCCATGGCAGCCGTTCTTTGTCATATATAGGAATATCATTGATGGTAATTTGTGTGCCATTTGTGGGAGCTATCGAGAAACCATTATGCATGCGATAAGAGACTGCAACTAGGTGATAACGATGTGGAAGGAACTTACGGTTGTGGAATGCGTTTGCAACACTCATGATATCCCAGTTTAGCTCGACTAATGCATTGAGATTGACATATCCTTCTCTTATCTTATTTATCAGAAAGAAGGGTGTTAAGGGAGTGTGACAAGTGTTTCTTTTTTTTATTGGTTTTTTTTTTTTTTTTTTTTTTGTTTTATCGCAAATTTTTTTTTTTTTTTTTTTTTACTGTTCATCGCCCCATTCCATTTTTTAACTGTTCATCGGCCCAGTCCAGAATTTCATTTTTTTTTTAGAAGAAGGGTTTGAGTTAAATTGTTCCATTTTGGAGGACTCAATTATATCACCTTTTAATGTGCGAATATATGTAGCAAAGGTATGACTATTTTCAAAATATAAAGCCACGACTGTCATTTAAACACGATCTTTGTATCACGCTAAAAAATTGTGTTTGACGTTTTACATGAAATATTATAAATTTCTTAAAATAAATTCATTTCATAAAAAACATATCGTTTGTAAATAGCGATACGACTACTTTCAAAATATAAAGCGCCACGACGTTGTCTGCTCGCGATCTTTATCTTTATATCATGCAAAAAAAAATTGGGTTTTGACGATTACATTGAAATATTAAATTTCTTGAAATGAATTTTTTCGTAAGAAAACATATTGTTTATATAAAATATTAAGTATCACGAAAAAAAAATTATTTACTACCACAAATATTGTTATCTTGGTATATAATGAATTGTTGATTTAATTTCTATGGAAAACTGAATTGTGTATTTTTCCATGGCCGTTAAAATTAGTCTAGATCTGGGAATACAAAAAAAGGGTTCAGTAGTGCCGAAAGGTGTCGATTTTGTGTCGTGGAGTGTTGACAGTGTGTTAGATTTTAATTAAAATTTTAATTAATATTCATTTCTTCAACCGACACTTGTTGGATATGGCGTCGGGGTGTATCGGAGCGTGTCGGGTCGTGTTTTTGGTAGAACACGTGTTGTTGCAAATAATGTCGAAGATAGCTTCATTTTTCGGGTTAAAATAGATTTAAGTAGAAATTGAAAAAAATTGTTCGAAGAGTGTCGAAAAAAGATCCATACGATGTCGGGAGTTGTTGAAGATGTGTCGAATATTCATTTCATCAAGCGTTACGTGTCGGACATGCCATCGTGAATGTATCGAGGCGATCGTACGTCGTGTTGGTTGTCGGACACGATCGTGATAACTTTTATAGTTTCTTCGGTTTATTATTTGATCCTCTCATGATTATTACGTTTCACGATTCATTTTTATTTTCGAATTTGGTGATTATAAAATAAATCGAAGACCAATAAATACAGTAGAGAGACGACGATGCTTTTCTTCCTCGAATAAAAAAAAACAATGTTCAGTTTTGGAAATTTCTACAGCGCTTTGTACAGTTTTATTCCATAAAAGATCCGGGTTTCTGAAAAAAAAAAGGGGGAGTTACTTAATACATATGATGATGCATGATAGATCATTAAATTAGGAACATCTATAAGAAGTTGTATTCTAGGCGGTACCCACAGATATGAACAAAGTGATGGAGTGTGACTACAGTTTTTTTTTTCTTTTTTTCTTTTCATTTGATATTGAATATTTCTCAACTCTTGTTGTGCCGACCTAATAACGTTTTGAATACCACTTTTTTCAATAATAAAAAAATATAGTTAAATTACTTTCCGTTAGTATTGAAAGAAAAAAGAAAATATAGTGACCAAAAAAGGTAAATGAAAGATTGTGAAATTTTCAACTGGAGGACTTTTTTTTTTCGTGACGTCGCTTCAAATTTAACCTGGATTCGACACTCTATCACCGATGATAAAGGAAAACATAAAATTGATCTTATCAGTTTAGGGATGTGATTCATCAGTATTTAGATCGGGAGGAACAAGATTCACCACGGGCCGAAGATGTCCATCCTCCCTTACATGTGTTGATTTCGAAAATCAAACTCGAGTTAAACCTTAGATTAGCGTGGAATTTTGATTAAATTTTCCTCATTGTAGTTTTTTTTTGTTTTTACGCAAACTTTTGTAAGTTGTGGTTTTCACGCTTTCAATTTAATAAAATGATCTTTTCTAAAAATAAAAAAATAAAAGATTGTGAATTTTATTTTGAGTATTTGGATAGTATATATATATTTTTTGGGTGCCCTTAACGGGGTTCGAACACTGGTCTCCATATCAGATTATAGTCTAGCTCACCACTAGACCGATGCACCTTGTGCAGTATTTGAATAGTTTTAGACCGAAAGGAAAAGAGATATATAAATTGTCAATTTAATTTTATTACAAATGAACTGCATCCTTCCAGTTTTTTTTAACAAACATTTTTATTTTATTATAAATGAGAAGGAAAAGTTCTAACATGTCATATCCCGACTCCCCTTTTATATCAATTACGTGTCAGAACATAGTCTGCATCCTCAAAATCTACTAGCGGAAAACTTAGTGTGAGAAAAATCCATCATAGTTAGGGGTGTACACGGATACGGATTTTCCGAAAACCGCCCCGAACCGAGGTCATTTGGTTCTATTCGGTTCAATTAATAATACTTTCGGTTCGGTTTCGGTTAGTATTATAGAGAAACCGAAATTTTCGGTTCGGTTACGGATAACTCTATAAATTATCCATAACCGAACCGAAAACCGAACCGAATAAAAAACCGAACGGTAGCCGAAATTGTATAGAAAATTGTAACCGAAATGTCTATAATTAACTTGTATTACTAGTTTTCATAACCAAAATATTATAAGAATTCATGAAAACATACATATAACCGAACCGATGTCCGAATAATTTTTTAACCGAATTAAAAGTTTGAATAAAAACTAAATTGCTTATAACCGAATGGAATTGTTATTTTTATTTCAATTTTCGGTTAATCGAACCGAACCGAACCGTATATTTCGGTTCGGTTCGATTCGGTTACCTAGAACTAACGGTTCGGTTTCGGTATCAAATTTCAATTAACCGAAAATTTCGGTTCGGTTTCGGTAAGGCCATTAACCGTACCGAACCGAACCGTGTACATAATAGGAAAAAGTACATCACTCTATGCTCACAAAAACTAAAGCCCTGAAATACAAGACTTGAAAATGAATCTTTTCCTTTGTCATCCATCTACGTAAGTGAAAGGTGAAGTGAACTTGAATCTGTGTTTGTGGCTTGAGCCGTCCTTGATAAAAATATTTCGTCTGCTTGTCTCTCCAAATATGCAATAAGCTAGGATCAGTGGCGGATCCACGTGCCCCGGGAGGGGGTCACGTGACCCCACTCAACTTTATAAATTAAAAAAAGCAAATCCGAAACGACGTTGTTTTGGTAAAAAAAATTTAATTTTTGACCTAATTACCCGCTCAACCCGGTTTCGACCCGAAAATTTTGACCTAATTACCCGTCCAACCCGAATTTTTTTTAGGGTTACTACACTTTTATGACGGGTGACCCCACTGAACTTTTTTCCTGGATTCGTCACTGGCTAGGATTAGACATCATGGCAAGTTGGCAACTTGAAATCATTTTATCTTGAAGCATCCATTTATTGCATGTCCACCTCCTTTTCTTCCTGCCTGAAGGACTCCAATTTGTGCATGTTGATCTTAAGGAAGCATAAACTAGTAAACCGAGAATACAAAAATCCAAAAAGAAAAATTAGATTATGAACCAACACGATATGTTTGACACCCTCCAATCGTGAAGGGTGCCGTCCAGTGTTTTGAAAAGTAATGTTTTCTTCCATTTATCACATGTTTTGAAAGGAAACGAGACCACCCAATTTGTGAATAACATTACCAAAATTTAAATCCTTCCAAATCAAGTCACTTCTTTTCCTTTCAATCCAAATAGGTTTTCTGGACATTGTTGATCATAAATAAGAATGAATCAATCTTAATTTCAGAAAGCTTCTTCCTGCAATGTAGCTACAATGCGGCTAGTGCAACTACCAAGAGAAAAGGGGGGCACATGCCCCCCTAAAGTATTTCCATGAAATTACTAATATACCCTCATATATATGTAATATTGAATTATTATAGATTATATATATTGTATGTCTTTACTACACAAGGTTCTGTTGCAGTTAATATGGTAAGTTGTATGTGTGATCTTCATGCAGTCTTCGGTTTGATCCTCACTTGCCACATTTTTTCTTATTTGTTTTTCAATTTCCTTTTCTTTTAGTAATAATCACAACTATTTTTTTACTAATTTTTTATTTTTTATTTTTTTACATATCTATGTTTAACAAGTATAAATCACATCCCTCCTATTAATCTTTAGTTCTTACTTATTTTTTTAATCTTATTTTCTTGTGTAACTTTTACTTATATGTTTAACAAGTATAAATCATATCCATCCTAGTAATCTCTAGTTCTTACTTATTTTTTAATCTTATTTTCTTGTGTAACTGTATAACGCTTATTTAACATTTGTAACTCATATAACAATAAGTCTTTATTGATACTCCATCTATACATAATGGTCAGGGGTGACCCAATTTTTTCTTAAACAATTAAAATATGTCTATTATTAATAGTAAAAAATATCGGTCATATCTCTCAAGAACATCAATTAACAACATCAATCTTTTTTGATTATTTACGGCATTTTACTTAGGAATATGCCCCTCCCCCCCCCTCCTTACCAATATTCTAGCTCCGCCCAGAGCGCGGTGGGGCGTCCACTGTGGACGATACACATTCAATTTGATTGGTCATCCAACTTATAAATAATCAACATAAATTAAATGATGAGACGTTAGGGCCGTAATGTTTTGGGGGGGGGGGGGGTAGGCATATGTCTCGGTTCACTTGCATATTCCTTGAGTCGGCCCTGATAATCGCCCGAGAAGAAGGATCTCGCAATTTAGTCCAAATCATTCGTAATAGAAATGAGAAATGATTATGCCACAACAAAATATGCATAAAAAATGCCACAACAAACTTTGAAACCACAACAAACTAGCCTAAAAACCCGTGCATCATGCACGGGTATGTTTCAGCAGTAAGTTAATCATGACATGCAATGGTTAATACAATTATAAAATGAGATAAACACATAAATATGAATTATTAATCAAAAACATGTAGAATGTAAAAACATTTTGATATACATAATTATATACAACACCAAATTAATGTTATCACATGATATTCGATGAAGTAAATAATATTGCGACATACATGTGATGTGCATAAGAATTACAAACTGGTTCCAGGCTTTGGCAAAAAATATTCAACATAAAAAAGAAAAGAAAAGGATTCATCAACTTCCACTGCTTACTCCTAATGATTTGTAATGGACGCTTGTTAAATCCTAATGATGGATGCATGAAATGAAAAAGTATATCCGTATACGTAAGAGGCCTCAATTTTGTACTAATTATAAATTATCATCCCAGCAGAGAACGATAAACAAATAACCGAAATAATAATAATAATAAAAGAATTTCAAGCTCTATAACATCATTACAACTCCCATACCAAAATCCTTCGATTAGAGGAGCTCTGAAAAAAAAATCACTATCACGATACACACAAAAAGTAAGTCAAACGAAAATTTCAACAGTTGCTTTGAAGATGAGTGTATGAATCCTTACCGCACCATATAAATGGATGAGACATCTTCCGCTCCGATTAGTAAAGAAAATTCACCGAGTTTGATTTGATCATAAAAAATATGTTTTTTTTTTTCAGAAGAAGATGATCTGCAATTTTGTCTCATCAAATGAATCGTTTTCCTGAACTCACATTATAGGACTTTCGGGAAGTTCGAATTGATTTGATAGGGATGAATAGGTTTTCAAAATCGGCACAACTTTGATAGTTCCTTGAACAAAAGGTTAAGGTGTTGGGATTATGAATTATGAGAGAAAAATATGGAGTTTATGGATTTTTTAGGGATTTAATGGCGCACTAAATTTCGCATAAGTTTTGGATTGACAATGAAACCATTGATTTGGAACGTGCGAATTTTTTTTTCCACGAAAAATGAATTTCAAGCATTAATGTGACAATTATTTCTTACTAATTGCAACCATTAATGTCACAGTATTTTTTTTTTGATTTTTTATCTCTTATGGCTATCAATGTGTCGTGTTAATGTGGATTTGGGTCGGGTTAGATGCGGGTAATCGGGTAATTAATTTTACACACCTTCGAAAACATATTAATATATAGATCACCGGTCAAATCCTGATTCACACATAATCTATTGATTCCTTACAACATGGATTATAGGTTGTCTCTGATACCACATGATAGAAAACATTAGATTCAAATTACCTGAATAAGCAGAAGCGGAAGAAATCATCTGGATCGTTCCTACATCCATTGTTATTCGACTCCGTTTTGACTCCGTTTTGCCACAGCGATCCAAGCCCTGAAATAGATAAGAACTCCATATGCGCATGACGGCATATGGTGCTATTAGGTCTTCTGGTCTATGCCTATTTTCTAAATGATCACCAACCAATGGTACACAGGCAGTTTATATATAGGCAAGACTAAGGACCTAAAGCATTATGGAATATTCCGGATGAAAACACAGGGAAATTCTACTGTGAATACTACCTTGTACGGAATCTTTTTAAATATTTGTGTATATGATACACTATATTGTAAATTAATTAATCATAGTATTATATTAATTAAAAAATTATTATGTATTATAAGGAGTGAATGATAATATATAAAATACAAAGAGTGAATGAAAATTTTAAAGTTACAGCATTAACACAATTTTTTTTCATTATTAATATTATTATTAAAAAAAAAATTAGGTTGTCATGTTTTCTTATCTTATTATTTAAATGTTTGAGTCCTAACCCCTGAGTCAGATTTTACAAAACGCAGCGGCCGAACTCCGGATTAGTGAAGTCAGTTGATCAGGATCACGGATTTTAAGCCATAAAAAGAAAGTGCAAGGACGAAACTATAGTATAATGACTAAAGGGTAAGCCCTCTATATTTTTTAAAAATTTTTTTTTGTTTTTTTTACCCACTCTATATTGTTACCTCAAAATAAAAAACCGTATACAATTCAGTTTAATCTATCAAATTATTTAATTCAACCCACCAAACTATCACCCACTCGTTTATTTTTATTTTTATTTTTTGAAAAAACCCACTCATTTATTTTAATACAATCTTTTTTTTTTTTTTAATACAATCTATTATGCACTTCATTTTAAATTTATAATATTCATTCGTAAAATGAATAAATATTAATTGGTGTTTATTACAAACCTAAAATGCGTGTCCTTAAACACACAAATTGATTGGGACGCCCACCAAATTTGTTCTATATAAGGCCCCATATTATCTAACACAACCCATCAACTTTTATGTTGCATATTTACACCCACACAAAACAACAACTATTATGTTGCATATTTAATTCCCTTCTCTCTTCTTTTTTTACCAAGAATTAATAGTGATTAAAAAAAAACATTGGTTCATGGAAAACAAAATGATACCATTTCTTCAAATTCTATATACAGAACCCATATTCATCAGCTTCTTCTTCATCATTACAATCTTTTACTTGTTTCTCTTTTCTAGATTTCGCCTCAAACCCTATCCGCCGGGGCCGAGAGGCTGGCCGTTGATCGGTAACATGATGATGATGGATCAACTCACTCATCACGGGCTCGCGAAACTGGCGGAGAAGTACGGTGGAATCCTCCACCTCCGTATGGGGTTCGTCCACACGGTGGCGGTCTCGAGCCCTGACATAGCCCGACAAGTGTTACAAGTTCATGACAACATTTTCTCGAACCGACCCGCCACCATCGCCATAAGTTATCTGACGTATCAGAGAGCTGATATGGCGTTTGCTGATTATGGCCCTTTCTGGCGGCAGATGAGAAAGCTCTGTGTTATGAAGCTCTTCAGCCGCAAAAGGGCCGAATCATGGGACTCGGTTCGAGACGAGGTCGAACGGATGATCCAAATAGTGGGTTCAAACACCGGCTCTGCAGTGAACATCGGAGAGCTGGTGTTTGGGTTCACTCGTGATGTTATATACCGTGCGGCTTTCGGGACGAGCTCGAACAAAGGACAAGACGAGTTTATTAAGATATTGCAAGAGTTTTCGAAGCTTTTCGGGGCATTTAATATTGCGGATTTTATACCGTTTCTTACATGGGTTGATCCACAAGGGCTAAATAAGAGATTGCAAAAAGCTCGAGATTCACTTGATGGATTCATCGACTCGATTATTGATGATCATATCAATAAAAAGAAGATTAAAAATGGGTTAAATGAAATAGGTAGTGTTGATACAGATATGGTGGATGAATTGCTTGCGTTTTATAGTGATGATGAAGCAAAAGTTTCTGATGAATCAGACGATTTGCAGAACTCTCTTAAGCTTACTAGAGATAACATCAAAGCCATCATCATGGTAAGTTGTCCTTCTTCTTCCTTCTTTCTTTCTTTCTTTCTTTCTTTATTTATTTATTTATTTTTTTTTAAATTTTTAAATATCGACACAACCATTCTAATATAATAAATGCCATAAAATTGACACAACGAATGACATAAGAGCATTTATATCAAAAAAATACATGTTTTTTCAGTTTATAGAATCTATAAAGTAACTATTTCACAAAAATTGATTGTCGTAATAATATCTGAGAAGAGATATGCACACACATGCAGTAAAAGACAAGTTGAAGATCTAAAGCTAGCGGTGATTTTCAACCCTTTCTTACATATTTATTTAATTAGGCTGTTGGGAGGATCCTTTGGCACTATGTGAAAGATAAGAGGGGATAGGATAGGAGGGGAGGGGAGGGGGGAGAAACTGTTACTAGAGCCACAACACAATAATTTTTTTTTTCTTTTTCTTTTTTCTTTTTTTTTTTTGGTTAAGGGAAGAGCCAGACACATTGACCTACAACATTTAAGGAAATTTGCGTTCGCACCGTTGAAAATAATTGTAAATGCAATCACATTGAGATCAACTTTGTAAAAATGTACTTTTCTGGTCCAAATCAATTACCCACAATTAATAGTTGTATATATAATAGCTAATTATACATGCATTATAAAATGATGATAATAGTATTTTAAGGATAAAATGACATCCACACCCATATTGTCACACCCCGTTTTTTAACAAAACCCTCAACCAGAAACGTTGTGTTCGACACATAAATTTTAGTATTAATCCAGTGTGTCACAAGTATTTAATATTAAAAAAAATCAATCGTAAGATTTTTATTTCTCCTCCCTATAAAGCATTTCATTAATTGAAATAGTATATGTAATACATTAGCACCTAAAAAATATCATAAATTTAATAGAATCTATGATAAAATAATGGATACCGAATTATATGTCCTTATATTAAAATTATTTCTGATAAACGAAATATTTGATTTGTGGAACAAGTATATATATATGAATCATAGTGATTAATTGTGATATAATTTTTCCACGTACAGTTACGTTGAAGGTTCCCTTATATCTCTAAAAATTTGGTTTATCTCTTAAGAAAAATTATCTCTACAACGTCACGTACACTTGTTTTATTACTTTTAGAAATTTTAATGAAATTCACAAATTTTAGGGGTTATGTGTTATCAAGTAGTACTAGTACTTGCTCAACTAATAATTTTTTTAAAGGAGAGTAAAAATAATTAAAGGTTTGATGAAAACATAAAATGGGTAGGTTATTATTATTATTATTATTTTGAGGGCAGGGTAGGTTTTTCCCAGCCCTTAGGTTATTTTCATAAGTAGGTATCCACCACATTTATTACTTTCAAATTTTAGTGTTTAATTAATTAATTTTTGGCGATTTAATTAATTGGGCAACGTAGAAGCTGTGCAGCCATGACTTTGGTTTTCTTTGTTTGATTACTTTGGTGGAACGAACCATTCACAAAGTTTTTTGTTTAATCTATGTGGTTTATGTATCTCCCTCCAACATTATAATATATTATCAAGATTAGTGTTTTACGCACGTAAATATCTAGGGTCCACGTATTTTGTTGCTTCATATTATTATCTGGCGGAATCGAGAATTGATAGTTGGATGGGTAATATCTTATATTTATATCTTTCGGATGAATCGATATAACCATTAGCGTATTAGATTGAATTATATAACGTTTTAATGCACCAAAAATAAAAACCGGATGAATTGCGCCCATCCAAGCGTATATATAGATATATAATGAAGTCCAACTAATCCACCTATCATAGAAAAATATAAAATTAAGTTTATTGCATAGAATAATGGGCCCAACGTTTATTGTATAACACAAACATTATATATATATATATATATATATATATATATATATATATATTCTTTTTCTGTCCCAATTTGTTTGATACTTATTCTATTTATGGATATCCAAAATAAGTCTCATATTAAAAAATTTAAGTACAATATAGAAGAGATGTGAATGTAAATTAGTCATATTTTTAATAACTAGACAATATAATAGATGATATCCCTTTAAATTTTTAGAGTTTCAAAAAGTCCAAACAAATTTGGACGGAGGAAGTACTATCTCCGTCTCACAAAAAGTGTCTATTTTTAGTGGTGCACACAGATTAAAAAAACAATTAATATGTTGTATTTTAAGTAGCGATTGACATATATACCCCTATTTCATAATAAATGCTTGTTTTGGAATACGAAAAGAGTATACAAACATTAAATGTATGATAGGTGTATATTTGGAAAAGATGCATTAAATGATATATTGATTTTCTAAATACATACATTTTATGGGACAATTTATTTTCAAAAATTGAACATTTTTTATGGGATGGAGTTAGTATATTATTAGTTGAGTGTAATGATTAATGAAAAACATGTAAAAGTGAAGATACGCTTGATTTTAAAACTGAGTTCATAAAGGGGTAAAAAACACAACGGCTCCGTTTGTTTTTGTTAAAGGTTTTTTTAGAGTTTTTTTTATTATACTTCACCAATCATATTTTACAATTCTTTTACCAATCATTTCTTCAACTACAAATAAAAAAATATTAAATTATCTCTCATCATTTCACTTTATCAACTTTATAATCTTTTTTACCATTATTTTATTTATTACAGTATACTACTTTATTTCAATTTTTTTTACCAATCATTTCATAATCTACAAAAATTTCAAAGAAAACATCTTAACTTTCTAAATATTACTTCAATCATTTTATCTAAAACAATCACAAAAAAAAAAGTCAACCCAAAACAAACGGATCCAACTAGATTTCTCTCCACTTACTTTTGGGGAAATTGGAGATTCAGGCTTGGTCCCTCTCTCCACTTGGTAATAAAGTTGTATTTTTGACAAAATGAGTTTTTAGGTAACACGACGATAATAGCGTCGTAAAAAATATTGGAGTTAAACAGATTTTACGACAATAATAAAGGAGTTAAACGGATTTTAAGACAATAATAATGGAGTTAAACTCTTTACAACAATAATGTTGTCGTAAAAAATTTTACGACAATATTATTGTCGTGTTACCTAAAAACAGTATGCTATTAACTGGTGTTTGATATGACAACACCTGATTTTCCCTTACGTTGTCAACACCTGATTTTCCAATTTCCCCTTACTTTTATCACACAATATGCTATTAACTGGTGTTTGATAAAACGTTGTATCAGTCAAACTTGAAAGTCTTAATGAAATTGAAACATCTCTCATTGAGTAGTACATTTATATTTTATAAGTGTTATGCTCCGGGATTTGGTTACTTGACTGCTTAGGTCTATCGGGTTTTACTCTATTAAAATAGTTATTTTAAGGTATCATATACACCATGTCTTAAGGTTATATCAAAATAATCTTGTGGGCTCATGCTCCTATAGGCATTGTGTTCAACGACATCCCGTATCGGCTTAGGCTTAGCTCCAGGTCTCTCTCTCCCACAATGAAATCCACTTTTTCTTTTTTAAGAATGACATGCATTGTATTCTCTCACTTAAGTAATCGGTGTCATCATTATTAGGACCCTATTGGGGATTTTAGAGGTAACTTTTACCGCTGTTGTCACTTGATTTCATCTGGTGATAGTACATTTTTCCTGTTAAGGAACCAATGTCATACTCAGGATCCTATTAAGGATCTAGAGGCGGCCTATATATATATATATATTTATATATATATATATATATATATATATATATATGTGTGTGTGTGTGTGTGTGTATAGCTCCACCGTATCTTATGGTGTAACACTTAATTTCATCTGTTTGTATTAATTCACCGTCGCTTATGGTGTGACATTAAATATTATATGGTTGTCTAGCGACGCTACTTGAGTTATAATAGATATATAACTATTTAAGCACATCGTGGTCAATTGACCTAAAATATCCACATGTTCAATACGCGTAACACTAGATTTAAGGTATCAAAATTGTTAACGTCAATCAACAACCAAAAAAATAAATAAAAAATTGTTAAGGTCAAAAACATGTTTTGTCCCAATGTCAAAGTCACAATTGGTGTAGAAATGATTCGGTAACAATAATATGTCTTCAAAATGTAAGTTATCTTAGAAATTTTTATACAGATTAAAAAAAGTGAATGAATGTTATAAATTTAACGATAATATCTAAAATACTCTTTACAATAAATTAGATGTAAGATAGAGAAATGACAATAAATATTGCATTGGTAACGTAGAATGATTTATATTATAAGACAAATCTAAAAATATATGATGGCTTATATTTTAGGACCGAGATAATACATATTTTGGTCAAAACAATTGATGTAATAAACGTTACTTAGTTGATAATGTAAAACTCGATAATTTGTATTATATTTATTGTAAAATATATTATGATATAAGATTATGATATTTTGTTTTTCTTTTTTCATAAAATTTATTATTTTATAGCCAATCTAACAATTTGAATACTTCTTCCAAAAAAAAAAAACAACAACAACAACAACAATTTGAATACAGTCTATTATTTCATCCGAATTTCAAATAGTGGTTCCTTCATTAAATATGATACTATAAGCATATGGTATTTTGTTTTTTTGTTTTTTTCCCTCACAAAACTTATTATTTTTAGGTAAAATGATGTAGTTTTATTGTCTAGATATATAGTTTTTATTTTATATTTGAAAGAAATACAGCCATCTGATAAATCATGTATAATCGTTCGTTTTCAGGATGTAATGTTTGGTGGTACAGAGACAGTGGCCTCTGCCATAGAATGGACAATGGCGGAGCTAATGAAGAATCCGGAGGAACTAAAGCGTGTCCAGCACGAGCTAAATGCCGTCGTCGGCGTCGACCGGAGAGTCCATGAAACCGACCTCGAGAAGCTAACCTACTTCAAATGTTGTCTAAAGGAAACATTGCGGCTCCACCCTCCGATCCCACTCCTCCTCCATGAAACCGCCGAAGCCTCTGAGGTAGCCGGCTACCTGATTCCGGCGAAGTCACGCGTCATGATCAACGCTTGGGCTATCGGACGTGACAAAGATTCATGGAAGGATCCGCAGAATTTCCGGCCGGCGAGGTTTCTCGAGGAAGGAGTTCCTGATTTTAGAGGGAGTAATTTTGAATTTATACCGTTCGGGTCGGGTCGAAGATCATGCCCTGGGATGCAATTAGGGCTTTATGCTTTGGAAATGGCGGTGGTTAATCTTCTACATTGCTTCACGTGGGAATTGCCTGATGGGATGAAGCCGAGTGAACTCGACATGGGTGATGTGTTTGGACTCACCGCTCCTAAAGCGAGTCGACTCGTTGCTGTGCCGAGTCATCGTTTACTCTGCACACTTTTCTGAGTCCAAAGCATGCCTATTTTCATAAATTTTTGTGTTTTTGTTTTTTTTTTTTTTTTTCCTTCTTCTTGTTGTTTATATATTTTTATTTTAATTTTCTTTTGGAAACAATATATACTGCTTAGCTTATTTGAAAATGCATAGGCAATAAAGTGCACAAAAATGGACAAAGGGAGAATTTAGTTGTTGATTGTGTAAGTTCATACTTGGGTGGAGAAATAATAATTTGATATGTTTACTTATAACATTCTCGTAATTGTATTTGTGAGTATTTCATTGTTTTTGTATTATTCGTTTAATCTTTGAGTTCGGTTGCTCAATCCGATCACAAATTAGTTACAAATACTTTGATTTGTTGGTTAATATTTTGATTCAAATAACACTATTTTGTATTTTTTAATTTCTTTTCTTTTTAGTGAAAAATATGTGTTGAGATGATGTAGATTTGAGGGATAGTTCTATCAATCCCCAATTATTACACTATGTAAAATTGTTTAATAATCACATTTTCGAAGGTGTATAGGCTACTTTATTAATTTTATCATTTTGTTCATTCTTTTTTTTTTATTATTTAGGAATCATGCTGTTCATTCAGCTTGTTCCAAATTGTTGTTATTGTGTCAATCCTCAATTCGTTAGGAGTCCTCTTTTCACACCACATTGTTTTCGTAACAAATTGAATTATTCTAGTAACTCAATATAACTTAGATTTTCCCTCAAACAAAATATATATATATATATATATATATATATATATATATATATAACTGATATACCAAAATCAATATTGGCCAAGGCAACGGAATAAAACGGCTAACAACTAGCTCGATTCGAGCACTTTGAGAGCCCGACGCCACTCCCCTCCGGCTTTCAACACGGCTTGGCAACAAGGTTCCTCTAAGTCCGACTCGGTCGGCGCTCCGAGTCCGAAAGGACTCTCTCGCGCCGCCTGGGGCTCCCGAGTCCGCTGGACTCTCACGCCCGCCGGGGCCTCTCCGAATCCGCGAGGACTCTCTCGTCCGCTAAGGACTTTTGACCCCGAGCTCACGAGGCCGCCATTTGCCCGCTCTCTGCCGGTATCCCCGCCCTCGCCAATTTGTCGACTCCATGCCTCTATAAGTATCGCATCCATTACAACAGATCGACTTTTTCTCCTAAGAACTACGATTGGGCGATCCCCGGCGGAGAAGTACGTAAGGCGACCTTTCGAGCACACTAATAATAAAAAACACCATCCTCCTCCTCTTACTCCACAAAAGCTCCATCTTTTTCTTGAGCTCTTTTGCGCCTCACCGGAGTAATCACTCACAATCAGCTAGATATCCACCTCAAAATCTATATACCGCAAACCTGATATTTCCGACAACATCAATAACTTAGATTTCAAATGTTTTCAATATACTTTCCAACTTTAACTAAACTGGAACCTTCATATGCTTGAAGAACAAATTGAGAGTAGAACTAAAAATAAAATATGGTAGGATAAGAATTTTATTTGTGTGTGAAAAAATTGCATTATCAAAGGCCTACGGCGAAGATATTTTATCATTACATACGAATATAAACCTAAAAGTTTTAGGGTTTTTAAGAGTATGACACATTTACTAATAACCAACTCAATAAAAGAGACAATTTATGTGGCCACACTATATTTTATTTCATGATGAAAAAGTACACTCACTTTATTGGGTTACCTATGAGATTTTATAGTTTGAGTTATTAACTCGGCTTGTGAGTTTTAAAAACAATCTTTTTAATTCTTAGTAAAACTGTTACTTCCTCTGCTCCTATTTAATTATCGTAGTTGTCAAAAGTAAAAAAATTCATTTTTATCTGCCATAGTTATATTTTTTAAAGTATTATTTATTGTATTTTTCTATATCAACCATTATTTATTAAAGAATGAGATATGGAAAGCAAAATTACCTTAATTATATTCAATGGTGTTGTTGTAATTTTGATATTAATTCAAAGTATTGATAACTGCCATAGTTAAATAGTAACGGAAAGAGAATTTACTATAAAAAATTATATATATAAAAAAAAAAAGAGTACACACTTTATTGGCATAAGCAGTGGGGATCTTGAAAAGGGATGGTTCACATCCAATTGACGGTTCCACACAATTATGTAATTAATTGAGATTGAGATGTAAGCAGCAGTTTTTTGAAAAAGATATATATCACCCGAAACGCGTGGGATGCGTTTTATCACCCCGAATAAATTTATAAGGGAGTTATTTAAAAGGATAAAAAAGATGAGGAAAATGAGAATCATAATCGTGGAAATATAAATTAGATTATAAGGACAAATTCGGTGTTCATGCTTGCATATCTCTCAATTTTTTCATGGTGGAAATAATCTCAAATATAATGTTTCACTATCACAGTGGAATAAGGATATGTTCTTTTTACCTAAAAAAAATATTTCACTATCATCTTTGTATATTTCTATGTTCAAATTGTTATTTTTTACAATAAACCATAAATTTAATCCCTTAGGCTATCGCATCGAAACCACTGTATTTTATTCCTAAAATAATATTATTTTTGTCCCAAAATATAAATCAGTTTGAGTTTTCACACAAATTAAAAAAAATTTAAATTAAATTTTGTTATGTCATTAATTTTGATGAAATAGACTAAAATGGCATTTGACTATTAGTAATGCAAAGTAGTAAAAGTCGGTGGGTATATAATAAATGAGAGGTAAAAGTAGAAAAACGTAAAATATGCTCCAATAATATTTTAAATGGACTTATATTATGGGACAAATTTAAAAAATTAAACGGACTTACATTTTGGGACGTGATAGTATAAAATAATATATATCCCTATTTTATAATATTCTAATTCAAAACACTCCACGGCAGCATCCCTATATTTATCCATATAACATTTCAAATAATATTAAATAATATATATTCTACTTCACAACTATATTCAGTATACATTAAATATTTATTATTTCACTCAAAGAACATCCATATCTTTATCCATATAATTTTTAATAATTAAATATGTTTAGAGATATGAATAAATAAGATCTTCAAATGTATAGATGCACTCTCTCTCTCTATGAGAGCTTTCTATCTCTTCTTTGAGTTCTTCTCTATCTTTTGATTCCTTTCTAGCCTTAAGGGCTCTTACCAACCATGAATAAAGAAGAAATCCACGCTTTACTCTCAATACTTGACCTCCGGGAAAACACTACCATTGTCACGAATATTATGAAGACTGATGTCAATGATGGTATTCAAAAAATGTGGAAATATTACTCAGCAGACTCAGTCTGCTAAGGCTTCAGCAGGGTGCTCAGCAATCTCAGGATTTCGTGCATAATATTTTGTACACCTTATTTAATTGTAAAATTAATTGTAAAAGACATATTAATTGTGAGTCATATAAACAATTAATATGTCAAACTCTAATTTACTTTATGTCATGTAGACATAACTTTTACTTTTTACTTTTGCATGCTTGCCGCCCACATCTACATACTCAGTGGCGCCCAAGCTAGCTAGCTAGTCTCTCTATCTCAATTGTATCTATTTATACATCTTTTTTACTCAATGAATAAACTAAGTTGAAGTTTACTCTTGTGTTAACACATTCTCAAACTCTCAAAACTCAGTTTTTTTTTTATCAAGAATGTCTTCATCTGAAGCATCCTACTCATTAAGTAAATCTCAGCAGACTGAGGTTACTGACTCCACTCCATATACAAATCACAGACTTGATTACAACAATAATCTTGGGTTGTCAAGATCTATGAAAAAGTATAACTCGGGACAAAGCAAGATGGAAGACTTGTGCGAGTCCAAACACTCTCATGATTGGAATCACTCTGGTGATATTATGGATTCTCGATTAGCTCTCTTCAAAGAGTTTCTCAAATGGCGAAAGACTGATAACTCTCTCACAGGCATTGCCACTCATACCAAGACATGTATATCTTATTCCCAACTCAGTAATGGCACCTGGATAGTTGATTCTGGGGCCTCATCTCATATGACAGGAAATAAAAACCTGTTATATAACCTCAAACCTCGTCGCCAGACTCATAAAATTAAAACTGCTGATGGGTCTATTTCATATGCTCAAGGTTTTGGAATTGTTCAACTTACTGATAAGGTTTATCTTAAAGATGTCCTGTTTGTGCCAAAGCTAGATCTGTAATCTTATATCACAATAAACTCACTAAGGACCTTAATTGGGATGATCACTTTTAAAGACAATCGGTGTATTTTCCAAGATACTTATTCACAAGAAGTAATGGAAAGAGCCAAAACTTGCTCAGAGGATCATTTATTGTTCACCTCACTTTGAAAACGAAAAACAAGATGCGATCGCCTCGTGACTGCTCTCAAGCTGTAGACAATATTATGTTATGGCATTATAGATTAGGACATCCTAGTTTTGGTTATTTAAAGACTTTAACTCTGAATTATTTAAAGGATGCAATCTTAATGATCTTCAATGTGATATATGTCGGGTTTGCCAAACTCACCAAATCTGTGTATGCTAAATTACCTCACTTACCCTCCTCACCTTTCACCCTAATTCACGAGTGATGTATGGGGGCCCTCAAGAGTGAAAAGTATAACAGGGAAAAGGTGGTTTGTCACCTTCATTGATGATCATACCAGAAACACTTGGTTATTTCTAATGAAAGACAAATCTGAAGTTGGACCTATCTTCCAAGATTTTTATCATATGGTCTCCACCCAATTTGATACTAAGATCAAGATCTTAAAGACTGATAATGCTCTGGAATACTATGAGTCTAACCTCAGTAACTTCTTGACAAACAGAGGAATTGTTCATATCAGTAGTTGTGTGGAAACACCTCAACAGAATGGGGTTGCTGAAAGAAAGAACAGGCATCTGCTGGAAATGGCCAGATCAATCATGTTCACTACACATGTTCCTAAATACATGTGGGGTGAAGCTATCTTGACCGCAACTTATTTACTCAATAGACTTCCCCAGAGTGTTAGGTTTCAAAACTCCACTCCAAACCCCACGACCGACCACACACTCCTGCCATCATCTTGTTTCCCAGATTGCCTCCAAAGATCTTTGGTTGTCTTGTGTTTGTGTATATCCATGCTCAACATGTATAAACTTGATCCTAAAGCTCATAAGTGCATTTTCCTTGGATATGCACAGACGAGAAAGGTTACAAGTGTTACTCTCTCATCGAAAAGAAATTTTACAATTCTATGGATGTGAAATTCTTTGAAAGGACTCCATATTACAACAAACCTCATCGATCATGTCACCGATGGAAACACGATTGAGATTGAACTAAGTCCGTTCCTCAAGCAAACCATTTACCCTCAAAGAGAGTCCTAACCCCTCAAGACTGCGACATTGAGTCTGCGACTCTCAAAGAACTCTTGACCCAAAACCTCTTGATCCTCGCCAGATCGAACTTGACTACCTCTCGACTCTCTCTGACCTACTACTCTCAAAGAACCTCCTGGACAAGAGTCATCGACCCAGAGCCTCTGGCCGATCCCGAGCCTCTCGACACTCAAAGAATCTCTGAGATCCCAGCGACTGCGACATTGATGATAGGCCTATTGCTCTTAGGAAGGGAAAGAGATCATGCACCGATCACTCTATTCATTCTTATTTATCTTATGATAAGTTATCTCTCTGCCTTTGCCATGTTTTTTCACAGGATCTCTGGACTCTCTCTGTTCTAAAAATATTGGTGAGGCCCTTCAAAATGATAAGTGGAAGGTCTTTGTTAAAAGCAGAGATATTGCTCTCTGGATAACCATACTTGGGACCTCACAACTCTTCCCAAAGGCAAGAAAACGATTAGGCGCAGATGGTTATTCACTATCAAATACAATGTCGATGGTAAAATTGACAAGTATAAAGCCGATTGGTAGCAAGAGGGATTCACTCAAACTTATGGCATTGACTATAAGGAAACTTTTGCACCGAGAGCAAAGCTCAACACCGCGAGTCATTGATTTCCCTAATTTGTCCAACTTGAGTGGCCTCTTCACCAATTGGACATAAAAATGCCTTTCTAAATGGGGACCTCACCGAGGAGGTTTATATGACTGCACCCCCTGGTTTTATCAATCCTCATACTCAAGGCAAGGTGTGCAACCGAGGAAATCTCTATATGGCTGAAGCAATCACCAAGGGCATGGTTTGGAAAACTCACTCTTGTGGTTAAAGCTGTTGGATATCATCAATGCAACTCGATCACACCATGTTTGTCAAGACAACCAACGAGGAGGAGGTCCATTCTAATTGTATATGTGGATGATATCATCCTTCTTGGGAAGACTCTCATCGAGATCCGTAACTTGAAGACTCTCTTGGCAAAGGTGTTCCAAGTTAAAGATCCAGGCTACCTCAAGTACTTTCTTGGTATGGAAGTAGCTAGAAACACCAATGGCATTTCGGTCTCCCAAAGGAAGTATGTCCTGGACCTCTTGAAGGAAGCGGCATCTTTGGGATGCAAACTCTTTGTATCTCCAGTAGACCCAGTCATACCCTCTTTGCATGGTGACATTCTTTGTCGAGGAAAGAACAATATCAAAGGCTTGTAGGCAAACTCATATACCTTTCTCACACAAGACCCGATATTGCATATGGGGTCGATCCAGTCAGTCAATTCATGCATTGCCCTCTTGAGCAACATTGGGATGCGAGTGAATAGGATCTTGAGGTATTTAAAATCCACTCTGGCCAAGGCCACGCACTTCACCAAGTCTACTTGATAGATCAATCAAGGTCTACACCGATGATTTGATTGGTGGATGTCTCATTGATGCGAGGTCTACCACAGGCTATTGCTCATATATATGGGGAACACTGGTTACTTGGAGGAGCAAGAAACAACCCTCTCGTGTCAAGAAGCGATCTTTGAAAGTTTGAACTAAGGGCACTTGTACTTGGCATTTGTGAAGCTCTATGGCTAAAGAGAGTCTTGACCGAACCGACAAGAAATCATCAAGACCCTATCACACTCTGTTGTGATAATAATTGACCTTATGCATGGCGAGAAGATCCGATCCATCATGATAAAACCAAGCATGTGGACATTGTGACACTTTACGAAGGAGAAGATTGATGCCAAGATTATTCAACTCAATTATGTTCCCTCAAGCAGATCGAGAATGCGATATTCTTACCAAGGCTATTCCACCTCTTATGTTCAATGAGACTAAGTAGCAAACTTGTTTGCATCAACATATCTGACCAGATTTGAGGGTGTGGAAATATTACTCAGCCAGACTCGATCCGCTAAGGCTTCAATGAGGTGCTCAGCAGATTCTTGAGCCTCAGATTTCGTGCATAATATTTTGTACACCTTATTTAATTGTAAAATTAATTGTAAAAGACATATTAATTGTGAGTCATATAAACAATTAATATGTCAAACTCTAGTTTACTTTATGTCATAGACATAACTTTTACTTTTTACTTTTGCATGCTTGCCGCACACATCTACATACTCAAGTGGCCGCCCAAGCTAGCTAGCTAGTCTCTCTATCTCAATTGTATCTATTTATACATCTTTTTACTCAATGAATAAACTAAGTTGAAGTTTACTCTTGTGTTAACACATTCTCAAACTCTCTTCAAAAAAGTAAGAACATTCTTGTTGGTAAATTTCTTACTAACAAAGACCTACAAGCAAAGAATTACAGACCAGCTATGGAGAAGTCTTGGCAAACAAAGAAGTTCAAGATTGTTAAGCTTGGTCAGAATTACTTCCAGTTTCTTTTTGAGGAAATAACAGATCTGAGAGGGGTCCAAACCGAAGGACCATGGTGTTTTGATAACTACATGTTGGTACTCAAACCTTGGAGAGCAGATCTACAGGAAAGTAGCAACGATTTTGAAGAAACAGATTTCTGGATTCAATTTTGGTTCTTGCCTGTCCATTGCCATACAATAGAGGTGGGGAAGAAGATAGCAATGACACTGGAAGATTGTTCCTTTCTGCAAATTCGGGAAGATACAGCAACCAACCAGCCCATATTCAGACTTAGAGCATCTGTATCCCTGGTAAAACCTCTATCTCAACTCCTAACTCTCATTTTTTAAGATGAAACCCTTCTTTGCCTAAACCTGAACCCATCTTTGGCCTATTTAAATATGAACACCTCCCCTCCTTCTACTACCACTGTGGTTTACTAGGGCATGTTGCTAAAAACTGTCCAGATGTGAGTGAGGAATTCAATATGGAAGATGAAAAATCCTTTAGATTTGGGAAAGCTTGGTTAAATGGCTTTAACAGATCTAAACTCATCCAAGAACAAAGACTTTTGGACATGGATATTCAACCCCTCAACCCAACCACCCCACCTCATACCCAGATTCTTCTCCCACCACCTTCTCCTTCCCGCTAAAAAGAAGCGTTTCCAAATCCTTAGTCAACTGTGGTCTCACCCAAAAGTCAATCCTTTTCAAATCCCTCATGCCAAGACAAAATTACCTTTTCTGTAAAAAGCCTCTCTCTCCCTTCTGACAGTCTCTCACACCAACCAAAACATAGTATGCACAACCCCCAAGTGATAGAACAAGACAAAAAGGCTGATCTTATCCTTTGTGAACCTAACCCATGTGTACCTATCACCTCTGAACCATCCATCACATGCAAAGACAATATGTCCCTCTCCAAACCTGTTAACACAAAAACCAAGACAAGTCTTGTCATTATCAATCTCTCTACACTCAACCACCACTCTAGCCAGCTCCCAAACAAAAATTGTACTAGACCAAATCAGCATCTCCTCCAGACAAATCTTCACCAGCAAGCCCTTGCAGCCCCCTCACCATGACACCCTTGAAGCCTCTGAAACCTGTGCCAAGACAACAGACAATGTAAGCACCAAAACTCCAAAAACCTTCAAACGCTACAAACACGACCCACCCAGACCATCCCTTTGTGATGTAACAAAAACAATCCCTGTGCCGTCAAAAAGAAAACCTCTGGAATTAGCAAGCAATGCAGACCACAAAAAAGCCAAACTCTCAGATTTTTCTGAAAACACTCTCCCGGTGGACGCTGCTACGCAGCCCTACCCACAATCATGAATCTCCTATGCTGGAACTGCAGGGGCTTAGGCAACCCCGAGGCAGTTCCTAATCTCAAGTGCCTGGTGAAAGACTCTTCTCCTATTATCTTATTTCTTTCTGAAAATAAAATCTCATCTTCTGCTATGAACTATATTCAACGCACTTTGGGTTGCTCTGGTTTTCATGTCCCTAGTACCGGAACCGAGAGAAGGACTCTCAATGTTATGGAATAATAATGTGGATGTGAATATTCTTGGTAGTTCCAAAGGTCATATTGACTCATCATTATCCACAATGCCAAAGTTTTCAGATTCTTGGGTTTTATGGGAACCCATACCATGCTTCCCGGAAACACTCATGGACTCTCCTTAGAAGGTATGCCTACACTTTCTGACCTATCTTGGCTCTGTGCTGGGGACTTTAATGAGATCTTGCAAATGAATGAAAAAACAGGGAACTTTACTAAACCAAGATATCTTGTTGAGTATTTCAGGAAAGCCTTAGATGATTGTGGGTTATGCGACTTGGGTTTTGTGGGAGCTAGATATACTTGGAATAATGGGAGGCCTAGAGGGCATGTGAAAGCAAGATTGGATAGAGCTGTGGCCAACAATGATTGGACAGATCTCTTCCCAACCTTCAAGGTTCAACATCTCACTGCAGCTAGAAGTGGTCACCTTCATGTTCTTATCACTGATGGCCCACTTTGCAGAAGAAGCAGGGAAAAAAGGAAAGGGGTTCCTAGATTTGATCCCTTTTGGTTACAAGATGAAGATTGTGTGATGGTGACAGAAAATGCACAGGAAGAAACGACCCGGTGTCCGGATTTTATCAATACAAAACAACAAGTAATAAACCGGTTAACCTCAAGTGCAAGGATCGTAGTATGGAGGCTAATGCCGGGTCGATCTTACGGGGAACTAGACTGTTGTGAACCCTAGCTTTTGTTTTTAACTAATTATTGCCACGAAAACTAACCTAAACGAAGAGCTAACCTAAACAAATATTGCATAAAATTAACTAGACAGAGGAGATTAATCCAATGCTAGGGAAGATTGAAAGCGATAAACTAAACTAAAATAAAGTGCAGAAAAAGTAAACTAAAGCTAAACAATTCAAGTTTCAAGGGATTAAATCAAGTATAACGAACGAACAAGCTATTGATCCACCTATCCTATCAACATTCAATTCTAATTCGGATTACTTCGTGATCTCTACTCAAGTCGTGATTCACCTAACCGAAGGCATAAACTCCTACTCTCGTAGACAAGTTCGTTTTCTAATCTTTTATCTTTCGGTGTTAAAGATTACGTCTTTCTAACCTAGGCGTGAAATCTTTCGATTTCTAATCTAGAAAATCAATCTAATAACTTTCGTTTTATTTAGATCAACGATCCAATCTTTTATCATGGTGATCTAAGGTTAACATGACTCTCATCATATAAACAATCATCAAAGCAAGCATCTTTCGATTAAACATGCAATAAAACGTACAAAACATGATAAAAGAAACGAACTTGAAGTAGGACTCACAAAATAATCACGAACTAGAAATCAACTGTTGAATTGGACGGCTTCACAACGCTTGTTCAAAGAAGTTTAGCCTCTTCGCATCTTCTTGAAGGCTTGAATTTCTTGAATAAAATACATAAATTGAAAGATCTAATCTAGAGATTTAAAAGCATAAAATTTGAGTAAAAACTAAGTAAAACGCAGCAGACAGCCATTTGCCCTAGGTTTTAGGGTTCGAATATATGATGTATTTGTGGAGAAAAAACACGCTGCTTTATATAGAAAACTAGGTCGGTTTCAAAGACATGGCGGCGGTGGGCGCCCGTCGAATGGGTGAACGCCCGTCTACACTCTGCATATGAACTTCAAATCGGGCGAGTCATGATCGGCGCTTTCCACCGGCGTCCACTCTGCGCCCAAACTCTCGAATCACTTTTCCTCTTACGGGCGCTCGTTCACTCTGGCAGACGCCCGTCCACTCGGGCGCTTGATTCAAGGTTACGAGCGTTAGTCCATTATGGTCGAATCTCGATTTCTTGATCTTTATCTCATTTTATCTCTATCCCATTCCTTCATTATCTCTTATATCATCAATTAGCTCGAATTTAATCAACTTTTGATCATCTTTTGAACCTCAACCATGTATCTATAACACATAAGAACATCGCAAAAATGTAATAATGTCCAAATAATCATAAAAACATAATTAAAACACCAAAAACAACCTATTTTGCGATCAACCCTCTTAAAATATCATTCGCTCAATATCTCCATTAAATACTCGTTTCTTATGCAAACTCATACAAATATGGGGGAAATTAACATAGAATATAGCCTTATAAATCGTATAAAACCACCCTTAACAACTCCCCCACACTTAGCTTTTGCTCGTCCCGAGCAAAACAAAACGAAGATAAGGCTCGAGAAAAGATAGACATCTCAGACAATATAACATAGATCCAATAAATCAGAAGTTCACCACTGTGTGTGTGCAAAGCCATAGGAAACTTCCACTAAATCCGAACTTGAGAAACTCAAAGCAAAACTAGCTAATACCCCCTCGTAGACTAGCAATAAATGACACTCATAAGATGTACCCTACAAACATAATATACCCGAAGAAGATGATCGAATATATACAGGGCCTTTCGAAATACTCGAGAGGATAATCCCACAACATATACATGGGTTTCTCTTTGGGATAAGATAGACGATAACTTAGTCATTTATTCATTTCATAACAATTCCTAGTTGATTTAACTTGTTCACTTATAAACACACATCAGAATGAGCTCTTGCCCTGTCATAGCAGAATAGGATATTCGAGATATACCCTACCTTACTCCAATCATAAGGCAGCTTTTCCTGACTGTCGTGAGCTTTTAGTCATCATAGTGGTATAGGACATACGTGGTATACCCTATCGCACTCAAATCATCGACCAGCTTCCGACACACACATTTAATTCACTATTAATTCAACTTTTTCATTTTGACATTAGTTACGTGTTACTTATCACATTCAAACTTTCAGGTGTTCACAGTATAACATACTCGGAACTAAATACAAACTATCATAAATCTCAAGATATATACGTAGCACTAAGCACACGACTTATAAGAAAATCAAAAATCACTCGTCCAAAACGGGGTATAGCTTTATAAAATAGCTCATCGTCACTATGGCTCGTGAAAAATAGTGTCAGGTGAAACAACTAACTTACCAAACATATGATATATAGCATAGATGACTATCGAAAACAGAGAACATTAACACGTATTGCCTACTCGAGACAAAACAAAAACAAAAACGTGGAAAATTATAAAATTCAGCTCAATTTTGCATAATAAACAATCTAACGTAGTAAGCAAACTCATATGCATAGGATTAAATCGAACTATCCCCTCCCCCACACTTAAAGATCAACATGTCCTCATGTTGTGCAGAATGAAAGAAAGGATAAAAGAACTTAGCTGATCTCAAACGTCGGTCAGGCCGGAGCCTACACAGTGACACTTAGAACTCGTAACCAGACAACGTAGCTCGACAAAACCGCTAAAAACACACCTGCACGACTTGACAGACACGGAAACATCTCGGGGAAAACGGGGAATTATACCGGAGTGAAAGGAGATATCAAAATCAAGATAAAGCAAAAGGTAAAGCATGTAATACATCCAGAAAGTATAAACAAAGTAGAAATGGAAGTGCGGATGCTGTATGGCGTACATGATCCATCGAAAATAAAGAGTAGCAATATCAAAAGTACAATGAATCATCGAAGTATAAATGTCAAAACAAAATAACCACAAGTTCCAGAATAAAACAAAGAAGATCAAGGATGGCTCGGCGCGCTTGAGAATCATCACCGGAGGATCGGAGGAGGTCGAGAAGGTGGTGGCGTGATCCTGTCCACCGAAGTTAGGCTGATCCTCACCGGAAGATGACTCAGACTCATCTAAAACGTCTGCTATGGCCTGCTCGATCTCATCAGAGTAAAGAAAGTCAATAGTGCTCGGAGCGAAGACTCTGTCATCCCTCGGCTGCCGGCCGTCACTGATACACTTCAGAATCGTCAAAATGTTGTTTTGAGAAGTCCTTATGTCCTCCATCCAGTTTCGGACACTGTTGCCCATACTCAGCCGCATCCGGACCGTAGGAGATAAAGTAGGAAGGGAGGATGGGCGAGGCGGTACGGAAGATGAACCAGGCTCACGTGCTATCTCAGCCTCAGTCTCAGTCTGACCCGAAGATTTTACTTTCTCCCTCTGCAAGAACCTAGGATTCTTTGGTTTGTGATCGGTCTTGTACTCGGGAACTCCAGCATCTTGACAGAGACCGTGTATCAAATGTGGACATATCAAGCATCGTGTGTATACCTTCTGATTCATTGAAATCTCATCGAAAATCGCTTGCCCTACATCAACATTGAGCTTGAAGGTCAAGGCATATAGCATCCCAAGGTCACCAATGTGGAAGTGAGTCAGGTTGTTCTTAGCTAACAACCGGTTCTGAATAAACCGACATTGGACCTTCCAATCTTCCGGCCAACTCGTGGTTACTAATTCCTTCCTATCTCCACCCGGCCTAAACGTCCATGGTACCTCGGGGCATACCAACATCCGTAATTCCTCCAACGGATCCTCACCGGCATCTTGTTTGGCCTTTATCGCCTCCTTGTAGTCCAACCCCTCAAAAGGACCCAAACCGTACTTCCCATTGATAACCGTTGGTGTAAACGGCACCTTAACCCCTCGAATCCACCAATCCACCAACCGGATGAGACGGCGAAGCATATCAATAGCAGGAGGGAAATCATAGTCGTCTTGTATGCCCCAATCATCTCCAGCCACCTCTAAACCTCTAAAATGTGAATCCTGTAGTACCAGCGCTAGATCTGTCAGCGTAGGGTCATTCAGGACCGTATATGGACGTCCTATAGCTTCCTAGAGCTCCTCAGTAGTGAAAACACTACCTCCCGAACAGCGGGGTACAATGAGAACATAGGTGATGGTCTTCGTACGGGTACTAAGCTCAAAATCTACGTGCAAGACTATAGTGCCTCCGGGTCCATCACCATCGTAATCGATGGGATCCGACTAATGATGGGGAACTCCTCCGGAAGAACTCCGTAATCCATATCTAAAAAACAAACTAAAGCGGCAGATATAAGCAGAGAAAAACTTAGTCAACTAAAACTTAATTAAACTAAAACTTAAATAAATAGAACACTAATAGCCTAAAGCATGAATTTAACTAATATAATAAGGGATATCTAGGATGTCTCCTAGTCGCGCTTTGGTTAATGTCGTTAGCTCGACACTGTAAGAATCTAGCTGGATCAGGCCATTTGACTTTACGCGACCACTACCTCGTGTAAGCTCGATCGGTAGTGTGGCGCTTGAAAGCGACACTTAACACATGGGGTCAGATCTTTTATAGCTTTCCAAATACGTTTAAACTTCCCCATGGTTGATCTCTTCGTCTTCTGAAGCTTCTGATGACATCTGCGTTGACGCTCCTTCCAATACTCTTCCATATCCCAACTACCAGCTAGAACCTCCTCAGATTGACCAATACCGTCATTCTCAGAAAACAAGTCGGGTGAAAAGTCGTCGAATTCTTCGACTTTTGTAGCACCACATCCAAGGATATCGAGAAACCGAACGGTCAAAGGCTTATCTTTAGGCTCACCAATGTAGTGTTTGCACCTCTGTCCGTTCACTCGAAAAAGGCTGGTCACCATAACCTCGTAGTTCTAGAACGCCTCCAGGAATAATTTGGAGAATTTCAAAGGGACCGGACCAACGTGTCCTCAACTTCCCAGGAAACAAATGTAACCTAGAATTGTAAAGAAGAACTTGTTCTCCGACTCGAAACTCTCTCTTCTTAATCTTAGCATCGTGGAGTAGCTTCATCTTATCCTTACTAATCCTGGCACTTTCGTAAGCCTGGAGTGCGAATTAAATCCGGCTCATATAGCTGCTTTGAGTCGATGTTTTCCACAAGATTGGGAATCAAAGTTCGAAACTTTGTAGCCCAATAAGCTCTATGCTCTAACTCGACAGAGCGAGATGACATGGTTTCCGTAGACCATTTGATATGGAGATATCCCCATAGGGGTTTTATAGGCGATTGTAAGCCCAAAGTACATCATCAATTTCAAACTCGATCCTTTCTATGATTTGTTTACCGCTTTTTCGAGATTTTCTTGATGCTCTGGTTGCTTCTTTCAACTCGACCACTAGTCATCGGATGATATGGTGTGCCGGTTTATGACGAACACCATACTTTTCAAGTACTTTCTCTGGGGTCGGTTGCGAAGTGCGGCCCCTTCATCAGCGATCAAGGCACGTGGACATCCAAACCTCACGAAGATATTCTTCTTTAGAAATTTCATTACCGTCTTATGATCATTGTGAGAGTGGCTTGAGCCTCCACCCATTTAGACACATAGTCTCACGCAGACTAAGATGTATTTGTTACCGCAAGATGATGGGAATGGTCCCATAAAATCGATACCCCACACATCAAAGACTTCGCATTCTAGGATGGGTTTCAAAGGCATGTCAAAACGCTTGTCGTCAGTACGGTTCTTTGGCACCTATCACAAGATTTCTGAAAGCTTACGTATCTTTAAAGATCGTAGGCCAATAAAAACCGGATTGAAAGATCTTAGCAACGGTTTTCCACGGACCAAAGTGACCCAGGTGGGTCCACTGCAGCCTTTGCTCAATAATATCCCGTTGCTCAGATTAGAGAACACATCTTCTTAGCAAACCATCTTTTCTGAGATCTTAAAAGATAAGGTTCATCCCAAAGCGAAATATTTCAAATCGAGAAGAACTTTTCTTCTCACGATAAGACATCTGGATCGAGATAACGGCCATGAAGGTAGTTTACAATGGAAGAATACCATGGAACCTCGGGAGGACAACCGTCTCATCAACATAATGTTTTCTAGAGGAAAGTAAAGATCTATATCATCTGGATCATTCTTTTCCTCGTTTAACATTCTAGAAACGTGATCAGCCACTACGTTTTCACTGCCTTTCTTGTCCTTAATTTGAACGTCAAACTCTTGTAGGGTCAGTATCCAACGTAGTAGGCGCGGTTTAGCCTCTTTCTTAGTCATCAGATACCGCAAAGCAGCGTGATCAGTCCACACAATCACTTGAGCTCCCAACAAGTAACTACGAAACTTGTCCATAGCAAAAACTACGGCCAAAAGCTCCTTTTCGGTAGTGGTATAGTTAACTTGAGAGGGGTTCAATGTGTGACTGGCATAATAGATAGGCTGGAACTTCCCTTTGATCTTTTGCCCTAGAACAGCACCAACAGCATAGTTTGATGCGTCGCACATAAGCTCAAACGGTAGGTTCCAATAAAGTAAATAAGAATTGGAGCAGATATTAAGCGGTCCTTAAGCTCCTCAAACGCTTGCTTGCAACTCTCATTAAACTCAACGTCTTCCTTTAGTAAAGTGGACAGGGGCTTGGCTATCTTGGAGAAATCTTGAATGAACCTTCTGTAGAAGCCGACATGTCCAAGAAAGCCTCTCACTTCGCACACATTTTTAGGATAGCTCATCTTCTCGATAGCTTCCACTTTTGCCCTGTCAACTTCTATACCTTTGGCACTGATCTTGTGGCCAAGAACTATTCCTTCATCAACCATGAAATGGCATTTTTCCCAATTAAGTACTAAGTTCTTTTCCACACATCTGGATAACACTTGATCAAGATTGTCAAGGCAATCTTCAAAAGATTGACCAAAAACCGAAAAATCGTCCATAAAAATCTCCATACACTTTTCTACAAGCCCGTCAAAGATAGCTAGCATACATCACGAAATGTATTTGGGGCATTGCAGAGACGAATGGCATTCGCACTGTAGCGAATGTACCATAAGAAGCGGTGAAGGTGGTCTTTTCTTGGTCAATTTGGATCAATGGGTATCTGGAAGTATCACGAATATCCATCTAGGAAACAAGATTACAATGCGTGTCCCGCAGGGACGCTCGAGCATCCGGTCAATGAATGGAAGGGAAAGTGATCTTTCATGGTTACCTCATTGAGCTTTCGATAATCGATCTGGACTCTGTAACCGGTGACAAGTCTTAATGCAATTTCCTCTCCTTCTCATTCTTTTCAATCGTAATTCCACCTTTCTTGGGAACTACTTGAGTCGGGAAACCCATTCACTATCCGCGATGGCATAAATGATTCCCATGTCCGGAAGTTTGATGATTTCCTTTTAACGACTTCCTGCATATGAGGTTGAGCCTCCTCTGTGGGTCATCGTACACATTTTGCACCCTCATTCGTCTTGATCTTGTGCATGCGGATGTCGGGAGATATTCCTACGATATCTCCTACTTGCCAACCAAAAGCTTTTTCATTCTTCTTCAAGGCGTTGATCGGTTTCATTTCCTCTATACGAGAAAGCTTGGCAGATATGATTAATGGAAGCTTGTCGCCTTCTCTTAAAAACACATACTTAAGATGTTTAGGCAACGGCTTCAAAACCAAATCCGCAGGGCGGTCTTCTAAACTCGACTTGAGATCTCCACTTGTCAACTCAATATCATTGAGTTTACTCTGTGGTCCCACTGCCAAAGCTTCTCCTTCCAACAATTCTTCCTCAAAATCATTGCTAATTGATCTAGATTTACCACACCATAAGTATTCAGATTATCAACCAATCGCTCATACTAAACCTACGACCATGAATTGCTTATCCATATAGTCGGTGAAATCATCCGTCATATAATCAATGGAAAAGCCGGTTGGAGGTCCAGAGGGTACTTGAATGGACTTTAAGACATTGTAACTCACCTCTTGATCACCAACTCGGATAGTCACTTGTCCACCATCGCAATCGATGAGGGCTCTATTTGTAGATAAGAAAGGTCTTCCAAGAATCGAGGGGACGTTTTCATCTTTCTCCATATCTAAAACATACCAATCATTTGGAAAGGTAAATCTATCAATCGAACCAAAACGTCTTTTAGGATCCTGAAGCTTTCTTAGAAGATCTATCGTGAATTGTAAACTCATAGTAGTGGGTTCTAGAAGGCTTTGTAAACCGAGTTTGTTTGCATCTGAGACATTGGCATAAGGCTTATAGAGGCACTAGATCGCACAAAGAATTAGGAAAACTAGACCTCCCATTACTCTCTGTAAGTCTGAACTTACAGGGTCACCTCTTTTAATTGGTAAGTTTTCATAATTAATCATGGAACAATCCTCGCCAATTTGCCTTTCCATGCTCGCTAATTTCTTTTAGAAGACACAACATCCTTGATAAATTTTGTATACTTATGCATCTCGACCAAGACATCGATAATGGAAGATTCACTGAGTATTTTTAAAGGTTTAGCACCTTTTCATACTTCCTATCCTCAATCAAGGGAATGTTGCTCTTTCTTGGTGGAAATGGAAGTTTCTTAAGGTCATCCTCGAGAAAACCTTCTTTGAGGATGCACTAACTGACTTCTGTCTTCGAGATCCTTCCAACGAACAGCTTTTTGATTTCTTAGTAGTCGGGGATCGACCTCCCGACTTTCGCTTGCTTTTTTCGGTCCTCGAGGATCGGTCACTTGAGGACCTCCAGCCTTTTCCACCTCTCGGGGAGATCCCACCACGAGTTTTCTCTTGCAGTTGAGGAGTGTAGGTGCTCGGCTTCCCTCCCGCCTTATCAATGGCAAGAGGGCTAGTGGTTTCCCGGATGGGAAGGACCACTAACTTGAGTACCGCTTCTCAGATTCATTGCCTTTGGCCTCCTCTTTACCGTATTGAATTGATGGCACAAGGTCGATTACATGGGCCTTTGTTCAAGTCGGCTTGAGCAACTTGACCACCCTTTGGATTCTTCTCGTGTGGCCAGGCGGTGCGCCTGGGGTTCAAGCTAAGCTGCTCGACCAGTTGCCCAATTTGTCTCTCGAGATTCTTCATTGACTGCTTTGCTCCTCTAACTTGGCTTCAAGATTGTTAGATTGGGAGGAGCTTTGAGAGTTTTGGAAATTTGAAGAATAGAAATTTGGTGGGCCGACTTTGAAATTGAGAGTTTGAATTGGAAGGCGATTCGATTGAATTTTTGCGTAGGATTGGAAAAATTTGAGTTTTGGTTCTGATTAAACCAGGTTTCTATTGAAATTTGATTGAATTAAAATTGAATTAGGATTGAAATTTGAAGATGGATTAAACCCTTGGTTTTGAAAATTGCCCTGGCCAGAAACCGATTGAACCTTTGATTTTTACGGCCATAGAATGCATTCACTTCGCGATTCGTCCGTTCATAAGGGAATTTAGAAGTGTGCCCCACCTCGTCACAATTCGACATGTGACTTGATTGTACATCCATAATCATGAACAAAGCATTCACTTGATAAGGTGGTGAGGGGATTAAATTGGCTTTGGCCATTCATATGGCCCGTCGGCGACAATTTTCACGATCTGAACACGAGGGTTACTGTGGAAAGAAAAGTTTGATTTATCGGGTTTGGAATTGGAGATGGTGCCATGCGCCTGCGGCATGGCGATCAAACTTGCAAATTGACTTCCTCAACCTTGGGATGAGGAGGAGCTTGAATTGCACGATAAGAGGGGCGTAGTTGTACTTTGCGATGTCCTCAAGCGGTGCCCATCCTCTTCCGGTGTTTTCTTGAAATGCCCCACCGGAAGAGCTATTGACCATGCCTTTTGTAAGCTCGGTCAATCCACTTTGAAGAATGTATTGACTTGCCTTTCCGGTGGCAAGCCATGATGGGGACATTTTACGAGAAGAGACTTGAATCTCTTCCAACATTCAAAAACGACTCATTTTCTTTACGATAGAATGTGAAAATGTCGTTCAAACACTGGAAATTTGTCTTTGAAGGCGGAAAGTATTGACTTAGAAATTCTCTTTCAAGTTCAGCCAGGTGGTGATAGATTCGAGAGAGGAGAGAGGTGTACCACTCTTTAGCCTCCCCTTCAAAGAAAATGGGAAAAGTTTTGACTTGATAGCATCCTCACTTACTCCTTGGATGCATGTAGTGCGCATATCTCTAGGAATGTATGTAAGTGGGTATGCGGATTCTCGATTAGTAACCATGAAAAATAGATGCATCTTTGCATCATCCGAATAAGTCCCGGTTTTAACTCAAAGGTTTGTGCGATGAATTTGGAATAACAATAGCCGGGTTGACTTTGACTTCGCTGGCATGGCGTAGTGCGCCAATGTACGTCTATTATTAGCGGCCATTATCACAAAATCGTGATTTCTCTTGCTAGTTGATCTTCAAGATCTCGCTCGCTCTCGCTGTAAACATGAGCGGAAAATCCGCTGTTTGGCGGACTACGGTTCGCTCGGGTCGTGGGTGTATAATAACGGTCCTTTTGACTCGAGTTTGCATAAACCGGACCAAAAACAAGTGGAACGAAGCCTAAAAGCTAAGAAAGTAAAAGCCTAAACAAAAAATTAAAAGCCTAAAGAAAAGAATGGGAAAGAAGAAAAGGAAACAAAAGTATTGAAGAAAAAGGTACCAGACGGACGTCCAAAAGTTTGGACGGGCGTCCGGATGGAATTGAGATCGGACGGGCGTTTAGTGGACCAAGCGCACAAATGCGCGACGAAATACCTTGGACGGGCGTCCGAAACCTATGGACGCTCGTCTAGGGAAATAAAAGTGGTTCAGGAACGAAGACTTTTCAGTAAACGGGCGGCCAATTTCCAGACGTCCGTTTAGAACCGGAAAAACAAGAACAGAAAAGAAATTAAACGGACTTACATTTTGGGACGTGATAGTATAAAATAATATATATCCCTATTTTATAATATTCTAATTCAAAACACTCCACGGCAGCATCCCTATATTTATCCATATAACATTTCAAATAATATTAAATAATATATATTCTACTTCACAACTATATTCATGTACATTAAATATTTATTATTTCACTCCAGCAACATCCATATCTTTATCCATATAATTTTTAATAATTAAATATGTTTAGAGATATGAATAGTGCATCTTCAAATGTATAGATGCACTCTCTCTCTATGAGAGCTTTCTATCTCTTCTTTGAGTTCTTCTCTATCTTTTTGATTCCTTTCTAGCCTTAAGGGCTCTTACCAACCATGAATAAAGAAGAAATCCACGCTTTACTCTCAAGACTTGACCTCCGGGAAAACACTACCATTGTCACGAATATTATGAAGACTGATGTCAATGATGGTATTCAAAAAAGTAAGAACATTCTTGTTGGTAAATTTCTTACTAACAAAGACCTACAAGCAAAGAATTACAGACCAGCTATGGAGAAGTCTTGGCAAACAAAGAAGTTCAAGATTGTTAAGCTTGGTCAGAATTACTTCCAGTTTCTTTTTGAGGAAATAACAGATCTGAGAGGGGTCCAAACCGAAGGACCATGGTGTTTTGATAACTACATGTTGGTACTCAAACCTTGGAGAGCAGATCTACAGGAAAGTAGCAACGATTTTGAAGAAACAGATTTCTGGATTCAATTTTGGTTCTTGCCTGTCCATTGCCATACAATAGAGGTGGGGAAGAAGATAGCAATGACACTGGAAGATTGTTCCTTTCTGCAAATTCGGGAAGATACAGCAACCAACCAGCCCATATTCAGACTTAGAGCATCTGTATCCCTGGTAAAACCTCTATCTCAACTCCTAACTCTCATTTTTTAAGATGAAACCCTTCTTTGCCTAAACCTGAACCCATCTTTGGCCTATTTAAATATGAACACCTCCCCTCCTTCTACTACCACTGTGGTTTACTAGGGCATGTTGCTAAAAACTGTCCAGATGTGAGTGAGGAATTCAATATGGAAGATGAAAAATCCTTTAGATTTGGGAAACAGTTAAATGGCTTTAACAGATCTAAACTCATCCAAGAACAAAGACTTTTGGACATGGATATTCAACCCCTCAACCCAACCACCCCACCTCATACCCAGATTCTTCTCCCACCACCTTCTCCTTCCCGCTAAAAAGAAGCGTTTCCAAATCCTTAGTCAACTGTGGTCTCACCCAAAAGTCAATCCTTTTCAAATCCCTCATGCCAAGACAAAATTACCTTTTCTGTAAAAAGCCTCTCTCTCCCTTCTGACAGTCTCTCACACCAACCAAAACATAGTATGCACAACCCCCAAGTGATAGAACAAGACAAAAAGGCTGATCTTATCCTTTGTGAACCTAACCCATGTGTACCTATCACCTCTGAACCATCCATCACATGCAAAGACAATATGTCCCTCTCCAAACCTATTAACACAAAAACCAAGACAAGTCTTGTCATTATCAATCTCTACACTCACTCGGCCACCACTCTAGCCGACTCCCAAACAAAATTGTACTAGACCAAATCGGCATCTCCTCAGGACAAATCTTCACCAAGCCAAGCCCTTGCGGCCCCCTCACCATGACACCTTGAAGCCTCGAAACTGTGCCAAGACAATGAGACAATGTAAGCACCAAAACTCCAAAAACCTTCAAACGCTACAAACACGACCCACCCAGACCATCCCTTTGTGATGTAACAAAAACAATCCCTGTGCCGTCAAAAAGAAAACCTCTGGAATTAGCAAGCAATGCAGACCACAAAAAAGCCAAACTCTCAGATTTTTCTGAAAACACTCTCCCGGTGGACGCTGCTACGCAGCCCTACCCACAATCATGAATCTCTATCTCTTTGGAGGCTGAGGGCTTAGCAACCCCGAGGCAGTTCCTAATCTCAAGTGCCTGGTGAAAGACTCTTCTCCTATTATCTTATTTCTTTCTGAAAATAAAATCTCATCTTCTGCTATGAACTATATTCAACGCACTCTTGGGTTTGCCTCTGGTTTTCATGTCCCTAGTACCGGAACCAGAGAAGGACTCTCAATGTTATGGAATAATAATGTGGATGTGAATATTCTTGGTAGTTCCAAAGGTCATATTGACTCATCTGTTATCCACAATGCCAAAGTTTTCAGATTTACTGGGTTTTATGGGAACCCATACCATGCTTCCCGGAAACACTCATGGACTCTCCTTAGAAGACTGTCTACACTTTCTGACCTATCTTGGCTCTGTGCTGGGGACTTTAATGAGATCTTGCAAATGAATGAAAAAACAGGGAACTTTACTAAACCAAGATATCTTGTTGAGTATTTCAGGAAAGCCTTAGATGATTGTGGGTTATGCGACTTGGGTTTTGTGGGAGCTAGATATACTTGGAATAATGGGAGGCCTAGAGGGCATGTGAAAGCAAGATTGGATAGAGCTGTGGCCAACAATGATTGGACAGATCTCTTCCCAACCTTCAAGGTTCAACATCTCACTGCTGGCTAAGTGGTCACCTTCGTGTTCTTATCGCGATGGCCCACTTTGCAGAAGAAGCAGGGAAAAAAGGAAAGGGGTTCCTAGATTTGATCCCTTTTGGTTACAAGATGAAGATTGTGTGATGGTGACAGAAAATGCCTGGGAAGAACAGCCAGCTGTCCCGGATTTTATCAATACAAAACAACAAGTAATAAACCGGTTAACCTCAAGTGCAAGGATCGTAGTATGGAGGCTAATGCCGGGTCGATCTTACGAGGAACTAGGCATTGTGAACCCTAGCTTTTGTTTTTAACTAATTATTGCCACGAAAACTAACCTAAACGAAGAGCTAACCTAAACAAATATTGCATAAAATTAACTAGACAGAGGAGATTAATCCAATGCTAGGGAAGATTGAAAGCGATAAACTAAACTAAACTAAAGTGCAGAAAAAGTAAACTAAAGCTAAACAATTCAAGTTTCAAGGGATTAAATCAAGTATAACGAACGAACAAGCTATTGATCCACCTATCCTATCAACATTCAATTCTAATTCGGATTACTTCGTGATCTCTACTCAAGTCGTGATTCACCTAACCGAAGGCATAAACTCCTACTCTCGTAGACAAGTTCGTTTTCTAATCTTTTATCTTTCGGTGTTAAAGATTACGTCTTTCTAACCTAGGCGTGAAATCTTTCGATTTCTAATCTAGAAAATCAATCTAATAACTTTCGTTTTATTTAGATCAACGATCCAATCTTTTATCATGGTGATCTAAGGTTAACATGACTCTCATCATATAAACAATCATCAAAGCAAGCATCTTTCGATTAAACATGCAATAAAACATAAAAAACATGATAAAAAAGCGAACTTGAAGTAGGACTCACAAAATAATCACGAACTAGAAATCAAGCTGTTGAATTGGACGGCTTCTCACAACGCTTGTTCAAAGAGGTTTAGCCTCTTCGCATCTTCTTGAAGGCTTGAATTGCTTGAATAAAATACATAAATTGAAAGATCTAATCTAGAGATTTAAAAGCATAAAATTTGAGTAAAAACTAAGTAAAAACGCAGCACAGCTGCCCCTAGGTTTTAGGGTTCGAATATATGATGTATTTGTGGAGAAAACACGCTGCTTTATATAGAAAACTAGGTCGGTTTCAGCATGGCGGCGGCTGGACGCCCGTCCGGAATGGGTGAACGCCCGTCTACTCTGCATATGAACTTCAAATCGGGCGAGTCATGATCAGGACGCTTTCGTCCACGGCGTCCACTCCTGCGGCCCAAACTCTACGAATCACTTTTCCTCTTACGGACGCTCGTTCACTCACAGTAGACGCCCGTCCACTCACGGGCGCTTGATTCAAGGTTACGAACGTTAGTCCATTATGGTCGGTCGATTTCTTGATCTTTATCTCATTTTATCTCTATCCCATTCCTTCATTATCTCTTATATCATCAATTAGCTCGAATTTAATCAACTTTTGATCATCTTTTGAACCTCAACCATGTATCTATAACACATAAGAACATCGCAAAAATGTAATAATGTCCAAATAATCATAAAAACATAATTAAAACACCAAAAACAACCTATTTTGCGATCAACCCTCTTAAAATATCATTCGCTCAATATCTCCATTAAATACTCGTTTCTTATGCAAACTCATACAAATATGGGGGAAATTAACATAGAATATAGCCTTATAAATCGTATAAAACCACCCTTAACACCAGCATATACAGATCAAGATTGTGCTTTGGGTATTAGAAGAGTTAGAGACTCACTAAAAATATGGAGCTCTCAAAAATATGGGAACTTGGCCAAGAAAATTGAAGTATTGCATGATAAATTGATGAAACTCTAGCAACAACAGGACTGTGATGTTTGTGTAGAAAAGGACTTGATTAAGGAGATGGACTTATTGCTAAATATGCAGGAAGAATTCTGAAAACAAAGGGGTAGGACAAATTGGCTCATTTCTGGAGATAGAAACACTTCCTTCTTTCATAAAAAGGCCTCCTTAAGACATCAAAAGAACAAAATTACTGAGCTTATCACTGATGAAAGGGAAAAAAACTCACTTGAACACGAGGATCACGGAAAACCATGCCAAACTTTTTTACACTAATCTTTTTGCTTCCTGTGCAGGTACATACAATAATCAGGCCATTAACACTAAACACATTCTGGACTCTTTCCCTTTTAATCAAATTTCAGAGTATCAGAATGCAGCACTCAATGAGCCATTTACAGAAGATGAAATTCTTAGAGCAATCAAGCAATTACCGGGCAAAAAAAGTCCTGGACCAGATGGGATGCAAGCTATCTTTCTTCAAAAGCATTGGCATATCTTCAAGCAGTATATGTTGCCTTTCTTACTGGGTGTTCTTAACAATGGTGCAGACTTTGCTCATATCAATGACACTCACATCACTCTTATTCCAAAGACTCTGCAGGCCAACTCTCAAAGATTTCAAACCAATCAATTTGAGCAACACTTGTTTTACAAGGTGATTTCAAAACTATTGCCAATAGATTAAAAGGTACTCTTAGACTGATTATTGACTCTACTCAGAGTGACTTTCGGAAGGAGAAACTCATCACTTGATAATGCAATAATTGCATTTGAGGCATTTCACACATTAAATAAGGGAAGCAAGTCGGATGAAGTGCAGATGGCCTTGAAATTGGACATGACTAAGGCTTTTGATAGGATAGAATAGGACTACCTCATACAAGTCCTGTTGAGAATGAACTACCCTAGTTCATACGTTCTCTAATCATGAAGAGTGTTACAACAAAGATCTTTCGGTGTCCTTGTCAATAGGAAGCCTTCACTTACCTTTTATCTATCAGGGGATAAGGGAAGGATCCCTATCTCCTTCTTATTTATACTATGCTCGGAAGGGTTATTGTTATTCTCAAAAAAACCATCTTATCTGGCTCTCTTACACCTTTTAGATTTGGCAGGAAAGGACCTTGTCTCTCTCATCTTCTCTTTGCTGATGACAACATTCTTTTTGCCAAGGCAAATACTGCAAATGCAATGGAGATAGCCAAAATTCTCAATCTCATGAGCAACTATACGGGCAAAGGTGAATCTAAGCAAGTCAATATTTATTTCAATATGAAGATGAATATTGATCTCAGAGATAGTATTTCCAGAATCTTGGATGTTCCTATTGGCCAGAGTAAAGGAAAGTACCTTGGACTCCCTTTTATGGTAGGGAAATCTAGGTATGATATCTTTAAATACTTGAAGGATAAAATCTGGAAGAAATTGAATGGGTGGAAATCTATGTTCAATGGGTGGAAATCTATGTTCCTAAACTCTGCTGGGAAGGAAATTCTAATCAAAGCAGTAATCCAGGCTATACCAACTTATGTTATGCAGTGCTTTTCTTTACCCAAAAGGCTCCTTAATGAAATACTATCAATGGTGAGAAGGTTTTGGTGGGATAAATCTGTGGATAAACACTCTATTGCTTGGATCTCTTGGGACAAGATTTGTCTACCTAAAGCTGATGGATGCATGGGATTCAGGGATCTTAAGTTGTTTAATATTGCTCTTCTGGCAAAACAATGATGGAGAATTCTAAAGAACCCAAACTCTATTGTAAGCTCAATCTTAAAATTCAAATACCACAAAAGGACTTCTTTTCTTCAAGCTAAAGTTGGGCACAATACTTCATTTGGAGAAGCTTACTAGAGGGCAGGTAACTACTGGAACATGGTCTCAGATGGTCTGTTGGAAATGGCAGAGACATCAAAATTTGGGAAGATCCCTGGATTCCACTTGAAACAAACTTCCAGATTAACAATAGGGAACCCTTGATGGCACTTCAAACTGTTGATCAACTGATTTGTAATGGAGAATGGAACCTTCCCCTCTTGCAACACCTCTTCCTACCTCATGAGATTGATGCTATTCTCACCATACCTATCTCTACCCTTCATGATGACCCGTCAGACACTCTTATCCGGCACTACACCTCTAAGGGCATCTACACTGTAAAGAGTGGATACAATCTATCTCTAAAATGCAAGAATCAGGATGCAGGGATGGGTGATACCTCTTCAACAAACTTAAGAAAAGGAACTTGGAATTACCTTTGGGCAGCTGATATCCCCCCAAAAATCAAATCCTTCACTTGAGGCGGCGATTAATGCTCGCCTTTGGTTGTGTAACTGCAAAAAGAAATGTCTCTGATGGATCATGCCCCTTCTATCATCACCTTTCGAGACACAGGCTCACTTTGCTTCTTTGAATGCAAATGGGTTAAAAGGTGCAGGTTACGCACCACGAGTTCTCGCCTCACGACTTTAAAACATCATGCCTTCCTTGACCTCTCGCCAATACCTTCACCAATCCAAAAATCCAAGCACAGATCTCCTCTTTACCCTTTTCTGGTTTATCTGGACGGCCAGGAATCGCAGAATCTTTCACATGGAATGTGCAAATCCCTCCCGAATTTCCAACCAAGCCACCTCCCTTCTCCTTGAATTTCAACATGCTTCTAAAGCTGGAATGATTACCTCACAACCAGAACCTTTTCCTTCCAAATGGATTAAGCCAAACTTGGACCAGATCAAAGTTAATGTGGACGCGGGATTTAAAGACGGCATGGGAACATCGGGTATCATAATCAGAGATAGCAGTGGATCTTTTATTTCTGCTTCGTCAGTGAACTTGGGACTTGTTGCATCGTGGATTATGCAGAACTTGAGCGATCCATACGGAATTTTAGAAGCGGCACGATATTGGAGTGGCAAGATCATAGTTGAATCTGAGTCCTCTCTAAGCATTGCATGTATTCAATCCAATGAACAGGACCTCTCCATTCTTGGTGGTCTTTGTAGAAGAATAAATCAAAAGAAATGCCTCTTTACTTCCTGTAATTTTAACCAAATTCGAAGGATTTGTAATATGCCGGCTGATGCTTGTGCTAAATTAGGATTTAATCTCCCTAACTCCTCCTCTAAAATTTGTAAGTGGGGGTACGATCCCACCAAACTCTGTAACCTCTGCCCTTGTGGCTGACTTATTTGATTAATGAAGTCTTACCGTTCGGAAAAAAAAAAAAAAAAAAAAAAAAAAAAAAAAAATGTGAGGATCACGGATCATATCCCTAAAAATAAATAAATAAGGATAGAAACTTTTTTGTGAAAGTAAGTTTGTAAACTCTATTTTATCTTAATTTAGATATAAGTCACTATATATGATTTCTGCTTCTAAATGTTTCTAATAGGGCTTTAGCTTGAGGCATCTGAATCTGATCACCCGAAATACATGGGATGTGATCTGTAAATAACAGGTGGTCCACGTATTAGATGCAAAGGGATATTATACGGTATGAGCAATTCTCTCTCATCGCAAACAAAATGAAACACAGAGAAACCAAAATGATGACATCTTCTTCCTAAACTAAACAATCTTCCCACACTTAAGATGACCAACCCCCCTCACCACCACCTATCTCCTTGTGTTTTTTGCGTAGTAGAGGATTTGAGTAAGCAGACACTAAACCCACAATACTTAATTTTGTTAGCAATCTACCGATGTTGGTGTGTCACCCGGAATCCTGCAAAACATTAAGGTTAGCTTTACCCAATACATGACTCATACATCAAGGCCAACAAACTATTGAGTTTCAAAATCTCCCTATTTTCATGCTTTAAAGTCAAATTAGTTCATCATTATAAAAATAAATAAAAACAACAACAAACATTATTTCCGAGAGAGGAAAAAAAAAAATAATGGCAGAAAAAAAGAATGTACCCTGCCCCCCCTGATCTTTATATAGCTAATAATTCAGTCTCATTTAGACCGTTAGCTATGTAAGCAAAAGAGATAAAAGCCTCCCCCAACAAATTTACTGTTACAATAATGAATATTTAATCTTACAAAATGAGCTTCATCAACCTATCAAGATTGCGGATGGAGATAGTCACATGATGCTCCCTTCCTGCAATGCCCGTTTTCATAGAATTTACAGACTCGTTGTCTGGAATACCCTCCGCCATTGCCGCCGCCATGAGACTGCCTACCCCAGGTGGTGGGCCTACTACCACCCCTACCAAACCCCATTTCTCCACCTTGGAAAGGCCAGTCTCTAGTAACACCAAACCTATCACCGCCCCCCCCATATCTGCTCTGTTGTTGGTTATTCCAACCCACTGCATTCCCGTTATAACCACCACCAACAGCATTGAAGTTCGGGTCCATCCATGTCGTTCCCGGGTTTTGTACCCCCCAATCGATATTCACGAAATTTTGAGGTGGTCCCGCACAATTCATGGTGTTCATGTTTCCTTGTGCCCAACTGGCAGCATCCATGTTAGTCGAAACCATGACTTGACTCATCGTACATGGGACCGAAGGGTGTATGTCTGGACCAGCTTCCCAAGGACTAGCTATAGTAGTAGCATCAGCAGACTTGGTTTCTCCTTCACTACTCGTAGTCGAATGTGTGCCTGACATTTTTAAAGGATCAAAAGCTTCAGCATCAGGAGTCCCAAACAGATCATCCATCACAGCTGCTAGAGAAGGAAAAGGGATATCCGCGGTCGAGCTTAAGGCGTCGCTTTTTGCAGCATCGCGAGCTGGGCTCATGTCTTCTATAGAACTAAAACACTCGTTTCTATCCATCAAGTCATCAACGCACCTTGCAGCAGAAGTAGGTGAACCTAAGCCGCTTTGAGTCTCCATCGCATCATATTCTGCAAGAAGATCTGATACCGATTCTTCGCCCAAAGTACTAAACTCAATTTGCTCATTCATTGAAAGCCAATTAGGCACATTTGCAGCAGGTTGCTGGTTCGAATTCTGTGCAGTAACAAAATTACCAGGTTCAACAGCCCAATCATTAGCTATTTCTTGCATCTTTGCACCACCAAGATCTTGGCCAGAAGCATTGTTCCATCCTAAATCTTCAGTAGGGATCTTAGACAGCAAAGGTTGCTCGTTTACAAGCAATCTGCTGTCCCTGACCTTCATTGGTTGGCTTACATGCAGGAATATCAAGATCTCCTTTGACAGTAGGACAGGAAGAGGGCTTTTGCAGATCCTGATCCATCAGATTCGACATTTGATACGGTTGATCTGGGATTCCCATAGCCTTGCCATGAATGTCAATAGAAACCGACCCTTGCACTTCAGAAGGCCGAATCTCCATAGTAGACTCTTTATGCTCAGAAGACCGATGCTCTAAGTTTCTAATATCGGTTTTTGGGGCAGAGCTTGACAGATCCAAGAGATTTAAATCGTCTTTCTGCTCAGATGGCTTACATGGATTAGTTACAGAAGCTGTATTAGAACCATGATCGTTTAAGTCCAGATTTAGGGGTACCGATCTCGGATTGTGTTTAGAAGATTGGTCGGTATTGTTGAGGCTTCTAGTTTCAGACTTATCAAACTCATGCACACTGCTCGCCTGAATAGTTGAATCAGTTGATTGCAAAACTCCGACATGTCCAGTCACACTTGCGGTCCCGTTGCCAAGAACTTGCACGGTGTTGTCCACAGCATTTCCAACTTCCCGAGACTGAGATAAATTATGAATCTTTTCAGTTAATGCATCAGTAAGAAGTACAGAGCGATGGTCTTGTTCATTGCCATTCCATATAGTCAAGTCTGCTGGGAAATATCCAGTCGTGCTCCACTTCCGCAGCTGTGCCAAGGAAAATGGACCTTGAATTCTGCCACTTGGATCACGATAACTCCAAATATTCTCCGTTTCAGAAGTATTAATAGGAGGTGGATTGACCATTGGGACAGCTATAGTTGCAGCAGGTACTGAATCAGACCTCGGCACAGTTGAAGAGGCACCAGCAGTAACATGGTCCTCTTGCTGTATGCAAGTATTTGACCGACCTCTATTGCTTTTCTCTTGAAATTGCTGAGAACTGATTGGTTCGTCATCTTTAGCTGCAATTGTTTCTCCCCTCTTCGGATATATAGATTGGTTTCCATTGATGTTAAAACTAGAGTGTCTTAGCCTTGAAAGTTCATCTGCAGATTATTCACCAGAATAAATTGAAATGCTTTGTGGAAGAGGATAAGATGAAAAACAAGAGACAAGCATGCATAATAATAACAAATTAATTAATTAAAAAAAGTGAGAATTGTTTAGTTTCACCTTCACCCGCGACATCATTCTCAGATTCATAGTCAGGATGCATCGTTGGATCAGCGTGCACTTCTGGATATAGACAAAGTCTCCTCTGCCGCTCCTCGGGTGTCTTTAAAATCTGCAGTTTCTCTGTGCATTCTTTAAGCGTATAACCAGTCAAGGAATCACAACCAACACAAAATCAACAAGTGGAAAGGATAAAGAAAATGCTTAGTAAATATTATAGAAAAGCTTCAATAAAACTAGCTTTTGCAAATGTGAAAATGCTACATTCAGAAGGATATTCCTTTCCAGACAAGGAAAAAAAAAATAAAGGATATTCCTTTTTGCGTCCCTTTTCAATAGCTTGGTCTCGTAGCTGATTGAGCCTCGATATTTCAGCCGCCAACCACTGCATTTAGAATTTTACAAAATATATAAGATCACATCAGCAATATCGTAAAGGCATGTCCATGCAAGCCACTCAAACTTGTAAAAGGCGCTTTATACAGAAAAAGCACAGAGAAACAGTGAAGATAGCAGCTAATAAGATACATGTTACTAGGGGTGTTGAAATTTTCTTTGAAACCAACCGAAGTCGTGTACACTGAACCGTTTAAATGATTTTAGTAAAATATAAAATTGAACTGCACTGACACAAAATTGTTTGGTATTCAGTTTGATAGGTCAAACCGAACTGAACCGAGAAGGTTTTTTAATGGTGGCTGGGGATTGAGAATGGGATGAAGAAGGATTTTTAACAGTGACTGGGGAGACAGATGATGTTTTTACTAGCCTAGTTCTATGAAACATCTTACCATCATATTTACAAGATTAAGACTTGATTATATTATGTTTAATTTACAATAGCCCTTTTAGAGTAAAGGGCCAAACCGAACATATACCTACACGAAAAAATGAAAGACCAAACCGAACCAATTTGAATTTAATATAATTTGTTTAGGTTTCATCTTTTGTACACCAAAATGTTTGGTTTGGTTTGAAAATCCTTAAAACTGCACGAAACTGAACCGTGAACACCCCTAAATCTCACAGATGCATTGCAAAAGCAGAGTGACTTCAGGAACAAGAAGTATATATATACATATATATATATATATATATAAGGAGTGATAGATCACAGGGTGCTAAATGCAGAGTTATAGCCAATATAATAAACTTACATCATCCAGCTTCTCGGCCTGGAGAGTAATCGCTTTCCGTTGTATCTCTCCCTGCATCAAAATAAATTAGCAACATCATGTGACAGTCTTTTCTTAAGCCAGCTATCAAGAACATCAGCAGCACTCACCACTGTCAATTGCTTCACGAGACCAAATTTTATACTCTGACGAAGCCGCTTGCATTCGTCCTGAAATCATAAATTTATATCAAGTTATCAAAGTACAGGTCAAAATGTCAAAGCTCCAAAAGCTATCAGCCTGTCGTTAAAGTTGCAAACAGGTGGGGAAGAATAGGGAAGGCTGCTCAACAAGTTTTATCTGCTTTTAAACCAGAAAATACACGAGAATGTCTTGAAACAGGGTTAGACAAATTTCTATAACAAACCAGGCAAAATTTGTCTGCTTTAGACCGTAAAACAGATCATCCTACAGAAACTATCTTGGCCATTCTTGGAAAATGCCACAAAAGAACGACAAAAAAGTCCAGATATATTCCTATGGTAACCAAAAGTGCAACATTTGCAAGGAAATGCACGAAGAAAAGAAGCATAAGTAAAGAAAAAACATGGATGAAGATAATCAAAAGTACACTTGAAGTGAAATAAGCTATAAAGGTTGAAGGAAGCAAACAAACAATCCTCTATGACACTGAAAAACAAAAGAAAACAGGCCACGTTTGTAAGGCTGAAAGCGTGTCAATTTGAAGATAATAAATGCAAACGGAGAGAGAGAGAGAGAAAGAGATAGAATAGACATGGAAAACAAGTATGCCATGAACTTAAAGCTGGAAAAGTTCACAAATACACGCAATGAATACATTTGATGGTTCGATTGAGCGGAAAAGAGTGAAGCAGTGATCAACCTCTGAAAAGTCTTGTTCAGATATTTCAATTATTGACATGGTCTCTTTTTTGTTTAAGTTTAGTACATCAACCATGATATCAGTCGTCTTGTCACCAAGTTTATAAGGTTCTGATCCTTTACCGGTACCTGTATGGAAAAGAAACTACTATGATATATCGAAAGAATGCCTGAACTGAAATATCTGAACAAGTCACAAGAATGGCATGAAGAAAGTTAGCAACCATACCTACAACTTGTACAAGCCTGAACATATCATGCTTCAGGTCATTAGTAGATACTTTTATTCGGACAATTGACCCAACAACTTTGTCATGAAACTTTTCCACGTCAACGATAAGGCTCTCCAGCATGCTACGGCGCAAAAATATCAAACTGATGTTGTGAACATCGATTGCTGCATAATCACTCATATTGATCTGGGGTGTTCTACCTTCACGCCTACTCCTAGATTTAAGTCGCCTGGTCTGATTTACTACCGGGCTGTTATGCTGATCAGCACAAACAAGGTTTCCACCTGGAATGAGAGATTGCTTCAGAGTGTCCTCTTTATTGGGGAAGTGATGCTCAAGAAGCTTTAGCATTTCCATGTGACCAACACATGGTTTCCCGAAAAGTTTTTCCAGCCTTGCATCGCAAATAATTTGGCTTTTACGTAGAGGATCACAGAGATTGTTTGTCTTGATGTATTCCATCAAGAGTGCCTGGACATCAAAATGAGATAGAACAGCCTTATCGCTGTTCTTTATATGTGCAACAAACTCCAAAACCTCTTTCGATGCCCAATCAGCCGAACCATCCAAAGTCGAGCTCTTATCGAAACTAGGATTTTCAGTGCCAAGAGAATATTGGACAGGTAATTGAAGCTGTTCATTTACAATCTTCACCTCTGAATGTTCATCCGGCTTCGGTACATTTGGCACTGTTCCATTTTCAGCAGAAATCTGAAGAGGTCGATGTGGATTAATATCTGCTATAAAGACTCCTCTCGCGAGATTTCTGGCTTGCTTCACCTCACCCATAGTTAGTGTTAACTTCTCTTTCAACATCATCCAGTATACTTTGAAAAGGTACTCCCAGCTACTTGGATCATCAAAATCTACCTGCATTCAAAAATAAGAATCCAAAATCAAATTTCACATACATTATACCACATTAAAATGCCAAAACAAGAGAGAGGATACATCGACTCTCTAAAACACTGGTAACCAGTTAGCCTCAACATATAGACAGAACAATTGTTTGAGTTGAACTTTCTTCTTTAGGGACAAAACAGTCGCGCAAAAAGAGTGAGTGGGATAGAGAAACACAATATAAATCCATACACTTGAACAATTTAAGACTCACCTTAGGGCTTAGACAAATGATTTTTTTTTTTACAGAAAGGCCTAAGACACGCAAAAACACGTCTTTCAAATGCAAATGCAGATATTCTGAATACAAACATCATTAGCTTATCAAATCATATAACAACTTAAGCTAATAGGGAGGTGGGTAAATATACAATTAAAAACGTCAAGAAAGAGAAATTACATCCTCAAGGCAAACCAACAAAAAGAACAAGCAGGGAATAAATGGTTTGTCAATGCATAGTTCGGCCCGGACTATTCTTGCAGTTCCACGCTATTTAGCTATTTATTTAACCTCTACATTTCAACATCTGAATCAGACAATATGAAGTCAACAAAATCACATAGACTGAGGTGCTCTAGCTAACCATTACAACTAAAACCAAGACTTCTAAAGGACTGGGTATATCGACCCATCAATGACAATCATCTTAGTACCAGTCAGTGAAGCTAGAGTTTCGATATCTGGATAGAAAGATTCAAGCACATACACGCATAGAAGTATTGCATGAAATACATTTACAAAATTCACGGAATGAAGCATCAGAAACAAGCAATTGTTAGCTAGAAAAACAGCACAGCGATATACAAATAGAGACATGCTAATCAGGCTCCAGTAGCCAAAAGATCACAAAGAAAGTCCTTGTCACAGCTCAATACAAGTAAAAGTTATCAAAAAGATGAAAAGGAGGACAAAGACGGTATAGAATCCATTAGTACCTTTTCCTTGTTTTCACCGCCTTCGTTTTCGATCAGCGTAATAGTTTTCATGCATGTTGCACAAAATCCATAATTTTCTCTAACACAAAAATACTCGGTGTCCTTGTTGCACTTCTTACATAAAGAGTAAGTGCATGTATAGCACTTATAATGGGCATTCTTGAAACAAACACTACATATGTGCCAACCTGAAACAGTAAAAACAGTACAACGCGTCTTAGTGACTGAAAAGCAGCACATAATAAGGTAGACGAAATTCGCTAAATGTACGTGCATAACTAATCGGTCAGGTATACCTTAAAGATCTTGACATATTAAATCAACAATACATACTTTACATGAAAAGAATCCAGTGGATATGCACGTAAAAACAAATATGCACCAACAAATATGCACCACGTATAAATTGGGAAATCCTTAAAGTGAGCAAAGAGTGGTTACATTGATTTCAAACATGCTTCCACTTGGTTTTAGGCAAGATATCGCATAGAGACAAAAAAGTATGCAAACGGACAAACTAAAGAATATCGAAACAGAGCAGCACACGAGTTTGAAAACGCGCTGATGCCAAAAAGAAAAAAGGAAAAAGAAAATGATTTAAATTTCTTTCGGTGTAATATATTCGAACATAACGAGACAAATAAATGTAAAATCCTGAGAAAACCGCCAAATCGTTCATGATAAAGCGTTGGAAATGACGATTCTAAGGCAACAATACCAAAAATACATGAGCTGGTTGAAAATATAATGCAACTAAAGTTTAAGCTGAAATGCAAAGTCAGAGTTTCCTAATTCAGACGCTCGGGTAGCAAGCAATGGGTCAGAATTTCCTTATTCAAAAGCTTGGCGGGTAGATAACGGATCTAAAATCCATTTTCACCGCTGGCACAAAGGAAAATTAAGTAGGGGTATATTTTTAGTCTCACATCAAACAACGTCGTCTAGATATAGAATTTTCTTTAAAATTCACTGGAGGCCCCACCCCCAGTGCGGGGAACCTGGCTCCACCACTAATAGTAAGTCATACAAAGCCGATCGATTATTACTTGTAACCTCGAAAGATAACAAATAATAATTGCTAAGTTTAAATTCTAACTAAACCGAGACTAATTTTTTTTGTTTAATTTTCATGTAATTGAGTTCTACTTCTTCTTCAGATAAGTTTAACATGTTATCTGAATGAAACTATTACCAAATCTAACAAGTTAAACTGACCGTTACGCCTTAAGCGCCATACGGGCGAACTTCTAAACGTCGTATCGATTCACCCTAGATATGTATATGTCTACGTGTAAGCCGATAAGAAATCTTCTCTATCGCCACAAGCTCACACGCCATTACTTCTTACCGAATCTAACGAGTTAAACTGACCGTTACGTCTTAAGCCCCATACAAGGCAACCTCTAATCGTTGTATGGACTCAACTTGTATGTGTAATCCGATTAGAAATCTTCTTCACCACCACAAGCTCACACGGCATTTTCTCATACAAGTAAAAAAGTCAGCCTCCTATTGTATCGTGTTTTATTTTCTCCACAGAACAGGCTGCAACGTGGTAAAGCATGAATGCAACGGTATGAACACTCTAACCTACATTCTCCATTCATGGGCACATAAACCATGCAAAGTACAGGTAAAACAAAGATAATTAAATCCATGGGAAAATCAAATAGCAGCAGCACACACCGCAATTCCATTTACTGGTAGACTCGAAAAATGATTCCTCACGCTTGATACAGGTGATATGATAAGCTTTAGGGCAACCCCTGCAATGAATACCAACGCTAACTAAATCAGAAATAGAGGAAAATACATAAATTCAAAATCAAATTCAATTATTAGCTAGATTTCTTCTCCCATGATCAGAAAAGTAAACAATCAATGAAAAAAAGAATTGAGTTAATTACTTGTAATCGCATAAAACGAGATGACCGCCATCAAAACAAATAAAACAAACATCTTCTTCCTCTTCCTGTTCTTTGATCCTCTTAGGTGGTGGAGGTCTCGGATTCGGAGTCAATCTTTTAGGTGGCCGACCACGCTTTCGTTTTTCCGTCACTTGACCTACCGGACCCACCGGTGCACCCGAATTCACTCCATCGGTCAATGCAACCACATGTGATTGCTCCACACGGTTCACAGCCTGTCCAGAAACACCAACCAGCTGTGAATCACTCATTTGACTTCCGCCGACTCCACTCGCTCCGATCAAGCTTCCACTCGGTACCGACTCAGTAATCCTCTGTCTATCAAACCGGAGCTCGAATCACCGGCATCCATGACCTCAGAAAAAGCTCAGCCGCAAAAAATCCTTGATTACTGGACCACGTAAGCGGCTTTTTGAGTGATTTGATGATCAGAATTCAATCAACCACGCTATCAAAAACAACCTGAGAATCTAATTGATATATCTGAACCCCTCAATCTGAACAGATATAAAAACAAAGAAAACAAGTTCACAAGGATTGTCCCATGGCTGCCAGCATGCCAGTGCCGAACGGATAGAGAAAAAAAGGTACCACAAAAGCAAAAGATAGCTGGTGGTGGAAGGGGGTAGGGGGTAGGGGGTGGGGGTAGGGGAAATGGGTTTTTGGGTTAACCTTTTGGATGAAGACGACTTGGACACCAGTTTGACAAGAGGCTTTTCTTTTCTTTGAATATTAGTATCATTGAATGTAGGATTCGGAAGAACCGAAGAAGAAGGAAAGTGTGGAATATATTTTCATTTTCCATTTCCATTTTCATTTTCATTTTCATTCTTTTATGTTTTTGTTTTTATTTACTTCGGTTGGTACGGGATATAAATTCAAGTAAGACTGTTTAGAATGGTAAGAGTGTAAATCACTCCCTAAATCGTTTGACTTACACTTTTTTAGCACCAAAAAAATAACACGTGCAGCAATGACTCCCTATCCTGCATCTAAACAATGGATTGTGTGATTCGAAAAGAGGAGGATAAAGGCTAATCCACCTAACTCTAGAAAGTTGGCAGCATTTGAGGATAATGTGACTGAAGTTTCAGGAATTAATCCGTTATTCGAGATGTACCAGTGATAGGGCGGAGGATTTGCCAAAGGACTTATTGTGTTTCTGGAAGTAAAAAGCATTGTTTATGAAGGTTGGAGTTTTATTTAGAGTAAAACGTTGCATGGTGTAATAAGTTTCTAGTGTTTTCTTTTTTTCTCTGTAAATCGTGGATCTTCCATTTTGGATTTATAATAAAAGATCGTTTCTTAAAATAAAAAAATAAAAAAAAAAGAGGAGGATAAATAGGTATAGAGAGAAAAGTGGATTGTGTGGTTAAAAATGATTACTATTCATCTCAATCATCTCCCTATATTAAGGGAGTGCCTTAACTAAAATAAGAGATAAGGAGTCAATTATAGACAAAAAGTGAACCAAGACTCCCTAAAATTTGGTTAGAGAGTGTAAAGGGAGCTTTGTTGTGGATACTCTAAAGTATATATTGATCATTAGACATCAAATTATATTAATAAATATGGTAGGGTTCACTGGCTACGTCGAGTTGAACACTAAACAAGTTATGCTTTGTGTCCGTGAACAGTGTAAGACCTGAGGGTCTGGTTACCGAGCCTTGACTGTCCCATGGCCGCGAAATGTGGTCACCCTATGCCACACCTACCACCTGCCTCCACTACACATTGTCATCATCGTGTTACTTGATTTCCTCGTGAAATCTCGTCAATTTTATTACAATACGTGTCAAACGAAGAAATAGAATGTGACTGCACCACATTCTACCAAATTCATCCATTATAATGACTCAAACAAGCTCTAATTGTTTTCTATAATAAAAAAAAGATCAAATCTTTCTAATTTTAATCGTAAACCCTTAGATGATTCTTCGACTCCAGCAACAAATCTAGCATTCATATCACGTAAATTCAACCGTCAGAGGTAAAAATTATGTAATCGAAGGGCTATATTTATTTTAAATTAATTTTCACAGCTTTAATTTAGCAATTAACTCTTGTTAGTCGAAAATTTGGGTCCGATACCTCATTGGGGTAAGTCTGACCGAGATTTGCATCGGATAAGGCCTTTCGGGCTGCCGGCTCTACAGTGGAGTTCCAGCGGCTCAACGGCGACTTGAAACCCTTATGTGCCAGCAAATTCCTTGTTGCACGGTACACGATCCACTTTTATTTAAGTAGTCTGTTCATGCGTACTATTTTTCCGTATATTTAATATTAATTAATTATTCAGTTCTTATGACATGTAGAAGTGGTTAGAATGTTAGTAGGGTCATTTGCATATTGTTAGGGTATTGTTTTTTTATATATATTTACATGATATGAATTCTCGAGAGTCATCCTTATCAGCCGTAGACCAGAGCCCTACGTCTGGGGTCTATATATTTGTAATAATGCCATGTGGGTGTCGGTCCGGTTAGAAGTGCCCACCTGCGGGTTATAAAAAACATGCAGATTAGCATTGTATTGTAAGCAAGTAAGTAATGTAAGTTATCGTCCTTCCTTCGCAGGTCATACGAAGGCGTAATATTCTATAATCATCTGACACCGATTCATTCCATTTCGGTCACGTTACTTATTTTGTGTAGCATTAATTCGAGCAATGTAATGCAAGCAGTGTAATTTCACTGAGTTAATTCGAGTAAGGTGATGTGATTCAAGTAAATAATTACTAAAATAATACTATCTCCGAGTATGGTTGCATCAAGAGAGAAGTATGACACTATTTTCCATATAACTTCATAGTATCCTTTTAATTATATTTTTCTTACTAAGTTGTCAAGCTCACAGCTTGCTTAACCATTTCAGATGATGAGACTATAGATATAGGGGAGACGGAAGAGCTTGTTGAAGACCGATTCTATTGTGCAACCCTATAAAGCATGTCATTGGGGCACTCTATCTTTATTTTGTAATTGTGTCCCTTAGATGACAGGCTAGTTGTTCATTCCTTTTGACTTAGTTATGGCAATGAGAGTATACTAAATCGATGTTTGGTGTTTTAGCCTTTTTGATCAGCGGATTGGAAATTTGAATGTTATTTTGGTATTTTTGTCACATAACAGATACAATTTTTTGAATATTGGATTGCATTTAGTTTCGAAGCATAGGGTATTGTTCTTGTTGTCAAATATTGACGGCTCAACAGTGCTTTGTTGACTAGAATGACATATGTTGTTCCGTATTTTCAACCACGAGTCAGATCAGTTCGATAAGTATTGTTGTTTTTATTTTCTGCTTTTATTTAATTTATGATATTACTGCCACACGAGTCTTACGTGTTTAATTAAATCTTGAGATGAACAAGTGTTGTATAGGCTTTTACCAATTTATCTTTACTCATGAAACGTGTTGTTTTTTAGTTGAGGTAACTGAGTTCGGTCTCTTAAATCGATTTCTCGTAGTAAGAGTACTTGAGGTAATATTTTAAATTATTTAAAAACTCCATATTGGACATTTCAATATGAGAAATAACGTTGCAATAGATACTCTATTTGTTATAAATGTAAAGTGCAAATTCTATTAAATTTCCTTTACGTCTACCGCATTTATTCAGTTTATTTAGAAAAAAATTTATATCTATCGCATTATATAAAATAAAGAATTTGATTCAGTTCATATTGGATAGAGAATTTGTAAATTAAAAAAAAAAAACAACTATCTAAAAATATAAAATAACTATTCGTTAAAAAGATTTGTTGAAAATCATAACTATTTTAGAGATAAATTTAATAATACACCATTTTCATCCAAATTTTTACAAGAAATCAAGAATCTGCCCATAGATTTGAATTATCAAGGGGACGTGGGGGAAAGCAGACAAGTACAGTGGTAAGAGAGGGAGAGGGAGAGGGAGAGGGAGAGGGAAAAAGGAAGAAGAAAAGACAGTGAGAGTTTGTGTTGTGACCTGTTAGTCATAAATTCCCCGTTTATTTATTTAATTAATTAAAAAAATAGTACGGCGAATGAAAGGACGCCGAATGTGTGTTGTTTGCTTACAGGCTGATTTTTTGATTTTCCTTTCTTCCTTTTGGCAATTTTATCTGGCTGCTGCCGGTAGTTTCCTTTTTTATATATACGTCTATTTTAAGGGAGGTTATTGTATGATGTCTCTACACGGTGCGAAGACACCGTGTGGCAGCCTACACACCACACACTTTTATTTTGTATTTAAATTATGTGGTTCTGATCGTTTCACTCGTCACTTTACCTCAAAATCTCTCACCACACAATAACTTCCCCTATTTTAATGCTTACAGTTGCTTTTCACTCATCACAAGCAAGCAATTTGACAGCAGTTAAACCAAGTACAATGACAGTCTTTTTTTTTTGGAAAATTGGGACGCAGTGACACTCATTATAACGCATTGTATTGCCACATATACATAAAAAGACAAAATTGTCGTCGGATGACTGTCACAATCCGTTCTAATATGGAATTCATGCATCAACATTAATTCATTATTTCTCATGACGAAGCATGTAGGCTTATTTTTCTCTATAATAGCTGTACCAAATTCATGTCCTACACAGGGGCGGCTAGAGGTGGCTAAAGAACGTGAACGGACCGGAACCGGACCGGCGGTTCGTGTTACCGACAGTTGAAGACAGCGGACTCACGGTTTAGAGGCGGTTCGGGTATTCTGGAAACGGACCGGAACCGGCGGTTTCGAGGCGGCCCTATAGTGAAGCGAGAGACCGCTTGATCTTAAGCCCGGCGATACATGTTTATTTAAAGAAAAAAATCCGTATAAAGCGATGCATGTATTGGTTTTAGGTTTGAAGCGTTGCCCCGAACCCTGAGTTAGTTGGCGCCGCCGACCCACAGCGACTGACCGGGCGAGTCGAACCCCATTTCGTTGCGATAACATTATTTCGTCGGCGAACTCGTATGCAAGAGATTACAAAAAATATTATGAAAAAAATCTAACAAAGCGTCCCAATAAAAATTTACTTGCCCAAAAGACTACTTTGTAGGTATGTTTTGAGACTATCAATAAATTGAATTTTGTATTTACGGATGTTAAAAACGCGATAAGTGTGTTTAAAAAATAAAAACAACTTCAACTAAAAATAAATTCGGGACTTGGCTTGCAGCGATATATGCCAGGGCGGCCTGGCGGTTCAACCGGACCGGCTCCAACGGCTAGATTTCAAACGGCTCTTTATTTTTATTTTTTATTTTTCAACCATTTCGAAATGTCATCGCCTTGTCAAACATGCCATAAGATGTACGCGTAAGGAACACCACTTATGATCTTTGGAAAAAAAACAAATAAAATTAAAAATACTACCTCCGGTCTAAAATATAAGTCATCCTAGGAGTTTTCACACAGATTAAGGAATTGGTTGAATGTCATTAATTTGAAGGTTAATGTCTAAAATACCCCTTGACTATCATTAATACAATAGTTGTTAAGTAATGAAAAGTTGTTGAATTCATAATAAATTAGGGGTAAGATAGAGAAAGAGCAATAAATGTTGCATTGGTAATGTAGAATGACTTATATTATGGGACAAGTAGAAAAGTGTAGGATGACTTATATTATGGACCGGAGGTAGTACTTTTGTGCTTTTTTAAATGAACACTGCGTGAGCAAATATCGTTTGTTTCCCCATATTTGAACTGGATGCAAGAAACTGATGGATGTTTTTGAAGTATTCAAAAAATTTACTGAATTATTTTCAAGATGTTATCAAGCCACAACACATTTAGTTTTGCTCGCTAGTGTAGAAATAAGCGGCGAGTTTCAAACCTTGGAACACGACCTGCATTATTTCAATGATTAGGGCCGATGAAGGAGAAATGGAATAAGTACATGTTTGCGTATTCACGACACTTATCTCATTTGTTCTATTCTCGACCTCGTTTAAGACTAGTAGGTGTATCTCCCATTGTAAATGCTTACTATGATGCTTTTGTCTAATGATCATAATGTGCCCCCGGTAAATTATACAGTTGAAGTAGATAGACATGAAAAATTAATAAAATACTGAGCATGTTGAATATGAGAGTATGTATGGAATGAGAAACGACTCGGTTCACAATCCATCCGCAAGTGCTTTCACTAACCCTGCAGGTGTCCTACGGGAAATTCAAAAAGTTCTGGACAAAATGAATTCGAAACGACAGAAGGGAGCGACAACGTCATCCGATCAACATACAGAGATAACCAAATATTTAAACACAACATTTGAAGTCTATCAAACCGGTACCTATGATTTCAACTTCGACTTATTGAAGTGATGGAAGAAACATGCTAAAGATTTTCTAGTGCTAGCAATGATGGCCGCCGTGTTTTTAAGTTGCCCTGTTTCGACCGTCACTGTTAAACGAGCTTTCAGCATGGTAGGAAATGTGCTTACAGATAGCAAATGTTCGCTTCATCCCACACTTTAGAGAAGCAAATGTGTTGTCAAGATTGGGTAAGAGCCGAGAAGTGGATGCAAGAAATTGAGTCAGAAGATGAGTCACAGTTCGAAGTCGGTGACACTGAAACTTCAGGAGGAGCAAGCGCCCGAAATACCGACATGGATAATTTTGAAGATTAAAGCTACGCAATTTATATCTTACTTATATATTTGTTACAAATTATAAAAAAAACTATAAAAGACTAAAAAAAACTATAAAAAGCTATAAAAAAAAAAAACCATAAAAAAAACTATAAAAACCTATAAAAAGTCTATAAAAAACTACAAAAAAAAACTATAAAAACCTATAAAAAAAAACATAAAAACACCATACAAACCTAAAAAAACTATAAACAACTATAAGAAACTATAAAATACTATGAAAAAAACTATAAAAACTATATTAAAAAAAAAAACTATAAAAACCTATAAAAAAAACCATAAAAATACTATTAAAGCCTACAAAAAAAACATATAAATACTATAAAAACATATAAAAAGACTCTCATATATCAACATATCTCACGTAATACTTAATAAAACAACATTTTTAATCAACTTATACTTAAAACTGACTAAAAAAAACTATAAGAAACAAAAAAATACTATGAAAAAAGTATATAAACTATATAAAAAAACAGTAAAAAACTATAAATAAAAAACTATAAAAACCTATAAAAAAAATTATAAGAACTACGTTCGCTTTTGATTTTATATATATAAATGTTTCCGGCATGATTACATATAAAAAGATGGTAAAGTAACCGAATTTTCGGTACAAGTGTTAATAACATAATTTACATATAAGAAAAATAACATAATATATCTCACGTAATATTTAATAAAACAACATTTTTAATCAACTTATACTTAAAACCGACTAAAAAAAACTATAAGAAACTATAAAATACTATGAAAAAAGTATATATACTATAAAAAAACAAAAACAAAAAACAAAAAAAAAACTATAAAAACTACGTTCGTTTTGATTTTTTATATGTGTCATGCCTCCGACACGATTACATATATACGTAGGCAACCGAATTTTCGGTACAAGCGTTAATAACATAATTTACATATAAGAAAAATAACACAATATATCTCACGTAATATTTAATAAAACATCATTTTTAATCAACTAATACTCAAAACTGACTAAAAAAACTATAAAATACTATGAAAAAAGTATATAAACTATAAAAAAAAAACTATAAAAAAAACTATAAAAACCTATACAAAAAAATATAAGGCTCCGTTTGTTTTGGGTTGGAGTTTTTTGTGGCATTTTTTTTGGGTTGTTTTAGATAAAGTGATTGAAGTAATGATTAGAAAGTTAAGATGTTTTTTTGAAATTTGTGTAGATTATGAAATGATTGGTGAAATAAAGTAGTATAATAAATAAAATAATGGTAAAAAAAATTATAAAGTTGATAAAGTGAAACGATGAGAGGTAATTTAATATTTTTTTATTTGTAGTTGAAGAAATGATTGGTAAGAGAATTGTAAGATATGATGGGTGAAGTGATATGAAAAAAACACCGAAAAAAACTCTAACGAAAACAAACAGAGCCTAAAAGACTAAAAACTACGTTCACTTTGATTTTTTTATATATGTCGTGCATAAGGCGATTACATATAAAGATCGTGAGCAATAAATTTCCGATACTGCGCGTTGAAAAATAACATAATTTACATATAAAAAATAACACAAGATTAATATTGTATTTAATAAAACAACATTTATAATCAACTTATATTTCAAACCGAATAAAAAACATTTGCTTTGGTTATTTTATATTATATTCAAATTTAATTAATAGTAATTTGTTATTGTAGTGAAAAAAATAAGTATTATATGAAAATGTAAAAAAAAACTATTAATAATTTTCAAGTAGTGATCTGAGCCAGGAAGAAGCAGTGTGAACTATGAACCGTGGGAACCGTTGAACACTTGGTTTTGAAACCTTAAAAATTTAGAAATTTTAACAGAAAATATTATAATGTAGAAGATATTTTATTATTTAATGTAAAATACCAAATCCGTAAATTTTCGTTTACACTTATAGCATTCATCCAGATTCTGTAAATTTTAATTTATATCTAATGCATTACGTAAAATAGAGGATATAATGTATTTCATATTGGATAGAAGTTCTGCAAACTAAAAAAACGTGTATTTAAAACTTTAAAATAAAGGATTGATTTAGAAGGTCTCATGCGAGTGCTCTAACACAATTACTTTAAGGGAAAACTGATGATTAAACTATTATATATATTTAGTTCTCAAAAAAAACCTATTATATATTTATTTATAACATACGAAACGGATTAAAGTATTCCTATATAATAATCATAAACTGTCTTGTGCTATTGGGATTGTTGTGCCATTGGATTAAATCGCAGAATTTTCTTTATGATCATATGAATTTGATTTGAATGTCTGTACACTGTTTGGCAACCGGCAAAAGTGAGAAATAATTATCATTAATTAAACTATTAACATAGACAAGGAGATTATTACTGTACTACGTATATTTTAAATGAACAAAAGTTACTACGTCAATCATTGTCAAATTAGATATGGTGGTCGGTAATTTTTTTGTCAATGCGTGTAGTTTTGTGGTTCTTTTGAAAAGGGTATATTCTCCACCTTAGCCCAAAAAAACTTGTGTAATAAAAACATGTGATATTTCAAACAAAAAAAAAAAAAACATGTCGGTGGAAAGAAAATTTTGCTGATAAACTTGTGCCACTCACCTTCGCTCGCGTGTGCATCACACGTTCTGACATTTTTCTGGGCAGCTGCTATTGCCAGAGAAAGCCTTGCTGCTCCTGCCACAGAAATTGGCCAAATATGCCTATACTCTTTACACGCTCTTGGGACTTTAACAAAGTTTAAACGGTACAATACTATTTTTTCTTTTTATTTGCAAAGGGACACATACAGGTGGTCCCTTCATACCGCTTGGTGTTAGAGATCTTGGGGTTTGGATAACAACAATGATGTCAAAAACGCAGAAAATACAAAACGCAGAGAGATTTGGTTTCTTGATATAACGTAGAATCGTGATAGACACTTTCCTACAAAAGTTATTTGCACTTCTGAGAATCGCAGGGTGTCACAAATCTTTTGTGAGATAAAACTACGTTTTCCCTTCAAATTTAGGCACAAAATATGAAGAATACTCTTGGAGATAGTTTGCAAAGTGTTTAAACTCTCAAAGATGAATATGCTTTTACATCTTATTCTCTGCAGATAAAAGCACTTAAAATGATCATATTTATTGGTGGAAAGTCGACCTATTTTATGTATCGAACCTTTGGAAGCAAGTTATATCATAAAAGCAATTGAAAAGGATGAAAAGACACACCACTTGAGAATTCGCCACGCGTAGGCGCTGTGGCCACTGACGGAAAGCCAAAACCGACCAAAACTCTCTGTTCAATTTCGGTGTAAAAAATCCTCACAGTGACGCTTTGTCCCCTCTGCTTTTCCCAAACACCGATTTTGGTCTTTTAAGTGGATTTTCGATCTTCAAGTGATTTTCCCGAACTAAACTTGATCATTTAAATCAGTAAACTCGTAAATACTTATATGAGCGTACACTCCGTACCTCCAAACTCATATTATAGCATTCCGAGTTCACCATCTTTGTACCAAACCCCGATTACAATAAATGAACATGGTAACACTTAAATTACCAACAATCCTCCCCCATTTAAGTGTAATCCTTGGTTTAGCTGAAGAACAGTCAAAACATAACAACTCATGCATCAATGATAATGTCACGAAGATTGAATTATCACATAGTAATATTACACATTTCAAATATTCGAGTATTGGGGTGTGTCAAGCATTGAACCCCTTACACGTTTTGAATACTTGAAGATAACATACACGTGAGTTAATATAACTCCAAAAGCTTATTCTTGACACTAATTGTTCGGGCCTTGTGTCCATATCCATTCATGAGCATATAGAAAGCCAACCCTAGAACTTTCTTGAAGCGCCAAACTTCATACTCGTATAGGTGAATCTTTTATTGATCGTGCACTGCAATAGCACTTTTTCAAAAGACTCATTAAGAAGAACATCTTCAACCTAATCTTGCAGTCACGACCACATACGCCGGGACAATATTATGTGCTCAAATCTATGACAATAGGCCTTCCACATTGAATGCCGCCTCTAACATTGTATTAGAGGGAATTGGGTATCTATCACCAAGATTTATATGGGTTGTAAACCCATCCCGATTACCGACTTTTGTACCAAGTCTCAGCCAATCCTTTGGTTAAGTGACCACTAAGTTATGTTGAGATCTCACGAACACGGCCCGAAATCATCTATGAGTAATCAACTCGCGTACGCGCTATGTCTAACGCCAGGTGTCGCGACTTACCATTATATCCAACTAACATCCGAGTATCCTTCTATTACGGAAGGTGTCAACATAAGTCAAACCAAAATCCTTGGTAGACTTAAGGTACTTTAGCACACGAGTTACAGCACGCCAATGATGGCTGCTTGGATTACTCGTAAACCTACTTAGCTTTCCAACCGCATAAGTAATATCTTGACGTGTGCTAGTCATAGCATACATCAACATCCTATCACCCGAGAATACTCAAGTTGTAATATCGGATTTCCCGTATTAGTCATGAGTTTCTCATTAGGATCCATGGGAGTATTGTCCGGAGGGGAGTTTTCACAATTGAACTTCTTCAACACTTTCTCAATGTAATGAGATTGTGTCAAAGAGAACCCTTTGTCACTCCTTTTTATCTTGATTCCTAGAATCACATCCGCCTCCCCCATGTATTTCATAGAGAAATTTGATGACAAAAAGGCCTTACAAAGGTCAACTTGTTCTTGGTTAGTTCCAAAGATCAACATGTCATCAACATATAAGCAAATTATCACACCATTACGGTATTGTCAAATTTGCTATATATACACTTAATACGATTGATTAATCATAAATCCATGAGACAAGATAACTTCATCAAATTATGATGCCATTGTTTAGGTGAGTGCTGTTTAAGCCCGTACAATGATTTAACGAGTTTGCATATCTTATGCTCATTTCAAGCATAACAAACCCCTCCGGTTGTTTCATACAAAAGATAACCTTTCAACACTATGAAAAGGTTGTATCACAAATTTATTTAACATACAAGTATTACACTTATTCATATTCATGTCAAAAGATGGAATTAACTCATTTTTGACATTACCAACATCGTTTATAATGAACATGTCCCAACCGAGCATGCCACAAAAGCAGAACTATTAACATTATGATTTGTGATAACCATATTTACAACATCATCTTTGAATGAAATATATTGCTTGACACGAAATAGACTCGTCCATTTCCATTTTATGTTGTGCAAGCCCGACCCAAAATCTTGTGATAATTCATTATATTGTTCCATTCACGACCACTGAATCTACCATGTTATATTTCATGAAATTACCAACCAAGAACTTTTTACTGGATTCATCTTCATCCATGTATTTTGATTCTAAAGAATCCCAAAGTTCTTTCGCAGATTCAACATTTTGGTAAATATCGAACAAAGCATCAGACATACCGTTTAGAATGTGGCCTCTACAAATGTAGTCATCATTCTCCCACTTGTTTTTCTTCCTCAACTCTTCCAGAGGTCCGTCTTCCAACACTTCCGGCATCGGTGTACTTAGTACATACACCACCTTCAAAGTTGTCAACAGAAAATGCATCTTTCTCTGCCATCTTCGAAAATCGACTCCATCGAACTTTTCCAACTTCCCAAAATTTGCAGTCATCTCCTTGACACTTGACATTGTTAAACTAATAACTTTTGTAGATTGTTAGAGATCTTGGGGTTTGGATAACAACAACAATGTCAAAAACGAGAGAAAATACAAAACGCAGAGATTTGGTTTGCTTGATATAACGTAGAATCGTGATAGACACTTTCCTACAAAAGTTATTTGCCCCTTACAGAATGCCTAGGGTGTCACAAATACTTTTGTGAGATAAGACTACGTTTTCCCTTCAAATTTAGGCACAAAATATGAAGAATACTCTTGGAGATAGTTTGCAAAGTGTTTAAACTCTCAAAGATGAATATGCTTTTTCTGTCTTATTCTCTGCAGATAAAAGCACTTAAAATGATCATATTTATTGGTGGAAAGTCGACCTATTTTATGTATGCAACCTTTGGAAACAAGTTACATACATAAAACAGTTGAAAAGGATGAAAAGACACACCACTTCAGAAATTCGGGCCACAGGCGGGCGCCTGTGGCCAGCCTGTGAAAGCCAAAACCGACCAAAACTCTCTGTTCAATTTCCAGTGTAAAAAATCCTCACAGAGGCGACACTTTGTCCACCATTTTCCCAAACACCGATTTTTGGTCTTTTAAGTGGATTTTGAGTCCTTCAAGTGATTTTCCGAACTAAACTTAATCATTTAAATCAGTAAACTCGTAAATACTTATATGAAGCGTACACCCATTGCCTCCAAACTCATATTATAGCATTCCGAGTTCACCCATCTTTGTACCAAACCCGATTACAATAAATGAACATGGTAACACTTAAATCACCAACAATCCTCCCCCATTTAAGTGTAATCCTTGGTTTAATTTGAAAAACGAGTCAAAACATAACAACTCATTGCATCAATGATAATGTCACGAAGATTGAATTATCACATAGTAATATTACACATTTCAAATATTCGAGTATTGGGGGTGTGTCTAAGCATTGAACCCTTTACACGTTTTGAATACTTGAAGATAACATACACAATGAGTTAATATAACTCCAAAAGCTTATTCTTGACACTAATTGTTCGGGCCTTGTGTCCATATCCATTCATGAGCATATGAAAGCCAACCCTAGAACTTTCTTGAAGCGGCCAAACTTCATACTCATATAGGTGAATCTTTTATTGATCGTGCACTGCTGATAGCACTTTTTCAAAAGACTCATTAAGAAGAACATCTTCAACCTAATCTTGCGAGTCACAGCCACATACCGCCGGGACAATATTATGTGCTCAAATCTATGACAATAGGCCTTTCACATTGAATTTTGCCTCTAACATTGTATTAGAGGGGAATTGGGTATCCTATCACCAAGATTTATATGGGTTGTAAACCCATCCCGATTACCGACTTTTGTACCAAGTCTCTAGCCAATCCTTTGGTTAAGTGACCAGCTAAGTTATGTTGAGATCTCACGAACACAGCCGAAATCACCCCATGAGTAATCAACTCACGTACCGCGCTATGTCTAACGCCCAGGTGTCGCGACTTACCATTATATCCAACCAACATCCGAGTATCCTTCTATTACAGAAGGGTGTCCAACATAAGTCAAACCAAAATCCTTGGTAGACTTAAGGTACTTTAGCACACGAGTTACAGCACGCCAATGATGGCTGCTTGGATTACTCGTAAACCTACTTAGCTTTCCAACCGCATAAGTAATATCTTGACGTGTGCTAGTCATAGCATACATCAACATCCTATCACCCGAGAATACTCAAGTTGTAATATCGGATTTCCCGTATTAGTCATGAGTTTCTCATTAAGATCCATGGGAGTATTATCCGGAGGGGAGTTTTCACAATTGAACTTCTTCAACACTTTCTCAATGTAATGAGATTGTGTCAAAGAGAACCCTTTGTCACTCCTTTTTATCTTGATTCCTAGAATCACATCCGCCTCCCCATGTATTTCATAGAAATTTGATGACAAAAGGCCTTACAAAGGTCAACTTGTTCTTGGTTAGTTCCAAAGATCAACATGTCATCAACATATAAGCAAATTATCACACCATTACCGGTATTGTCAAATTTGCTATATATACTTATGTCTCGATTGATTAATCATAAATCCATGAGACAAGATAACTTCATCAAATTATGATGCCATTGTTTAGGTGCTGTTTAAGCCCATACAATGATTTAACGAGTTTGCATATCTTATGCTCATTTCAAGCATAACAAACCCCTCCGGTTGTTTCATACAAAAGATAACCTTTCAACACTATGAAAAGGTTGTATCACAAATTTATTTAACATACAAGTATTACACTTATTCATATTCATGTCAAAAGATGGAATTAACTCATTTTTGACATTACCAACATCGTTTATAATG